>JAWNNI010000225.1:0-388110 GCA_035043065.1 Hirtodrosophila confusa
ATACATTTTTCGCCCCGTTACGAGGCACCAAAAAGTACAATCACCACGTGACAATTACTGACTAACGGCTTAGAGCCGTTAGGAGTTTTGTTTTTTTTTTACGCCAGACAGGCGAGAGCGCGCACCAGCCGTTACAGACTTTTCTGCGTATGACTGGTCGCAACAGTACAGTCACGATGTGACAAACAAAACCTAACGGGTGAGAACCGTTAGAATTCGTTTTTTTCTCTTCTTCTCATTACGCCCGCCATGCGAGAGCGAACGCACAGCCGGAAGCACGGGTCTCGCCGCAAAGCCGTCTCTTTTTCCCCCTCCCCTCTCACAATATCCGTGAGAGTACGCGTCCAACAGACATTTCGGACAAAATTTTGTTTTTTTACCCATTCCATCGAAACCAAACGGCTGGCAGACAGAGACAATGATAGTTTTAGTTTCCTCTCTTCGTCCGCACGTGGGAGCTTGCCCGACATTCGTTTTGGGAGTACAGTAGAGGCTAGTTTACCACTAACCCATTTTTGTTTCTTGGGAGAAAGAAAAAAAAAGTACAGCACCGGACCCGAGCACAGCAGCAGAGCCGAACGCCGACGCAGTGCAAGACAGCGCCAGCGTCGCCGCAGCACACAAGGACAGCGGCAGAGGCAGCGGCAGAACACAGCGGTGCACGGCCAATATAAGGAGTGCACCTGAACGAGGACGGGACAGTCAGTGACATCGAGTCAAGAAGTCAACATCGCAAAGTGAACAACTCGCAAATCCCAAATAACACAGTGAATCCTTGGTGATAGACACAGATAATTCTGCGAGAATAGCAACCGAGTCCTTTGACATTTAAGATCCTCGATCAGGATCTCGGTCGGTCAGTGCGGAACCACAAATAATAGCAAACACGATCCTCGCTAAGGATCCTTTGCGATCAGTGGACAAGGACTCTAATCCTCCGATAAAATCCTACAACGTTGCTGGCGTGAAACACAGATAAGTGTAAGCCAGGTGTTTATCCTTAAGACACACTGAGCAATACTCGCGCCGGCAAAGTGAATACGCAACCAAAGTTCAGGATGGGAGTAAGATGGATCGCATTCCGTCGTAAGGTCGAACTGCAGCAGCTGGCGCAGGAGTTCGGACTCGGGGCCACCGGCTCGGTGGAAGAATTGCGTGGCAGGATCTCGGCGTTCGTTTCCAGGGGCGGACACCCGAATGCGATTAAGGCGCGACTCGGGGAATTAGAATCCAGTTACGGAGATGCACCGAGCCCCAGGGACAACCGCTCCCCGTCCCCGTCACCAGGACCTGATCCCCTAGACACCAAGGACAACCACTATCATCAACTACAACTTCCTGTGCCGGAACTGAGCGCGCCTAACCGAAGGCCATCGGAGCCGACCGGTGTCGACCGGGATATCGCAGTGGATAGGCCTGCACGACTGGGACGAGACAAGATCTCGTGCTCCATGTTGGCAAACAAGTTGCGCAACTGGGGTATCCTTTTCGACGGCCTCTCGGATCCTTTGAGCTTCATCGAAAGACTGGAGGAGCGTGTAGCGGCATGCCGGGTACATGTGGACCATTTGCCACGGGCCATATCAGGGCTGCTGACAGGTCGGGCCGAAGGCTGGTTCCGCACGTGCCACATGCAGAACGAGTCCTGGGAAGGATTCAAGAAGGAGCTCCTTGACTTCTTCCTACCCCCTCGGTACTTCCAACGCTTGGAGGATACCATCCGCACTCGCTATCAACGTCCAGATGAAGCCTTCCGGGATTATCTCATTGAGCTACGGCTAATGATGCAGAGAGCTCAGTACTCCTCAGAGAGGGAATTGGAGCGCATCTACGAGAATTTACTGCCGGAATACCAGCTGTTTACCCGTCGACACGAGTTCGAGACACTAGCCACGCTGACACAATTGATCACAATCTATGAGACCGCCAGAGACCGCGACCCTGCCCGATATGCCACAATAGTGCCCACTCACGTCGGACAACCCCAGCTGAGCAGGAACATGGAGATCGGAGAACTTACGGTAAACACGTCTGGATAAGCGGCACTGGATGCAGCCCTGGTCCCTCGGAGCCCGACAGGATCAAATATGATGATCACACAGGACACCGGCAGGCCAATCGACGTGAAACGGACGTGCCGGAATTGCGGGGAAATTGGACATTTCTCCAAGGAGTGCAGCAAATCACAGCTGTTGTTCTATTGGGAATGTGGCCGCCGCGGGACTCCGTCCGACAGGGGACAGGGCGGAGAGCAGCAGCAGTTGGAACCTCCAGTAACGCACCCACTACGACTGGAGGAGGGGAGGATCGAGGCAATGGTGTCGATAGGGGGAGTCCCGATGATAGCTACACTCGACACCGGAGCAACCCGATCCTTCGTCAGTGAGCGTACGGTACGGGTGCTGGAAATGGAGGCAAATCTGTGGGACATACGGATCCGGATAACCTTGGCGGACGATTCCTCGAAAGAGATAACCCGGGCCGTGGTAACTCAAGTACGGTTGGACAACCGAGAAACAGAAGTGTGTCTACTGGTGATGCCAACGCTACTGGACGACGTAATTTTGGGTCTGGACTTTATGTGCGGAATACAGACGAAGATCCAATGTGGACGAGCCTGCATCCAGTTATCCCGACCTCATGCCATGCCACGCCGCCCTGTACTTATGACCCCCCGCCAGGCACCAACACCGACAAGGACATCACAGGACACATCCGCAGTGAACACCCAGCCTGCCAGATTCGTAGGGACCGAGCAGGCTAGTGTTGAGCCCAAGAAGACATCGCAGGACACCACAGCGGCGAACACACAGCTTTCCAGCTTCGTAGAGACCGAGCAGGCTAGCGTTACGCCCAGAATGACATCGCAGGACATAACCCCGGCGAACATGCAGCTTGCCAGCTTCGTAGAGACCGAGCAGGCTAGTGTTGCGCCCAGTAGGACAGCACGGGGCACAGTGCCGGTGACCACTCAGCCAGCCAACCTCGTAGAGATCGCGCAGGCCAGGGTAAAGGAAAGGAACCAGACCACAAGGAACCGGGAGGGCCCAAGGCAGACTAAGGCGTATTCTACACACGTGCTCGAGCCGTTAGAAGACTCCGCGGCTGCCCGAAAGAACAATCCGTTTCGGAAGGCCACCAGGAGTGGCCAACCTCGGCTAACGCTCGGGCCAGAGCAAGATGCTCGAGAGGCGCTGGAAAGCGGCGATCTGGTTGGCCTAGCAACCGTGATGACAACGGCAATGGTGGAAGAACCCCCACTCGTGCCTTGGGTTAGGAAATTTCTGGACCACGAATTGGCCCAGTTCACAGGATTGACGGGGGTCTCCCACATCGCTCAACACACGATTGTCATGACAGATGACAAGCCGGTGAACCAGAGGTACTTCCCAAAGAACCCGGCGATGCAGAAGATTATCAATGACCAAGTGGACGAGTTATTGCAGGATGGTCGGATCGAACCTTCCATAAGTCCACACAGCGCGCTCATTGTTCTCGTTGGTAAAAAGACGGGGGAAATGCGGATGTGCGTGGACTATCGGGCCCTGAATGCTCGATCCGTGCCAGATGCGTACCCTCTCCCCAGGATAAACCACATCTTAGAAAAGCTAAGAAATGCGAAGTACATTTCGACGCTGGACTTGAAGAGTGGATACTGGCAGATCCCAATGGCCAAAAACAGCCGCGAATACATAGCGTTCACAGTGCCGGGCCGGGGTCTCTTCCACTGGAAGGTTATGCCGTTTGGATTACACTCCGCTCCGGCCACTTTCCAGCGAGCACTGGAGAGCGTTATCGGCCCAGAAATGGAGACCAAGTTAACCCAGGCCCTGGTACTAGCGTGTCCAGACTTCGCTGAGACCTTTTCGCTGCAGACCGATGCTTGTGACTATGGTCGCATCGCTCACTGGGCGCCGGAATTTCAGCAATACAGGGTCGACATCGTCTACCGACACGGCAGTCAGAATATAGTTGCTGATGCGCTCTCTCGGCAACCAATGGAAGTCCTCCAACGAGCGCAGGAAGACACTACGAAGTGCCCGTGGATACAACGATTACAAAAGCGAATGCGGGAACAGCCGGAGAAGTTCTCAGAGTTTATCGAAGAAAATGGGCAGATCTACCGGCAGCCAGGACAGCGACCCCCCGAGGAAGAGCATGTGACATGGAAGCTCTGTGTGGGTGGCCAGCATCGGCGTCGAGTGCTAGAAGAGTGCCACGATCATCCGACCTCAGGACATCTGGGAATCCGGAAAACGGCGACCCGAGTAACCCAGCGTTACTATTGGCCAGGACTTTTCCGAGACGTAGCGCGATACGTCCGACAGTGCGAGAAGTGCCAGAAATTCAAGGTAAGCCAAACCCGACCAGCCGGACAAATGTATACCCGGCAAGCACAGGGCCCGTTTGACATCCTTTGTGCCGACTTCATGGGACCGTTACCGCGTTCCAAGCATGGGAACACAACGCTGCTGGTGTTTTTCGGCTTCTTCTCCAAATGGGTAGAGTTGGTACCCTTACGGAAGGCCACCACGGCGCTATTGGAAAAGTCATTTCGGGAGCGGATTCTGAGCCGGTTCGAAGTGCCCAGGAAATTCGTATGCGACAACGGGACGCAATTCACGAGTAAGTCGTTTCGAACTTTCTGTAAGACAGCAGGCATAGAGTTGGAACATACGGCGCCATACACGCCACAACAGAACCCAACTGAAAGGGCCAACCGGACGATCAAGACCATGGTGGCCCAGTACATCGAGGAAGACCAAAACACCTGGGATGAGTTACTACCGGAACTCAGTCTAGCGATCAACAGTAGCCCATCAGACTCTACGGGATTCAGCCCAGCTTTCCTGTTACAAGGACGAGAGCCCCGACTACCGGGAGCTCTTTACGAGGAAGTCACGCCGGGACTGGGCGAGGTCACCGAACAGCCAGCCGAGAAGGCCTTACGCCTTAAAGACGTATTCCAGGTGGTACAGGACAACATCCAACTGGCCTCGCAAGAACAAAGCAAGAACTACAATCTCCGCAGAAGAGAGTGGAGGCCCAATCTCGGATCTCTCGTGCTCCTACGCCAACACCATCTATCAAAAGCAACCGAAGGCTTCGCGGCGAAGCTAGCACCTAAGTACGAGGGACCATAAAGGGTGGTCAAGTTCATATCGCCGAACATAGTAAGACTGCAGAGCCACCCTGGCCGACAACGGAGGTCTGCCTGCTTGGCGGACTTAAAAGAGTTCCGGGCCAGAACAGACGAAGACGAGCTACTGCCAACCCAGACAGGACAAGGGGCACCAGACGACCAGGAGTGCCCCAGCGCCACATAGACAACAGCAAGATTCACGGGAGCCACTTTTGATGGTTCGCCATCACAGCGTCCCCGCCCCCACGGGGGGAAAAACCTCAACCGCCACTCCGAAAATCGAGCAGTGGCAAAGAAAATGACCAGCAGACGGTTAGAGTAACGCCAATCCTGATGGACTACCATCGGAATCCTAAACGTAAAAGCTCCTTCAGAGCAGAACCAGGTTAGACTAAGTAAAAACTAGGTACACCGCACCGCAGGGCCAGTTGTTAGGATAGGTAGGATGGTTAAATAATCTGAGGAATCTTTTCTTACCAGCACCAGGCAACATCAGATGGCAAGCAGCGAAGAGCAGTCAGCCACAGGGTCCATGGGGGCAGATGAAGAACCTCTGGATCGTCCCTTGGACCAGTGGCTGAGCCCAACGGTTAGGCTGAAGCGGGTAGCCATCCCGGCTGGATTGTGGCCCCCACAGGATTCGGCTGACCGTATGGAGGCCGTGTTAGTCTGGGTAGCATGCCAAAACGCCGAGGACACACCAGAAGAGTCGCCGAGCACTGAGACGGAACCAGCGGGCGCTATAATCATCGATTCGGATGACAGCGAGGTCGAGCCCGACGGGCGGTTTGGCGCCAATGGCATCCGGGCCCCACTCGGCTGGACCCTGGACGCGCTCAACACCTACCCGCCGTCCGAGAGCGCCAGTACTACCCTCCGGCCGTATTCACCGTTCGGGGTCAATGAGGGCATGGAGACCGATGATACGGGGGACGAGGACGCGGAAGGGGGGGGAATGGGAGGAGAGTGCAGCAGAGGTCGAGGCCCTGGACACGACCGAGGAGGAAGGCACGGAGGAGTCAGACGAGGACATGTGCGGACGCTGGGTGGATCCGCCACCACCGTACTCCGCGTCGCCTCCACCAGCGTATGGGTCGTGGCTGATGGGATCGGATGAGATTCTCCGATCGACGGCGTTCTCCAATGTGTCCACGACAGAGAGTATGAAGCTGAGCCTTGACGCAGACGCACTAGCGGAGATGCTGGAAGAATTAGAATCCCACCCCACAGCGTGTCACGTGCTGGAGAAACAGGCACCCGAGCCCAGCGTCACCAACGCGGACGAGGCCCCGGAATCGACCGAGGAGGATAAAGAGGAGAGGGGCGTCGCGCCGCTGTCATGGAGCGTGGGAGCCCCAGAGCGGAAGCTGCCGATGACTCTAATAATATACTTGGAGCACTACTTGGCCAACCCGGCCGCCAAACTGCGGGCCAGGAACCTGTTCCACAGCGGACCCAACATCTTCCGCTGGAAGGTCAACACGCGACGCGAGGTCACAGTCTTCCAAATCACCCCAAAGTAAGGATGGGGTGTGAAGGAGCGTAGAACGCTGCCCCATATTTTTGATTTTTATTATTTAAAGCAAACATGAAGTGTATAGTTGAATAGGCATTGAGACATAAATATATATTAAGCAAAAAACCCATAGTACTTAATTGACCAGAACAGAGCATCGGACAACACTGACAAGAACGCGCGCCAAGCCGAGAGAACACATAGCCACACGCACACGATCAACACCAGCAGCACAGAGAGAAAATGCGTGCATTGCGCAGACTCCCCAAATAGAGATGCGCTCGCAGCAGCCGACAAACCCACTACTGACAAATGCGCGCGCCAAGCCGAGAGAACACATAGCCACACGCACACGATCAACACCAGCAGCACAGAGAGAAAATGCGTGCATTGCGCAGACTCCCCCATAGAGACACGCTCACAGCAGCCGACAAACTCACCATGCACATACGCACTCGCTCACACACACGAGTTGCCCAGGAATTAGGGCGCAGGCAAGACAGGGAAAAGGCGTCTGGGGAAAAAGCGGGCGATCGGGCAGCGCTTGAGCAGCGAGAGGCCAAGCGCGTTTTGGCGAATGAGGTCAGAGTCAGTTGCCTGGGGAATATAGAACGAGACGGAAGTCGGAAAACAAAGACCGGGAACACACCGTACGGTAACGGGACTCGACCATTAAAAGCCGGACGAATACTGCGAGGAGGATTTCCCAGAGTGGGTAAGCTGGCCATGCGTGCTCAAAGGAGCGCGTTAAGAAGAGTTCTTGGTGCGGTTCGGGAAGCTTAATTTTTACCAAATGATTCAATAAAAGTCTAGAGAACACGTCTAAAAATCTCGCTTCTTCCCCTTATTTCCAAATTAGTGTTGTGCGTTCCGCCTGGTCGGGGTTGCAGAGCCGGTGGGTATGTTAGAGAGTCTCAGCATACTCTATCGACACTGGGTTCCCCGTTGGGCTACCATCGGAGCCCTCCCCCACATGCATTAGAGAGTCTCAGTGCGTGTTGGGGAAATCTGGCGGTGTAACCTATGTGTTTTTTTCCCCTTTCTCTTTCTCTCCGACCCTCCCTGGCGGGGAACAGGCCAGCAGAGTGCGTTAGAAAGTTCTCAGCGTGCTCGGCTGACCTGGTTTTCCGCCTGGATCACACCAGGTACTCCAATGCATACATTAGAGAGTCTCAATGTGTGCACTGGGTGTACCTGGTAGTACAATCTCTGCCTTTTCCCTCCTTAAGGCTCGGCTCTCCCTGGCGGGAAACCGGACCAGCCGGGCACGTAAGAGCGTTCTCGACGTGCTCTGCTGATCTGGTCTTCCACCTGGATCGCCCAGGTACTCCAATGCACACACTCGAGCGTCTCAGTGTGTGCACTGGGTGGTCCTGGTGGTATAACAACTACCCCCCTTTCCCTTTCTATATCTTCCGCTCTCCCCAACAGGAACCGGGCCAGCCGGGCGCGTAAGAGCGTTCTCGACGTGCTCTGCTGACCTGGTCTTCCGCCTGGATCACCCCAGGTACTCCAATGCACACACTCGAGCGTCTCAGTGTGTGCACTGGGTGGACCTGGTGGTACAACAACTACCCCCTTTTACTTTCTGTATCTTCCGCTCTCCCCTACGGGAACCGGACCAGCCGGGCACGTTAGAGCGTCCTCGACGTGCTCTGGTGACCTGGTCTTCCGCCTGGATCGCCCCAGGTACTCCAATGGTACTCCAATGTGTGTCTCAGTGTGTGCACTGGGTGGACCTGGTGGTATAACAACTACCCCCCCCCCCTCCCCCCCCTTTCCCATTCTATATCTTCCGCTCTCACCAACAGGAACCGGGCTAGCCGGGGCGCGTAAGAGCTTTCTCGACGCGTTCTGCAAGCCCTGTCTCCCGCCTGGGGCACCCCAGTACCCGACACACCCACTACAGTGTCTCAGTGGGTGTGCCGGGTGGCCCGGGTGTTGAAATTTTGTCCCTTCCTTAACCCTACCTCGGCGGTGGGCCGGGGTCTAACCGCGCGTTAGAGCGTTCTCAGCGCGCGTTACGGGTCCTGATCCCACCCGAGGCGCCGCCGGGTGTCCCAGGGTATACCAGAGAGTCTCGGTAGTGCTCTGGGAAGCCCGGTGGCGGTCGGATATATACATGTCCCACACACCCCGGAGTCTCGGCATTTTATAAATTTCCTTGTAAAAGACCCTGGGCGTGACTCAGCTACACCCCAGCCCAAGAACTACTTTACAAATGGCGCCCGAGCAGGGTCTCCGAGATTTCGTCTTTTCATAGAGTACATGTCCGACGGTAGGAGCCCCCTAGAGCACCCCCCCATTTGTCCAACCCAATCGGGTACCCATACATTTTTCGCCCCGTTACGAGGCACCAAAAAGTACAATCACCACGTGACAATTACTGACTAACGGCTTAGAGCCGTTAGGAGTTTTGTTTTTACTCCCTGTACCCATAAAATGGGTAAAAAGGGGGTATTGAATTTGTGCAAAAGTATGTAACAGGCAGAAGGAGACATCTCCGACCCTATAAAGTATATATATTCTTGATCAGTATCAAAAGAGATTTCGATTTGGCCATGTCCGTCTGTCTGTCCGTCTGTCTGTCTGTCCGGATGAACGCGTCGATCTCAGCAACTATAATAGCTAGAGACACCAAATTTGGAATGTAGGTTCCTGTATACCATACGCAGATCAAGTTTGTTTCCAATTTCAAATATCTCCCCCCGTTCCCCCGCAAATCGATTAAAACCGTTTTACAGTAACAATTTTCAAGATATAGCTTTAAGATTTGGCATGTACAATACTTTAGTCTCTCTTAATCTACTGTCCAAATTTCAAGTCGATCGGATAATAAACACGGAAGTTATTCACGAAAGAAGATTCAGTAATGCAGCGAGAGGGGGAAGAAGAAGCACAGCCACTTTTGCCGCCTGTGTGCGTGCGTCTTTGTGTATGTGTGTGTGTATGGGTAAGTGGACTTAGATGTGATTGGATGTTTTAGACCTGGGTACAGGGAGTTTCGTAGTCGGGTATACTCGACTATAGCATTCTTACTTGTTTAATATACTTTTTCGGGCCGTTACGAAGCACCAAAAAGTACAGTCACCACGTGACAATTACAGACTTACGGCTTAGAGCCGTTAGGAGTTTTGTTTTTTAATATACATTTTTCGCCCCGTTACGAGGCACCAAAAAGTACAGTCACCACGTGACAATTACTGACTAACGGCTTAGAGCCGTTAGGAGTTTTGTTTTTTTTTACGCCAGACAGGCGAGAGCGCGCACCAGCCGTTACAGACTTTTCTGCGTATGACTGGTCGCAACAGTACAGTCACGATGTGACAAACAAAACCTAACGGGTGAGAACCGTTAGAATTCGTTTTTTTTTCTTCTTCTCATCACGCCCGCCATGCGAGAGCGAACGCACAGCCGGAAGCACGTGTCTCGCCGCAAAGCTGATGTATGCCGATGATGTTAAAATTTGTCTGTCATCTACTGATTTCTTATCTGGTCAAAGGTTGCAAACTGATCTTGACAGTTTTCAAGCCTGGTGTCGGGTAAATTTATATTATTTTATTACTCCCTGTACCCATAAAATGGGTAAAAAGGGGGTATTGGATTTGTGCAAAAGTATGTAACAGGCAGAAGGAGACATCTCCGACCCTATAAAGTATATATATTCTTGATCAGTATCAAAAGAGATTTCGATTTGGCCATGTCCGTCTGTCTGTCCGTCTGTCCGTCTGTCCGTCTGTCTGTCCGTATGTATGAACGCAAGGATCTCAGCAACTATAAGAGCTAGAGACACCAAATTTGGAATGTAGGTTCGTGTATAGCGGGAGCAGGTCAAGTTTATTTTAGATTTGAGATATCTCCCCCGTTCCCCCGCTATTCGATAAAAACCGTTTTACAGTTACAATTTTCAAGATATAGATATAAGATTTGGCATGTCCAATACTTTAGTCACTCCTAATCTACTGTCCAAATTTCAAGTCGTTCGGATAATAAACACGGAAGTTATTAACGAAAGAAGATTCAGTGCTGCAGCAAGGGGAAGAAGAAGCACAGTCACAACTTAAAATGCCTGGCTTGCGCTGTGGCTCGTGCGTGTGCGTATCTGTGTATGTATGTGTAAGTTAACGAAGATGCGATCGGAAATTTTTGACCTGGGTACAGGGAGTTTCGTAGTCGGGTATACTCGACTATAGCATTCTTACTTGTTTTTTATTTTTATTTTGTAATTTTCTTACACAAACTAATTAATGGGGAAATTGATTCTTCTGAATTAATCAGCCAAATTAGTTTTGCAGTTCCGATCATATGTTCTAGAAACTTTCTTCCACTTTCTCTTCAAGCTTGTAGTTCTAATTATGCTTTTCATAACCCCTTTCGAGTCTTATGCTATAATTATAACAATCTTTTCCATCTAATAAGTAATGCTACTTCAATTTCTACACTTAAAACTCTTACGTTATTTATGTAATCCTTAGGAACTTTTGTATAATGTTATTGTTATATTTGCATGTCCGCGATCTTTCGCTACCGTATGTTATGCGGCGTGCCTCTCGGTCGGTTGGGCGGGAGGTGGGTTGCATTTATGCTTGGGTCCGCGCGTTAACAAGCCCGTGCTTGGTGTCGTTGGGCCACTTGTATGTACTGTTCGTTAATACATCAACGTCCAGAAATTATATATGTACATATGTACTGCATATGCACGAGAATTGTTTTCGTTTATTTGCTATTTCAATGGTTTGGCCAGCCACGACGGGCATGTTGATGCTGCTACATAACAAAAGTGCGAAGGGAGCAAATAATGTTTTATCACCACGTGTACATAAAAGTTTGAAAATGTGTAAAGTGAATAAATAAAAGTTTCCGATTCATTTAAAATAAATATGTTAAACTTAAGCTCGAATACGTAAGGAGCGAAAGCACACACAACAATCCACAATTCAGACAAACTGAACTAAGTACACATACATATGTTAACTAGGGTTACAATAACAACATCAAGGGATTCCAAACGCAAATCACAAAGTCGCTTAGTATGAAGATAAACATTTTATCGCACATCAATCATAAATCGTGAATCGCAAAATGCGATTACTTTTGATCAAATAAGCACAAGTTTACATACATATGTACATACGTTTGTACATACGAACGTGCTTACTGAAAACAAGTAAGAATGCTATAGTCGAGTATACCCATCTACAAAATCCCTGTACCCAGGTCAAAAATTTCCGATCGCATCACGTACACTTACACATACACAAAGATTAGCACACACGAGCCACAGCGCAAGCGAGGCATTTTAAGTGGTAGCTGTGCTTCTTCTTCCCCTCGCTGCAGCACTGAATCTTTCGACAATAATAAAATTGTTGTATCCATAAAAATGGACACAGCCACTAGACATAATCGTGGAATCTTCGGCGTCAATGTTCAGTTCTATCATAGTGGCGGAATTTGTGTGAAGACCCTTGGATTAATTGAGCTACGCGACAAACATACTGCCGTCAATCTCAGTTCCGAAATTGAGAAAATATTGGAAGAGTTTCATGTTGCAAAATGTCAAGTATCTTGTGTAACTACAGACAATGGCCGCAATATGATTAAAGCTGTAGAACTCCTCAACGAAAAATCATCCGAAGAAGAAGAACATGAATTGCTCGATGATGAACACTTAACAATGGATATAGAAATAAGATCGGTATAATCCATTAAGTGTGCTGCCCATGCCTTGCAACTGGCAGTCAAAGATTTTTTGAAGCAAATCGAATCTTCAAAAATAGTGGAGAATGTACGCCAGGTTGCAAAGCTATTACGGAATCCTTCTTACAGGTAAAAAATTAAGAGATTTTATAATGTTCACGTTGTAAGCCTCTTTTCCAACTATTTTAAGGTTTACAATTTCCGCTCAGGGCTTAACGCGGCCGGAGTAAGACGTACCCTCGAGATGGAATTCGACATACAGAATGTTGAAAAAAATCACAGAGTACAAAGTCTTTTGAACCGACCATTTTGAGAATGTGTCCAACTTGACTCCCTCGGAATGGAGCGCGGTTGACACCATTGTTGACACCCTGAAGCCTGTATTTGAAGCGACTGAAAAACTTCAAGCTGAGCAGATGTACATGGGTGACTTTTATAAGCTGTGGCTAGAGCTCAAAGTGACAGTTAAGGCAATGAGCATTGCTGCAGAACCCTATCAATGTGATGAATGCAAGGTTTTAGTTGACGAAACTGATGCAGCAGATATACGCTGTTAGCAAGTAAGAATGCTATAGTCGAGTATACCCGACTAATAAGCTCCCTGTACACAGGTCAAAAATTTCCGATCGCATCTACGTACTGTGAAGGAGCGTAGAACGCTTCCCCACATTTTTACTACCTGTACCCATAAAATGGGTAAAAAGGGGGTATTACATCTGTGCAAATGTATGTAACAGACAGAAGGAGACATCTCCGACCCTATAAAGTATATATATTCTTGATCAGTATCAAAAGAGATTTCGATTTACAAGAGCTAGAGACACCAAATTTGAAATGTAGGTTCCTGTATACCATACGCAGATCAAGTTTGTTTCATATTTCAGATATCTCCCCCCGTTCCCCCGCAAATCGATTAAAACCGGTTTACAGTAACAATTTTCAAGACATAGCTTTAAGATTTGACATGTACAATACTTTAGTCTCTTTTAATCTACTGTCCAAATTTCAAGTCAATCGGATAATAAACACGGAAGTTATTCACGAAAGAAGATTCAGTGATGCAGCGAGAGGGGGGAAGAAGAAGCACAGTCACCAATTAAATTGCCTTGCTTGCGCTGTCGCTTTTGCAGCCAGTGTGTGTGCGTCTTTGTGTATGTGTGTATGTATGTGTACGTGGACGTAGATGTGATTGGATGTTTTAGACCTGGGTACAGGGAGTTTCGTAGTCGGGTATACTCGACTATAGCATTCTTACTTGTTTATCCCTGTACCCATAAAATGGGTAAAAAGGGGGTACTAAATCTGTGCAAATGTATGTAACAGGCAGAAGGAGACATCTCCGACCATATAAAGTATATATATTCTTGATCAGTATCAAAAGAGATTTCGATTTGGCCATGTCCGTCTGTCTGTCCGTCTCTATGTATGAGCGCAAGGATCTCAGCAACTATAAGAGCTAGAGTTACCAAATTTGGAATATAGATTCGTGTATAGCGGGAGCAGGTCAAGTTTGTTTTAGATTTGAGATATCTCCCCCCGTTTCCCCGCAATTCGATAAAAACCGTTTTAATGTAACAATTTTCAAGATATTGATTTGGGATTTGGCATGTATTGTATTTTGACCACTCTTAGTCTATTGCCCGAATTTCAAGTTGATCGGATAATAAACACGGCAGTTATTCAGAAGATTCAGTGATGCAGCGCGGGGGGAAGAAGAAGCACAGCCATAACACAGTGCCTCGCTTGCGCGTGTATGTGTATGTATGCGTGTGTATGTGTAAGTGTACGTAGATGCGATCGGAAATTTTTGACCTGGGTTTTATAGTAGGGTATACTCGACTATAGCATTCTTACTTGTTGATTTTTATTATTTTAAGCAAACATGAAGTGTATAGTTGAATAGGCATTGAGACATAAATATATATTAAGCAAGAAACCCATAGTACTTAATTGACCAGAACAGAGCATCACTGATCGACACGGACAACACTGACAAGAACGCGCGCCAAGCCGAGAGAACACACAGCCACACGCACACGATCAACACCAGCAGCACAGAGAGAAAATGCGTGCATTGCGCAGACTCCCCAAATAGAGATGCGCTCGCAGCAGCCGACAAACCCACCACTGACAAATGCACGCGCCAAGCCGAGAGAGCACATAGCCACACGCACACGATCAACACCAGCAGCACAGAGAGAAAATGCGTGCATTGCGCAGACTCCCCAAATAGAGATGCGCTCGCAGCAGCCGACAAACCCACTACTGACAAATGCACGCGCCAAGCCGAGAGAGCACATAGCCACACGCACACGATCAACACCAGCAGCACAGAGAGAAAATGCGCGCATTGCGCAGACTCCCCCATAGAGACACGCTCACAGCAGCCGACAAACTCACCATGCACATACGCGCTCGCTCACACACACGAGTTGCCCAGGAATTAGGGCGCAGGCAAGACAGGGAAAAGGCGTCTGGGGAAAAAGCGGGCGATCGGGCAGCGCTTGAGCCGCGAGAGGCCAAGCGCGTTTCGGCGAATGAGGTCAGAGTCAGTTGCCTGGGGAATATAGAACGAGACAGAAGTCGGAAAACAAAGACCGGGAACACACCGTACGGTAACGGGACTCGACCATTAAAAGCCGGACGAATACTGCGAGGAGGATTTCCCAGAGTGGGTAAGCTGGCCATGCGTGCTCAAAGGAGCGAGTTAGGAAGAGTTCTTGGTGCGGTTCGGGAAGTTTAATTTTTACCAAATGATTCAATAAAAGTCTAGAGAACACGTCTAAAAATCTCGCTTCTTCCCCTTATTTCCAAATTAGTGTTGTGCGTTCCGCCTGGTCGGGGTTGCAGAGCCGGTGGGTATGTTAGAGAGTCTCAGCATACTCTATCGACACTGGGTTCCCCGTTAGGCTACCATCGGAGCCCTCCCCCACATGCATTAGAGAGTCTCAGTGCGTGTTGGGGAAATCTGGCGGTGTAACCTATGTGTTTTTTTCCCCTTTCTCTTTCTCTCCGGCTCTCCCTGGCGGGGAACAGGCTAGCAGAGTGCGTTAGAAAGTTCTCAGCGTGCTCGGCTGACCTGGTTTTCCGCCTGGATCACACCAGGTACTCCAATGCATACATTAGAGAGTCTCAATGTGTGCACTGGGTGGACCTGGTGGTACAATCTCTGCCTTTTCCCTCCTTAAGGCTCGGCTCTCCCTGGCGGGAAACCGGACCAGCCGGGCACGTAAGAGCGTCCTCGCCGTGCTGTGCTGATCTGGTCTTCCACCTGGATCGCCCAGGTACTCCAATGCACACACTCGAGCATCTCAGTGTGTGCACTGGGTGGTCCTGGTGGTATAACAACTACCCCCCTTTCCCTTTCTATATCTTCCGCTCTCCCCAACAGGAACCGGGCCAGCCGGGCGCGTAAGAGCGTTCTCGACGTGCTCTGCTGACCCGGCCTCCGCCTGGATCGCCCCAGGTACTCCAATGCACACACTCGAGCATCTCAGTGTGTGCACTGGGTGGTCCTGGTGGTATAACAACTACCCCCCTTTCCCTTTCTATATCTTCCGCTCTCCCCAACAGGAACCGGGCCAGCCGGGCGCGTAAGAGCGTTCTCGACGTGCTCTGCTGACCCGGCCTCCGCCTGGATCGCCCCAGGTACTCCAATGCACACACTCGAGCGTCTCAGTGTGTGCACTGGGTGGACCTGGTGGTACAACAACTACCCCCTTTTACTTTCTGTATCTTCCGCTCTCCCCAACGGGAACCGGGCCAGCTGGGCGCGTAAGAGCGTCCTCGACGTGCTCTGCTGACCTGGTCTTCCGCCTGGATCGCCCCAGGTACTCCAATGGTAGTCCAATGTGTGTCTCAGTGTGTGCACTGGGTGGACCTGGTGGTACAACAACTAACTAACTACACCCCAGCCCAAGAACTACTTTACAAATGGCGCCCGAGCAGGGACTCCGAGATTTCGTCTTTTCATAGAGTACATGTCCGACGGTAGGAGCCCCCTTAAGCACCCCCCCATTTGTCCAACCCAATCGGGTACCCATACATTTTTCGCCCCGTTACGGGGCAGTGAAAAGTACAGTCACCACGTGACAATTACAGACTTACGGCTTAGAGCCGTTAGGAGTTTTGTTTTTTAATATACATTTTTCGCCCCGTTACGAGGCACCAAAATGTACAGTCACCACGTGACAATTACTGACTAACGGCTTAGAGCCGTTAGGAGTTTTGTTTTTTTTTACGCCAGACAGGCGAGAGCGCGCACCAGCCGTTACAGACTTTTCTGCGTATGACTGGTCGCAACAGTACAGTCACGATGTGACAAACAAAACCTAACGGGTGAGAACCGTTAGAATTCGTTTTTTTTTCTTCTTCTCATCACGCCCGCCATGCGAGAGCGAACGCACAGCCGGAAGCACGTGTCTCGCCGCAAAGCTGATGTATGCCGATGATGTTAAAATTTGTCTGTCATCTACTGATTTCTTATCTGGTCAAAGGTTGCAAACTGATCTTGACAGTTTTCAAGCCTGGTGTCGGGTAAATTTATATTATTTTATTTTTTATTTTTATTTTGTAATTTTCTTACACAAACTAATTAATGGGGAAATTGATTCTTCTGAATTAATCAGCCAAATTAGTTTTGCAGTTCCGATCATATGTTCTAGAAACTTTCTTCCACTTTCTCTTCAAGCTTGTAGTTCTAATTAGGCTTTTCATAACCCCTTTCGAGTCTTATGCTATAATTATAACAATCTTTTCCATCTAATAAGTAATGCTACTTCAATTTCTACACTTAAAACTCTTACGTTATTTATGTAATCCTTAGGAACTTTTGTATAATGTTATTGTTGTATTTGCATGTCCGCGATCTTTCGCTACCGTATGTTATGCGGCGTCCCTCTCGGTCGGTTGGGCGGGAGGTGGGTTGCATTTATGCTTGGGTCCGCGCGTTAACAAGCCCGTGCTTGGTGTCGTTGGGCCACTTGTATGTACTGTTCGTTAATACATCAACGTCCAGAAATTATATATGTACATATGTACTGCATATGCACGAGAATTGTTTTCGTTTATTTGCTATTTCAATGGTTTGGCCAGCCACGACGGGCATGTTGATGCTGCTACATAACAAAAGTGCGAAGGGAGCAAATAATGTTTTATCACCACGTGTACATAAAAGTTTGAAAATGTGTAAAGTGAATAAATAAAAGTTTCCGATTCATTTAAAATAAATATGTTAAACTTAAGCTCGAATACGTAAGGAGCGAAAGCACACACAACAATCCACAATTCAGACAAACTGAACTAAGTACACATACATATGTTAACTAGGGTTACAATAACAACATCAAGGGATTTCAAACGCAAATCACAAAGTCGCTTAGTATGAAGATAAACATTTTATCGCACATCAATCATAAATCGTGAATCGCAAAATGCGATTACTTTTGATCAAATAAGCACAAGTTTACATACATATGTATTACAAACGTATGTAGTTTGTACATACGAACGTGCTTACTGAAAACAAGTAAGAATGCTATAGTGAGTATACCCAATTACAAAATCCCTGTACCCAGGTCAAAAATTTCCGATCGCATCACGTACACTTACACATACACAAAGATTAGCACACACGAGCCACAGCGCAAGCGAGGCATTTTAAGTGGTAGCTGTGCTTCTTCTTCCCCTCGCTGCAGCACTGAATCTTCTTTCGACAATAATAAAATTGTTGTATCCATAAAAATGGACACAGCCACTAGACATAATCGTGGAATCTTCGGCGTCAATGTTCAGTTCTATCATAGTGGCGGAATTTATGTGAAGACCCTTGGATTAATTGAGCTACGCGACAAACATACTGCCGTCAATCTCAGTTCCGAAATTGAGAAAATATTGGAAGAGTTTCATGTTGCAAAATGTCAAGTATCTTGTGTAACTACAGACAATGGGCGCAATATGATTAAAGCTGTATAACTCCTCAACGAAAAATCATCCGAAGAAGAAGAACATGAATTGCTCGATGATGAACACTTAACAATGGATATAGAAATAAGATCGGTATAATCCATTAAGTGTGCTGCCCATGCCTTGCAACTGGCAGTCAAAGATTTTTTGAAGCAAATCGAATCTTCAAAAATAGTGGAGAATGTACGCCAGGTTGCAAAGCTATTTCGGAATCCTTCTTACAGGTAAAAAATTAAGAGATTTTATAATGTTCACGTTGTAAGCCTCTTTTCCAACTATTTTAAGGTTTACAATTTCCGCTCAGGGCTTAACGCGGCCGGAGTAAGACGTACCCTCGAGATGGAATTCGACATACAGAATGTTGAAAAAAATCACAGAGTACAAAGTCTTTTGAACCGACCATTTTGAGAATGTGTCCAACTTGACTCCCTCGGAATGGAGCGCGGTTGACACCATTGTTGACACCCTGAAGCCTGTATTTGAAGCGACTGAAAAACTTCAAGCTGAGCAGATGTACATGGGTGACTTTTATAAGCTGTGGCTAGAGCTCAAAGTGACAGTTAAGGCAATGAGCATTGCTGCAGAACCCTATCAATGTGATGAATGCAAGGTTTTAGTTGACGAAACTGATGCAGCAGATATACGCTGTTAGCAAGTAAGAATGCTATAGTCGAGTATACCCGACTAATAAGCTCCCTGTACACAGGTCAAAAATTTCCGATCGCATCTACGTACTGTGAAGGAGCGTAGAACGCTTCCCCACATTTTTACTACCTGTACCCATAAAATGGGTAAAAAGGGGTATTACATCTGTGCAAATGTATGTAACAGACAGAAGGAGACATCTCCGACCCTATAAAGTATATATATTCTTGATCAGTATCAAAAGAGATTTCGATTTGGCCATGTCCGTCTGTCTGTCCGTCTGTCCGTATGAACGTCGATCTCAGCAACTACAAGAGCTAGAGACACCAAATTTGAAATGTAGGTTCCTGTATACCATACGCAGATCAAGTTTGTTTCATATTTCAGATATCTCCCCCGTTCCCCCGCAAATCGATTAAAACCGGTTTACAGTAACAATTTTCAAGACATAGCTTTAAGATTTGACATGTACAATACTTTAGTCTCTCTTAATCTACTGTCCAAATTTCAAGTCAATCGGATAATAAACAAGGAAGTTATTCACGAAAGAAAATTCAGTGATGCAGCGAGAGGGGGGACGAAGAAGCACAGCCACCCATTAAAATGCCTCGCTTGCGCTGTCGTTTTTGCCGCCTGTGTGTGTGCGTCTTTGTGTATGTGTGTATGTATGTGTATGTGGACGTAGATGTGATTGGATGTTTTAGACCTGGGTACAGGGAGTTTCGTAGTCGGGTATACTCGACTATAGCATTCTTACTTGTTTATCCCTGTACCCATAAAATGGGTAAAAAGGGGGTACTAAATCTGTGCAAATGTATGTAACAGGCAGAAGGAGACATCTCCGACCATATAAAGTATATATATTCTTGATCAGTATCAAAAGAGATTTCGATTTGGCCATGTCCGTCTGTCTGTCCGTCCCTATGTATGAGCGCAAGGATCTCAGCAACTATAAGAGCTAGAGTAACCAAATTTGGAATAAAGATTCGTGTATAGCGGGAGCAGGTCAAGTTTGTTTTAGATTTGAGATATCTCCCCCCGTTTCCCCGCAATTCGATAAAAAACTGTTTTAAAGTAACAATTCTCAAGATATTGATTTGGGATTTGGCATGTATTGTATTTTGACCACTCTTAGTCTATTGCCCAAATTTCAAGTTGATCGGATAATAAACACGGCAGTTATTCACGAAAGAAGATTCAGTGATGCAGCGCGGGGGGAAGAAGAAGCACAGCCATAACACAGTGCCTCGCTTGCGCGTGTATGTGTATGTATGCGTGTGTATGTGTAAGTGTACGTAGATGCGATCGGAAAATTTTGACCTGGGTACAGGGAGTTTTATAGTAGGGTATACTCGACTATAGCATTCTTACTTGTTGATTTTTATTATTTTAAGCAAACATGAAGTGTATAGTTGAATAGGCATTGAGACATAAATATATATTAAGCAAGAAACCCATAGTACTTAATTGACCAGAACAGAGCATCACTGATCGACACGGACAACACTGACAAGAACGCGCGCCAAGCCGAGCGAACACACAGCCACACGCACACGATCAACACCAGCAGCACAGAGAGAAAATGCGTGCATTTCGCAGACTCCCCAAATAGAGATGCGCTCGCAGCAGCCGACAAACCCACCACTGACAAATGCACGCGCCAAGCCGAGAGAGCACATAGCCACACGCACACGATCAACACCAGCAGCACAGAGAGAAAATGCGTGCATTGCGCAGACTCCCCAAATAGAGATGCGCTCGCAGCAGCCGACAAACCCACTACTGACAAATGCGCGCGCCAAGCCGAGAGAACACATAGCCACACGCACACGATCAACACCAGCAGCACAGAGAGAAAATGCGCGCATTGCGCAGACTCCCCCATAGAGACACGCTCACAGCAGCCGACAAACTCACCATGCACATACGCGCTCGCTCACACACACGAGTTGCCCAGGAATTAGGGCGCAGGCAAGACAGGGAAAAGGCGTCTGGGGAAAAAGCGGGCGATCGTTTCGGCGAATGAGGTCAGAGTCAGTTGCCTGGGGAATACAGAACGAGACGGAAGTGTGAGTACGCGAAATCGGAAAACAAAGACCGGGAACCCACCGTACGGTAACGGGACTCGTTAAGATTGCAAATTTTAGAACCGTGCGCAACGCGACCATTAAAAGCCGGACGAATACTGCGAGGAGGATTTCCCAGAGTGGGTAGGCTGGCCATGCGTGCTCCAAGGAGCGAGTTAGGAAGAGTTCTTGGTGCGGTTCGGGAAGCTTAATTTTTACCAAATGATTCAATAAAAGTCTAGAGAACACGTCTAAAAATCTCGCTTCTTCCCCTTATTTCCAAATTAGTGTTGTGCGTTCCGCCTGGTCGGGGTTGCAGAGCCGGTGGGTATGTTAGAGAGTCTCAGCATACTCTATCGACACTGGGTTCCCCGTTGGGCTACCATCGGAGCCCTCCCCCACATGCATTAGAGAGTCTCAGTGCGTGTTGGGGAAATCTGGCGGTGTAACCTATGTGTTTTTTTCCCCCTTTCTCTTTCTCTCCGGCTCTCCCTGGCGGGGAACAGGCCAGCAGAGTGCGTTAGAAAGTTCTCAGCGTGCTCGGCTGACCTGGTTTTCCGCCTGGATCACACCAGGTACTCCAATGCATACATTAGAGAGTCTCAATGTGTGCATTGGGTGGACCTGGTGATACAATCTCTGCCTTTTCCCTCCTTAAGGCTCGGCTCTCCCTGGCGGGAAACCGGACCAGCCGGGCACGTAAGAGCGTTCTCGACGCGTTCTGCAAGCCCTGTCTCCCGCCTGGGGCATCCCAGTACCCGACACACCCACTACAGTGTCTCAGTGGGTGTGCCGGGTGGCCCGGGTGTTGAAATTTTGTCCCTTCCTTAACCCTACCTCGGCGGTGGGCCGGGGTCCAACCGCGCGTTAGAGCGTTCTCAGCGCGCGTTACGGGTCCTGATCCCACCCGAGGCGCCGCCGGGTGTCCCAGGGTACACCAGAGGGTCTCGGTAGTGCTCTGGGAAGCCCAGTGGCGGTCGGATATATACATGTCCCACACATCCCGGAGTCTCGGCATTTTATAAATTTCTTTGTAAAAGACCCTGGGCGTGACTCAGCTACACCCCAGCCCAAGAACTACTTTACAAATGGCGCCCGAGCAGGGTCTCCGAGATTTCGTCTTTTCATAGAGTACATGTCCGACGGTAGGAGCCCCCTAGAGCACCCCCCCATTTGTCCAACCCAATCGGGTACCCATACATTTTTCGCCCCGTTACGAGGCACCAAAAAGTACAATCACCACGTGACAATTACTGACTAACGGCTTAGAGCCGTTAGGAGTTTTGTTTTTTTTTTACGCCAGACAGGCGAGAGCGCGCACCAGCCGTTACAGACTTTTCTGCGTATGACTGGTCGCAACAGTACAGTCACGATGTGACAAACAAAACCTAACGGGTGAGAACCGTTAGAATTCGTTTTTTTTTCTTCTTCTCATCACGCCCGCCATGCGAGAGCGAACGCACAGCCGGGCGCGTAAGAGCGTTCTCGACGTGCTCTGCTGACCTGGTCTTCCGCCTGGATCGCCCCAGGTACTCCAATGCACACACTCGAGCGTTTCAGTGTGTGCACTGTGTGGACCTGGTGGTACAACAACTACCCCCTTTTACTTTCTGTATCTTCCGCTCTCCCCAACGGGAACCGGGCCAGCTGGGCGCGTAAGAGCGTCCTCGACGTGCTCGGCTGACCTGGTTTTCCGCCTGGATCACACCAGGTACTCCAATGCATACATTAGAGAGTCTCAATGTGTGCACTGGGTGGACCTGGTGGTACAATCTCTGCCTTTTCCCTCCTTAAGGCTCGGCTCTCCCTGGCGGGAAACCGGACCAGCCGGGCACGTAAGAGCGTCCTCGCCGTGCTGTGCTGATCTGGTCTTCCACCTGGATCGCCCAGGTACTCCAATGCACACACTCGAGCATCTCAGTGTGTGCACTGGGTGGTCCTGGTGGTATAACAACTACCCCCCTTTCCCTTTCTATATCTTCCGCTCTCCCCAACAGGAACCGGGCCAGCCGGGCGCGTAAGAGCGTTCTCGACGTGCTCTGCTGACCCGGCCTCCGCCTGGATCGCCCCAGGTACTCCAATGCACACACTCGAGCGTCTCAGTGTGTGCACTGGGTGGACCTGGTGGTACAACAACTACCCCCTTTCCCTTTCTATATCTTCCGCTCTCCCCAACGGGAACCTGGCCAGCTGGGCGCGTAAGAGCGTCCTCGACGTGCTCTGCTGACCTGGTCTTCCGCCTGGATCGCCCCAGGTACTCCAATGCACACACTCGAGCGTTTCAGTGTGTGCACTGTGTGGACCTGGTGGTACAACAACTACCCCCTTTTACTTTCTGTATCTTCCGCTCTCCCCAACGGGAACCGGGCCAGCTGGGCGCGTAAGAGCGTCCTCGACGTGCTCTGCTGACCTGGTCTTCCGCCTGGATCGCCCCAGGTACTCCAATGGTAGTCCAATGTGTGTCTCAGTGTGTGCACTGGGTGGACCTGGTGGTACAACAACTAACTAACTACACCCCAGCCCAAGAACTACTTTACAAATGGCGCCCGAGCAGGGACTCCGAGATTTCGTCTTTTCATAGAGTACATGTCCGACGGTAGGAGCCCCCTTAAGCACCCCCCCATTTGTCCAACCCAATCGGGTACCCATACATTTTTCGCCCCGTTACGGGGCAGTGAAAAGTACAGTCACCACGTGACAATTACAGACTTACGGCTTAGAGCCGTTAGGAGTTTTGTTTTTTAATATACATTTTTCGCCCCGTTACGAGGCACCAAAATGTACAGTCACCACGTGACAATTACTGACTAACGGCTTAGAGCCGTTAGGAGTTTTGTTTTTTTTTACGCCAGACAGGCGAGAGCGCGCACCAGCCGTTACAGACTTTTCTGCGTATGACTGGTCGCAACAGTACAGTCACGATGTGACAAACAAAACCTAACGGGTGAGAACCGTTAGAATTCGTTTTTTTTCTTCTTCTCATCACGCCCGCCATGCGAGAGCGAACGCACAGCCGGAAGCACGGGTCTCGCCGCAAAGCCGTCTCTTTTTCCCCCTCCCCTCTCACAATATCCGTGAGAGTACGCGTCCAACAGACATTTCGGACAAAATTTTGTTTTTTTACCCATTCCATCGAAACCAAACGGCTGGCAGACAGAGACAATGATAGTTTTAGTTTCCTCTCTTCGTCCGCACGTGGGAGCTTGCCCGACATTCGTTTTGGGAGTACAGTAGAGGCTAGTTTACCACTAACCCATTTTTGTTTCTTGGGAGAAAGAAAAAAAAAGTACAGCACCGGACCCGAGCACAGCAGCAGAGCCGAACGCCGACGCAGTGCAAGACAGCGCCAGCGTCGCCGCAGCACACAAGGACAGCGGCAGAGGCAGCGGCAGAACACAGCGGTGCACGGCCAATATAAGGAGTGCACCTGAACGAGGACGGGACAGTCAGTGACATCGAGTCAAGAAGTCAACATCGCAAAGTGAACAACTCGCAAATCCCAAATAACACAGTGAATCCTTGGTGATAGACACAGATAATTCTGCGAGAATAGCAACCGAGTCCTTTGACATTTAAGATCCTCGATCAGGATCTCGGTCGGTCAGTGCGGAACCACAAATAATAGCAAACACGATCCTCGCTAAGGATCCTTTGCGATCAGTGGACAAGGACTCTAATCCTCCGATAAAATCCTACAACGTTGCTGGCGTGAAACACAGATAAGTGTAAGCCAGGTGTTTATCCTTAAGACACACTGAGCAATACTCGCGCCGGCAAAGTGAATACGCAACCAAAGTTCAGGATGGGAGTAAGATGGATCGCATTCCGTCGTAAGGTCGAACTGCAGCAGCTGGCGCAGGAGTTCGGACTCGGGGCCACCGGCTCGGTGGAAGAATTGCGTGGCAGGATCTCGGCGTTCGTTTCCAGGGGCGGACACCCGAATGCGATTAAGGCGCGACTCGGGGAATTAGAATCCAGTTACGGAGATGCACCGAGCCCCAGGGACAACCGCTCCCCGTCCCCGTCACCAGGACCTGATCCCCTAGACACCAAGGACAACCACTATCATCAACTACAACTTCCTGTGCCGGAACTGAGCGCGCCTAACCGAAGGCCATCGGAGCCGACCGGTGTCGACCGGGATATCGCAGTGGATAGGCCTGCACGACTGGGACGAGACAAGATCTCGTGCTCCATGTTGGCAAACAAGTTGCGCAACTGGGGTATCCTTTTCGACGGCCTCTCGGATCCTTTGAGCTTCATCGAAAGACTGGAGGAGCGTGTAGCGGCATGCCGGGTACATGTGGACCATTTGCCACGGGCCATATCAGGGCTGCTGACAGGTCGGGCCGAAGGCTGGTTCCGCACGTGCCACATGCAGAACGAGTCCTGGGAAGGATTCAAGAAGGAGCTCCTTGACTTCTTCCTACCCCCTCGGTACTTCCAACGCTTGGAGGATACCATCCGCACTCGCTATCAACGTCCAGATGAAGCCTTCCGGGATTATCTCATTGAGCTACGGCTAATGATGCAGAGAGCTCAGTACTCCTCAGAGAGGGAATTGGAGCGCATCTACGAGAATTTACTGCCGGAATACCAGCTGTTTACCCGTCGACACGAGTTCGAGACACTAGCCACGCTGACACAATTGATCACAATCTATGAGACCGCCAGAGACCGCGACCCTGCCCGATATGCCACAATAGTGCCCACTCACGTCGGACAACCCCAGCTGAGCAGGAACATGGAGATCGGAGAACTTACGGTAAACACGTCTGGATAAGCGGCACTGGATGCAGCCCTGGTCCCTTGGAGCCCGACAGGATCAAATATGATGATCACACAGGACACCGGCAGGCCAATCGACGTGAAACGGACGTGCCGGAATTGCGGGGAAATTGGACATTTCTCCAAGGAGTGCAGCAAATCACAGCTGTTGTTCTATTGGGAATGTGGCCGCCGCGGGACTCCGTCCGACAGGGGACAGGGCGGAGAGCAGCAGCAGTTGGAACCTCCAGTAACGCACCCACTACGACTGGAGGAGGGGAGGATCGAGGCAATGGTGTCGATAGGGGGAGTCCCGATGATAGCTACACTCGACACCGGAGCAACCCGATCCTTCGTCAGTGAGCGTACGGTACGGGTGCTGGAAATGGAGGCAAATCTGTGGGACATACGGATCCGGATAACCTTGGCGGACGATTCCTCGAAAGAGATAACCCGGGCCGTGGTAACTCAAGTACGGTTGGACAACCGAGAAACAGAAGTGTGTCTACTGGTGATGCCAACGCTACTGGACGACGTAATTTTGGGTCTGGACTTTATGTGCGGAATACAGACGAAGATCCAATGTGGACGAGCCTGCATCCAGTTATCCCGACCTCATGCCATGCCACGCCGCCCTGTACTTATGACCCCCCGCCAGGCACCAACACCGACAAGGACATCACAGGACACATCCGCAGTGAACACCCAGCCTGCCAGATTCGTAGGGACCGAGCAGGCTAGTGTTGAGCCCAAGAAGACATCGCAGGACACCACAGCGGCGAACACACAGCTTTCCAGCTTCGTAGAGACCGAGCAGGCTAGCGTTACGCCCAGAATGACATCGCAGGACATAACCCCGGCGAACATGCAGCTTGCCAGCTTCGTAGAGACCGAGCAGGCTAGTGTTGCGCCCAGTAGGACAGCACGGGACACAGCGCCGGTGACCACTCAGCCAGCCAACCTCGTAGAGATCGCGCAGGCCAGGGTAAAGGAAAGGAACCAGACCACAAGGAACCGGGAGGGCCCAAGGCAGACTAAGGCGTATTCTACACACGTGCTCGAGCCGTTAGAAGACTCCGCGGCTGCCCGAAAGAACAATCCGATTCGGAAGGCCACCAGGAGTGGCCAACCTCGGCTAACGCTCGGGCCAGAGCAAGATGCTCGAGAGGCGCTGGAAAGCGGCGATCTGGTTGGCCTAGCAACCGTGATGACAACGGCAATGGTGGAAGAACCCCCACTCGTGCCTTGGGTTAGGAAATTTCTGGACCACGAATTGGCCCAGTTCACAGGATTGACGGGGGTCTCCCACATCGCTCAACACACGATTGTCATGACAGATGACAAGCCGGTGAACCAGAGGTACTTCCCAAAGAACCCGGCGATGCAGAAGATTATCAATGACCAAGTGGACGAGTTATTGCAGGATGGTCGGATCGAACCTTCCATAAGTCCACACAGCGCGCTCATTGTTCTCGTTGGTAAAAAGACGGGGGAAATGCGGATGTGCGTGGACTATCGGGCCCTGAATGCTCGATCCGTGCCAGATGCGTACCCTCTCCCCAGGATAAACCACATCTTAGAAAAGCTAAGAAATGCGAAGTACATTTCGACGCTGGACTTGAAGAGTGGATACTGGCAGATCCCAATGGCCAAAAACAGCCGCGAATACATAGCGTTCACAGTGCCGGGCCGGGGTCTCTTCCACTGAAAGGTTATGCCGTTTGGATTACACTCCGCTCCGGCCACTTTCCAGCGAGCACTGGAGAGCGTTATCGGCCCAGAAATGGAGACCAAGTTAACCCAGGCCCTGGTACTAGCGTGTCCAGACTTCGCTGAGACCTTTTCGCTGCAGACCGATGCTTGTGACTATGGTCGCATCGCTCACTGGGCGCCGGAATTTCAGCAATACAGGGTCGACATCGTCTACCGACACGGCAGTCAGAATATAGTTGCTGATGCGCTCTCTCGGCAACCAATGGAAGTCCTCCAACGAGCGCAGGAAGACACTACGAAGTGCCCGTGGATACAACGATTACAAAAGCGAATGCGGGAACAGCCGGAGAAGTTCTCAGAGTTTATCGAAGAAAATGGGCAGATCTACCGGCAGCCAGGACAGCGACCCCCCGAGGAAGAGCATGTGACATGGAAGCTCTGTGTGGGTGGCCAGCATCGGCATCGAGTGCTAGAAGAGTGCCACGATCATCCGACCTCAGGACATCTGGGAATCCGGAAAACGGCGACCCGAGTAACCCAGCGTTACTATTGGCCAGGACTTTTCCGAGACGTAGCGCGATACGTCCGACAGTGCGAGAAGTGCCAGAAATTCAAGGTAAGCCAAACCCGACCAGCCGGACAAATGTATACCCGGCAAGCACAGGGCCCGTTTGACATCCTTTGTGCCGACTTCATGGGACCGTTACCGCGTTCCAAGCATGGGAACACAACGCTGCTGGTGTTTTTCGGCTTCTTCTCCAAATGGGTAGAGTTGGTACCCTTACGGAAGGCCACCACGGCGCTATTGGAAAAGTCATTTCGGGAGCGGATTCTGAGCCGGTTCGGAGTGCCCAGGAAATTCGTATGCGACAACGGGACGCAATTCACGAGTAAGTCGTTTCGAACTTTCTGTAAGACAGCAGGCATAAATTTGGAACATACGGCGCCATACACGCCACAACAGAACCCAACTGAAAGGGCCAACCGGACGATCAAGACCATGGTGGCCCAGTACATCGAGGAAGACCAAAACACCTGGGATGAGTTACTACCGGAACTCAGTCTAGCGATCAACAGTAGCCCATCAGACTCTACGGGATTCAGCCCAGCTTTCCTGTTACAAGGACGAGAGCCCCGACTACCGGGAGCTCTTTACGAGGAAGTCACGCCGGGACTGGGCGAGGTCACCGAACAGCCAGCCGAGAAGGCCTTACGCCTTAAAGACGTATTCCAGGTGGTACAGGACAACATCCAACTGGCCTCGCAAGAACAAAGCAAGAACTACAATCTCCGCAGAAGAGAGTGGAGGCCCAATCTCGGATCTCTCGTGCTCCTACGCCAACACCATCTATCAAAAGCAACCGAAGGCTTCGCGGCGAAGCTAGCACCTAAGTACGAGGGACCATAAAGGGTGGTCAAGTTCATATCGCCGAACATAGTAAGACTGCAGAGCCACCCTGGCCGACAACGGAGGTCTGCCTGCTTGGCGGACTTAAAAGAGTTCCGGGCCAGAACAGACGAAGACGAGCTACTGCCAACCCAGACAGGACAAGGGGCACCAGACGACCAGGAGTGCCCCAGCGCCACATAGACAACAGCAAGATTCACGGGAGCCACTTTTGATGGTTCGCCATCACAGCGTCCCCGCCCCCACGGGGGGAAAAACCTCAACCGCCACTCCGAAAATCGAGCAGTGGCAAAGAAAATGACCAGCAGACGGTTAGAGTAACGCCAATCCTGATGGACTACCATCGGAATCCTAAACGTAAAAGCTCCTTCAGAGCAGAACCAGGTTAGACTAAGTAAAAACTAGGTACACCGCACCGCAGGGCCAGTTGTTAGGATAGGTAGGATGGTTAAATAATCTGAGGAATCTTTTCTTACCAGCACCAGGCAACATCAGATGGCAAGCAGCGAAGAGCAGTCAGCCACAGGGTCCATGGGGGCAGATGAAGAACCTCTGGATCGTCCCTTGGACCAGTGGCTGAGCCCAACGGTTAGGCTGAAGCGGGTAGCCATCCCGGCTGGATTGTGGCCCCCACAGGATTCGGCTGACCGTATGGAGGCCGTGTTAGTCTGGGTAGCATGCCAAAACGCCGAGGACACACCAGAAGAGTCGCCGAGCACTGAGACGGAACCAGCGGGCGCTATAATCATCGATTCGGATGACAGCGAGGTCGAGCCCGACGGGCGGTTTGGCGCCAATGGCATCCGGGCCCCACTCGGCTGGACCCTGGACGCGCTCAACACCTACCCGCCGTCCGAGAGCGCCAGTACTACCCTCCGGCCGTATTCACCGTTCGGGGTCAATGAGGGCATGGAGACCGATGATACGGGGGACGAGGACGCGGAAGGGGGGGGAATGGGAGGAGAGTGCAGCAGAGGTCGAGGCCCTGGACACGACCGAGGAGGAAGGCACGGAGGAGTCAGACGAGGACATGTGCGGACGCTGGGTGGATCCGCCACCACCGTACTCCGCGTCGCCTCCACCAGCGTATGGGTCGTGGCTGATGGGATCGGATGAGATTCTCCGATCGACGGCGTTCTCCAATGTGTCCACGACAGAGAGTATGAAGCTGAGCCTTGACGCAGACGCACTAGCGGAGATGCTGGAAGAATTAGAATCCCACCCCACAGCGTGTCACGTGCTGGAGAAACAGGCACCCGAGCCCAGCGTCACCAACGCGGACGAGGCCCCGGAATCGACCGAGGAGGATAAAGAGGAGAGGGGCGTCGCGCCGCTGTCATGGAGCGTGGGAGCCCCAGAGCGGAAGCTGCCGATGACTCTAATAATATACTTGGAGCACTACTTGGCCAACCCGGCCGCCAAACTGCGGGCCAGGAACCTGTTCCACAGCGGACCCAACATCTTCCGCTGGAAGGTCAACACGCGACGCGAGGTCACAGTCTTCCAAATCACCCCAAAGTAAGGATGGGGTGTGAAGGAGCGTAGAACGCTTCCCCATATTTTTGATTTTTATTATTTAAAGCAAACATGAAGTGTATAGTTGAATAGGCATTGAGACATAAATATATATTAAGCAAAAAACCCATAGTACTTAATTGACCAGAACAGAGCATCACTGATCGACACGGACAACACTGACAAGAACGCGCGCCAAGCCGAGCGAACACACAGCCACACGCACACGATCAACACCAGCAGCACAGAGAGAAAATGCGTGCATTGCGCAGACTCCCCAAATAGAGATGCGCTCGCAGCAGCCGACAAACCCACTACTGACAAATGCGCGCGCCAAGCCGAGAGAACACATAGCCACACGCACACGATCAACACCAGCAGCACAGAGAGAAAATGCGTGCATTGCGCAGACTCCCCCATAGAGACACGCTCACAGCAGCCGACAAACTCACCATGCACATACGCACTCGCTCACACACACGAGTTGCCCAGGAATTAGGGCGCAGGCAAGACAGGGAAAAGGCGTCTGGGGAAAAAGCGGGCGATCGGGCAGCGCTTGAGCAGCGAGAGGCCAAGCGCGTTTTGGCGAATGAGGTCAGAGTCAGTTGCCTGGGGAATATAGAACGAGACGGAAGTCGGAAAACAAAGACCGGGAACACACCGTACGGTAACGGGACTCGACCATTAAAAGCCGGACGAATACTGCGAGGAGGATTTCCCAGAGTGGGTAAGCTGGCCATGCGTGCTCAAAGGAGCGCGTTAAGAAGAGTTCTTGGTGCGGTTCGGGAAGCTTAATTTTTACCAAATGATTCAATAAAAGTCTAGAGAACACGTCTAAAAATCTCGCTTCTTCCCCTTATTTCCAAATTAGTGTTGTGCGTTCCGCCTGGTCGGGGTTGCAGAGCCGGTGGGTATGTTAGAGAGTCTCAGCATACTCTATCGACACTGGGTTCCCCGTTGGGCTACCATCGGAGCCCTCCCCCACATGCATTAGAGAGTCTCAGTGCGTGTTGGGGAAATCTGGCGGTGTAACCTATGTGTTTTTTTTCCCCTTTCTCTTTCTCTCCGGCTCTCCCTGGCGGGGAACAGGCCAGCAGAGTGCGTTAGAAAGTTCTCAGCGTGCTCGGCTGACCTGGTTTTCCGCCTGGATCACACCAGGTACTCCAATGCATACATTAGAGAGTCTCAATGTGTGCACTGGGTGGACCTGGTGGTACAATCTCTGCCTTTTCCCTCCTTAAGGCTCGGCTCTCCCTGGCGGGAAACCGGACCAGCCGGGCACGTAAGAGCGTCCTCGACGTGCTCTGCTGATCTGGTCTTCTGGATCGCCCAGGTACTCCAATGCACACACTCGAGCGTCTCAGTGTGTGCACTGGGTGGTCCTGGTGGTATAACAACTACCCCCCTTTCCCTTTCTATATCTTCCGCTCTCCCCAACAGGAACCGGGCCAGCCGGGCGCGTAAGAGCGTTCTCGACGTGCTCTACTGACCCGGCCTCCGCCTGGATCGCCCCAGGTACTCCAATGCACACACTCGAGCGTCTCAGTGTGTGCACTGGGTGGACCTGGTGGTACAACAACTACCCCCTTTCCCTTTCTATATCTTCCGCTCTCCCCAACGGGAACCGGGCCAGCTGGGCGCGTAAGAGCGTCCTCGACGTGCTCTGCTGACCTGGTCTTCCGCCTGGATCGCCCCAGGTACTCCAATGCACACACTCGAGCGTCTCAGTGTGTGCACTGGGTGGACCTGGTGGTACAACAACTACCCCCTTTTACTTTCTGTATCTTCCGCTCTCCCCAACGGGAACCGGACCAGCTGGGCGCGTAAGAGCGTCCTGGACGTGCTCTGGTGACCTGGTCTTCCGCCTGGATCGCCCCAGGTACTCCAATGCACACACTCGAGCGTCTCAGTGTGTGCACTGGGTGGACCTGGTGGTACAACAACAGACAGACGGACAGACAGACGGACATGGCCAAATCGAAATCTCTTTTGATACTGATCAAGAATAAATATTCTTTATAGGGATGTCTCCTTCTGAGTGTTACATACTTTTGCACAAATCCAATACTCACTTTTTACCCATTTTATGGGTACAGGCAGTAAATATACAAAAATTAAGAACATATTTTACAAGTAGCTAAGCCATCATCTACATTATTTTCAAAATACAACCAAATTTGATTCCAATCAATGTTGCTTCAATTGACTCTGATGCATAACGACCATAAAGAATGAAATCATTAAAAAGCAAAAAGCCGTTCGCGATATCAGTCGCGACTACGACTTGCGGCAACATGCAGAAGTCGAAAAGTTGCTGCTGTTTCGACTTGCGCTGCTGACCGACAGCAAAATCGACAAAAGTCGTTATTCTCGAGTTCGACTGCCGACGACTTTCGCATGTCGATCGCTTGCTGCGACTTCGACTTACGCTCATTGTCGAAAGCAACAGCACAGCAAAAAGCAAGAAACCAAAAGCGGCGACTGCTGCTGCCGTTTGATTTTTGTCGCTGGTTGATTTCTGCTGTTGCTTCGACTGCGACTTGTTATTTTCAGAAGCAGAATCAGAAGCAATAGTACATAAAATGCAACTTGCTGCAGTTTTTTCAGCACTGCTCGAGACAAACAGTCAGCTACAAACATATTTTTCCCCGGCTTCCACTACAGCCAAAAAATGTCACATTTCAACATTTAGGATGATGGTCTTTCCACGGTCAAATGTGCAATTTGTCATTTGCCCGAAATAAATCAGCTGTTCTGCTTGTTTTGATGAAAATTTTCACAAAAAGTGAAAAATATGGCAAATAATGGCAGAACTATAAAAAGTCAAAGTTGCATATCAATAGGCATTTAGTTGCGATGTTTTCGTATGGTTTTGAACAATTGGAAGATGTCTGGGAGGCGGAGATGGGAGACATTTGCAATGAAATTGCGAGTGCGCACCTGTGAAGTGCACAAACTTCAATGCTCCTAAAAGGCGGTGTACCTTGTTAAAATGTTGCCATTTCGAGGGTGCGGACAATCCTAACATAAACATTATTGGATGTCCATCTTGTATTAGAACTGACCCCAACTAATCTTTTGATGCATCCGTTTGAATATTAATAGGCCTTTGTGGATCATATATGTGTAAAATAGGGTCTGATGTTATTATTTCTATTAAATCACACAGTTCTTTTTCATGTTTTTCCTGCCATTCAAACACTATATCCTTTCCCGTGAGTCTACGCATTTCCATGGTTAATTTTGATTGATTTGGAATAAGCCTGGCTACCAACTTAAACAACCCAAGCAATCGCATGACCCCTTTTTACACCCTGTACCACTAAAATAGGTAAAAAGGGGGTACTAAGTCTGTGCAAATGTATGTAACAGGCAGAAGGAGACATCTCCGACCCTATAAAGTATATATATTCTTGATCAGTATCAAAAGAGATTTCGATTTGGCCATGTCCGTCTGTCTGTCCGTATGGCCGTCTGTCAGTCTGTCCGTCTGTATGAACGCGTCGATCTCAGCAACTACAAGAGCTAGAGACACCAAATTTGGAATGTAGGTTTCTGTATACCATACGCAGATCAAGTTTATTTCATACTTCAGATGTCGTTCTACAGTAACAATTTTCAAGATAAGATTTCGCATGTACAATTCTTTAGTCCCTCTTAATCTACAGTTCAAATTTCAAGTCGATCGGATAATAAACACGGAAGTTATTCACGAAAGAAGATTCAGTGCTGCAGCAAGGGGAAGAAGAAGCACAGCCACCATTTAAAATGCTTCGCTTGCGCTTTGGCTCGTGTGTGCGTCCTTGTGTATGTGTAAGTTTACAAATATGCGATCGACAATTTTTGACCTGGGTACAGGGAGTTTCGTAGTCGGGTACACTCGACTAGAGCATTCTTACTTGTTTATCCTTAGTTCTTTCCAGTATTAAAATTGCCTCTTCATATTTTTCAATAGGTCTGATTGATTTTCCCGAAATTATATGCCCCATAAACTTAACTTCAGATTTTCGGTACTGCATTTTCTTTGGGTTAAACTTAACATTAAAAAAACGAGCACGCTCAATTACTTTGTTTATTTATTGATAATGTTATATTTCATTAGCCGCAGCAATGCCCATATCATCAAAATAAACAAATATTCCTGGTATATCCCCAAAACATTGAACCATGTTTCTTTGAAAATTTTCTGGCGCACAATTTAATCCAAATGGAAGCCGGTTAAATCTAAATCTTCCAAATGGCGTCATAAACGTGCTCAGTTCCGAACTTTGCTCATCCAATTCCAGTTGCTTAAATCCACTAGCACAATCTTGTACTGTGAACACACACATGTTAACACTTGTTAAAATCATTCATTGTTGGAATTAAGAAATGCTCTCTCCGAATACAAGCATCTAGCGGCTTAGGATCAAGACAGAGACGAATATCTCCATCCATTTTCTCCTCCACCTGCAAATTGTGTACCCAATAAGTTGGATACAAAACAGGCGAAATAATTTGATCCTTCACCATCTGATTCAATTTCGGTTTTAATTTAGCAAGAACAGTTTGTGGGAATCGTTTTTTATAGTGAACTACTGGCCTTGCCTCCGGCTGTAAATGAATAGTTACTTTACCTGGTAACTTTCCAATTCCACTAAAAATGTTCATATTTGCAGATTTCTTATTATCCTCACTTTGAATCAACATCCAAACGCCTAATCAATCCAAATTCCATGCACGCTACTCGCCCTAATATTGGCTCACGCTCATTTGCAACTACCAAATTTGCTTTTCTTTCAATTCCCAATTTAACATCTTTTAGATTTAACAAACCTGTACCAAAATTGAACCTTTATTATTATAATTAGCTGGTATAACGCTAGCGGTGCCCGGCGAAATATTTAGATTAAAATGCATTATGTTGAATTTGACTACTTTCGTCAACCGTAAGAAATACACAAAACTAACGTATCACAGTTTTCCCTCCCGTGGGGGTAGGAAACTATATAGTTCAGCCACGTGACTAATGTTTCTTGTGCAGGGCTGTGAAAATGTTTTTGACGCCGATCTAACTAAACAAATAATCCCACTCATTTGTCTGACTTCCATTTCCCGCCCGTGGCGACGCGGAGTAGATTTTCGAAAATCATTTGGCATTTCAAAACCAATTCAACAAATAATACTAATACCCGTAAAGTACCGGGGTTTCTTTTTATTTATATTGGGAAATTATTATTATGAAGCTGAATTCCAGACTTCAACCCTTTCGGACTGTGGGCGTGCATTTTTCAAAACCGGTAGCACATGTGTCGAATTATTAATGTGAGGTGCTTTGAAAGTAGGTTTCAAAATAATTGGATGATAAAAAGAAAAGTTTGAAAATGAGTTTGAAGTCAATCGAACGATAATCAAAAAAGTTGCGTACAACAGATTTCCGCGAATTTTCCGAACTTGGGGGTAGATTTTCCAAAATCTTTGGGCACCGCGCCTATTATAAGTTTGTGTAGAACCTTGAAAATGACTTTGAAGCCAATCGCATGAAAATTAAAAATGCCGAATGCCAGAGTTTTTCGCCAATTTTCCGACCATAAATTTCCAAAATCACTGACACACGTGTCGAATTATTTAATGTGAACAGCTTTGAAAATGAATTTGAAGGTGGTCGGATTAAAATTAGCCTTTCGCCCCTACAACCTTTTCTGCCCATGGTTTTCCAAGATCGGTGAAGTATGTATCAAATGAGTTTTAGTGTAGATCTTTGAAAATGCGTTTGAAGCTGATTGGATGGTAAACAAAAAAGTTTCATACAACAGTTTTCCGCGATTTTCCACGATTGTGGGTGGAATTTTCCAAAATTCCGTCTAAGCGTGCACTTTCAACATAGATGGAACCTACTGTGAAAATTTCAGCATCCTAGCTCTTACGGTTTGGGCTGTGCGATGATTGCCAATAGGTCAGTCAGTCAGTCAGCACGAACTCTTTAATATACGAGCCCTAACCACTATTAATTGGCACGGTATGTTGTTTTATGATAGTTCAAACTTCAATGGCTTCTATTTAGTCTAATACGTAATCATAAAAACTTGAACATTTTGGAAAGGTTATTTAATTATCTTTAATTTGATATCAAAACATGCACACATTTCATAAACAAAAATTAAAAATTTATATTTATATTAAACAACTTGATTAAATTTCAAATATGGCTATCGGACGAACTATGAAAAGTTATATAGGCGAGTAGATGATGTTGCTCACTTGGACAGTGCCCACCCTACCATGAGTTAGCCATCTTCTTACTGCTAACTCCCACTTATGCATCAGCACCCACTTTAAAGCATAAGTGTCTCACCCTCTACTGGCCAAATTTCAGCACATTCTTATTTGCAGGTGCTCATCACAATCCTCCATTAATTGGGATGTGGAGTGGCCATCCTAGGTCTATGTCTAACAATTAATGTTTAAACTAGCAAACTACAGTATACATTACAAAATAATAAATGAAAATAAATAGATAAATATTTAGTGAGACTACCCTGTAGTACGGCTGGTGTCAAGGCATACCGAATATTTAGCCCTCTGATGCACCACTAGTAGTTAGCAAAATCGTTAGCTTCAAGTAATGCACAAGGGCGTTAGGCAAATAAAACGAAACACAGAAAATCAGCAAATGCATACCGAATTTTTAGCCCTATGATGCATCACTCCTAAATAGCGAAATCGTTAGCTTCAAGTAATGCACAAGGGCGTTAGGCAAATAAAATAAGAAACAGAAAATCAGCAAATCCATACCAAATTTCCATCCCATGATGCATCAAAGTGACGTGTAAAGTGTTCGAACGCAGTGCTTGTTAAAATAAAACAAATACTTGTAAGTATATACATAATTATATTATAAATATAAGTAAGTATTTATCAATTTTACATTCCAGACGCAATCTCTAAGTGCCAAGTTGTGATGCCGGAGCCGGAGCTGCGTAAGGCAATGCAGTTACAAGAAAAAGAATAATAACAACAAAACTATGCGAAATGAAGAAAAATAAATAAATAATTATAATTGATAATAAAATAAAAATAATAATAACAACTTTAAAAGTGTATATTTTTGACTAAATATTAATTACTTGCACTAGGGAAATAGCCATGTAAGGCGTACTAACAATATTGCTAGGACATTGTCACCAGGGAAATCATGTAGTAGTCATGGGACATGTAGTATCGAAATTCGTTAGGTACACTCCATTGCTGGTGTTGCGGAGAGTACCGGTCCCCATCACTAAGTTCTAGGCATATCGCTAGTGTGGCACCGGTCTTGCGTACTACAGGGGAGTGTTTGACTTTGCAGGAAAAGTGTGTGTGTGAAAAAATATGTATATGTGTGTGTGTGTATGGGAGTAAGTATGCGTATAATAAAACACGAATATTTTTGCTTTATAAATCGCAACTTTTCTTTATTTTATCCTGTTGCAGGCACATATTTTAATACACATATTTATAATTTACCTCTGGCTAAATGCTGGCCGCAAAATGATCGCTTGCTCCTAAGAAAACAATTAAGAATGCTATAGTCGATTATACCCGACGTTTCGTAGTCGGTCCGTAGTCCCTCTACCCAGGTCCAAAATTTCCGATCGCATCTTCGTAAACTTACACATTCACAAGGACGCACACACACGAGCCACAGCGCAAGCGAGGCATTTTAAATGGTAGCTGTGCTTCTTCTGCCCCTCGCTGCAGCACTGAATTTTCTTTCGTGAATAACTTCCGTGATTATTATCCGATCGACGTGAATAGGTTAAGTTACGTATTGTACTTACCAAATCTTAAGGCTATATCATGAAAATTGTTACTGTAAGCCGGTTTTAATCGATTTGCGGGGGAACGGGGGGAGATATCTGAAATATGAAACAAACTTGATCTGCGTATGGTATACAGGAACCTACATTCCAAACTTGGTGTCTCTAGCTCTTGTAGTTGCTGAGATCGACGCGTTCACACGGACAGACGGACAGACAGACGGACATGGCCAAATCGAAATCTCTTTTGATACTGATCAATAATATATATACTTTATTGGGTCGGAGATGTCTCCTTCTGCCTATTATATACATTTGCACAGATTTAGTAACCCCTTTTACCCATTTTATGGGTACAGGGAGTAAAAAAAACAGGGAATACCCAAACTTGCCGCTAAACTGACGATATGGTGCTGCCGCTGCTGGTGTCAACTCCAGTTGCTGTTGTTGTCCCCGCGCTGCTGTAGCTGCGCCGTTGCTATTACTGGTGCAACTGCACCTGTTGACGCTGCTATGACAGCTATTGCTGTCGCTAGTGGTGCCGCTGCTGTTGTTGTAGCTGCCGCAAAGGTATTGCGGCTTAGTTGCCGCCGTTTTGGTTGTGCGCTCTGGAGGCTGCGCCGTTGATGGTGCTGCAATTGCAGTGTCGCGCTGTGTTTGCCGCACTGGCTGCTGCGCTGGTGTGCATTTTCTGGCTTCAGTTGCCGTCACAAGTGCTGCTGTTGTCACCGGGCTGGGCAAGTCGTTTTCCTTCTTTTCTTAGCCTCTTTTTTTCTTGGCCACACGTGTGCACTTTTCACCTTCTCTCTCTTTTTTTTTCTCTTCTTTTCTCGTTTCCGTGTCTCTTCTTCTTCTTTTGCCGTTTGCCATCGAACCACCGGACACTTATCGATATTTCATAATCTTTTTATCAATAAGGGCCGACCGTAACAACAACTACCTTGGTCAGCGTCTCATCATGCCCATCCAGTAATTTCAACTGCAATTTTTACTCCCTGTACCTATAAAATGGGTAAAAACGGGGTATTACATCTGTGCAAATGTATGTAACAGGCAGAAGGAGACATCTCCGACCCTATAAAGTATATATATTCTTGATCAGTATCAAAAGAGATTTCGATTTGGCCATGTCCGTCTGTCTGGCCGTCTGTCCGTATGGACGCGTCGATCTCAGCAACTACAAGAGCTAGAGACACCAAATTTGGAATGTAGGTTCCTGTATACCATACGCAGATCAAGTTTGTTTCATATTTCAGATATCTTCCCCCGTTCCCCTGAAAATCGATAAAAACCGTTTTACAGTAACAATTTTCAAGATATAGCTTTAAGAATTGGCATGTACATCACTTTAGTCTCTTAATATACTGTCCAAATTTGAAATTGATCGGATAATAAACACGGAAGTTATTCACGAAAGAAGATTCAGTGATGCAGCGAGAGGGGGATGAAGAAGCACATCCACCATTTAAAATGCCTCGCTTTTGCCGCCTGTGTGTGTGCGTCTTTGTGTATGTGTGTATGTATTTATGAGTAAGTGGACGTAGATGTGATTGGATGTTTTAGACCTGGGTACAGGGAGTTTAGTAGTCGGGTATACTCGACTTTAGCATTCTTACTTGTTTATTAAATACTCCAGTAATAATACGATCACGTAGCATTCTCTCCTCATATGATATTCCACACGTACCTGTAAAATTACATCGGTCCAGCTGCATACGCAATTCTGTCAAGAAATAACTAAACAATTGTCATTCCTTCTGAACCATGTTATTGAATGTACGAGTATACGACTCCATTGCAACATTCGTTTGTGGCAAACAATGTTGATCAAATTTTACTAGAATTTCAGTCAACGATCGCTGCGACTGCACATACATAGTCTGCCATTACAGCCGGTAGTGCTTCTGTTGCCGCTGCTATAACCAGCTGCGCCATCACTGTCCCCCGCAACGAAAGTTGTGATCCATCATTTGGGTACAGAGTATTATAAATATTTGCCCCTTTGGTTCCAACCAGCCACAAAAATATGGCAATTTCAACTGCTTCAGTCTGTCCATTTTTGTCGTTTGCAATCATATAGACCAAGAAATCACGCGTCTAGTTTTTCCAGTCTACCGCCAGATTTGAACAATCCAATTGTCGCATTGCTTTCCGTGTTTCATCCATGTTACTTAAAATCCCAATAGTTTATTTACTCGTGATATTATTTTCAATAACTCAATCTTCCAGTGACTGTGATCAACAAGTATTTCATCACTACTTGTATTTTTATTTGTCTGAACACCTTTGCATGGATATGTGTATGTGTGTGAGGCTCAAATTACACAGTTATTTTGTTTCACAAACACAAGAATCACATACATCATAAACTTCGAATTCAATGTTTTTTTGATTTAGGCTTTATCTCCTTTAACTTCTGACACCATGTAAAAGTCTTAGCTTTTAAGTAAAAGTCTATATTTATCCATAATAATTTATTACATTTTTACACGATCTACACCACTTATCTATTATCTATAGGACAAATGATACATTTTGGGATAATTCAGAACCTTTAGGATTATTTAGTACAATTTTACAGTGGCTGTGCTTCTTCTTCCCCCCGCGCTGCAGCACTGAAACTTTTTTTGTGAATAACTTCCGTGCTTATTATCTGATCGACTTAGTATGGACAATAGAATTAGCGTGACCAAAGTATTATACATGCCAAATCGCAAAGCTATATCTTGAAAATTGTAGGTATAAAACGTTTTTAATCGAATTGCGTGGGAACGGGGGAGATATCTTAAATTGGAAACAAATTTGATCTGCATATGGTAACAGGAACCTACATTTCAAATTAGGTGTGTTTAGCTCTTACAACTGCTGAGAACGACGCGTTCATACAGACTGTCTGCCTCTGTCTGTTACATACATTTGCACAGATTAAGTACCCCCTTTTAACCCATTTTATGGGTACAGGGAGTAAGAAATGTCATCTTGATTTTAAGTACATTTATAAATAAGACCAAGTTCTTACAATGAAGCTCAACTGTTCTTATATTTTCAAGACTACAAATACAATTATCATCATATAAACCTATTAATATTTTAAGAAAAAATGTTCTTACTTATGGACCAAAAACTATTGCAAGCTCACGAACTCAATTCTAACAAGTAAGAATGCTATAGTCGAGTATACCCGACTACGAAACTCCCTGTACCCAGGTCAAAAACATTCAATCACATCTACGTCCACTTAAACATACACACACACACAAAGAAGCACGCACACAGGCGTCAAAAGCCCAAGCGAGGCATTTTAAATGGTGGCTGTGCTTCTTCTTCCCTCCTTCGCTGCATTAGCAGCGGCAACAGAAGCACTACCGGCTGTAATGGCAGACTATGTATGTGCAGTCGCAGCGATCGTTGACTGAAATTCTAGTAAAATTTGATCAACATTGTTTGCCACAAACGAATGTTGCAATGGAGTCGTATACTCGTACATTCAATAACATGGTTCAGAAGGAATGACAATTGTTTAGTTATTTCTTGACAGAATTGCGTATGCAGCTGGACCGATGTAATTTTACAGGTACGTGTGGAATATCATATGAGGAGAGAATGCTACGTGATCGTATTATTACTGGAGTATTTAATAAACAAGTAAGAATGCTAAAGTCGAGTATACCCGACTACTAAACTCCCTGTACCCAGGTCTAAAACATCCAATCACTTCTACGTCCACTTACTCATAAATACATACACACATACACAAAGACGCACACACACAGGCGGCAAAAGCCCAAGCGAGGCATTTTAAATGGTGGCTGTGCTTCTTCTTCCCTCCTTCGCTGCATTACTGAATCTTCTTTCGTAAATAACTTCCGTGTTTATTATCCGATCAATTTCAAATTTGGACAGTATATTAAGAGACTAAAGTGATGTACATGCCAATTCTTAAAGCTATATCTTGAAAATTGTTACTGTAAAACGGTTTTTATCGATTTTCAGGGGAACGGGGGAAGATATCTGAAATATGAAACAAACTTGATCTGCGTATGGTATACAGGAACCTACATTCCAAATTTGGTGTCTCTAGCTCTTGTAGTTGCTGAGATCGACGCGTCCATACGGACAGACGGCCAGACAGACGGACATGGCCAAATCGAAATCTCTTTTGATACTGATCAAGAATATATATACTTTATAGGGTCGCAGATGTCTCCTTCTGCCTGTTACATACATTTGCACAGATTTAGTACCCCTTTTTACCCATTTTATGGGAACAGGGAGTAAAAATAAGAATAAAGTTCTTAAGATTTTAAAAAGAATTATTCTTATCTAAAGACCAAAAAATCTTAAATACTCTAGAAAAAAATGATTAAATAAGCCCTAACTTCTTCTAAGAAGTATTATTGTTATTTACTAGACTCAAAATATTAAGACGACATTAAATTTGTTTGATATTTCAATTGGAAATATTCTTGTTTTTTATCAAATTTATTTAAAATAATTATTCAAAACATTTTTACAGTCCGATTTTATTAACTATTATTGTGTTTATTTTTAGTTAAAATGTGCTTTTATTTAATATGTAAAATTTCAAAGTTGCCTTCTTTCGTTTTTTCTTCCTATATTGTCCGTGATCCGAGCACTTGACGGCAGCACACCAAATAGTCTTGTGACGCCCCATAGACCGTCACAATCTTTGTTTTTGTTGATTTTAGATATAATTAGTAGATTTAAGTTATTTATAAGGCCCATAAAGGGTATATATATTAAAATTATACCCCATGAAGGGAAGACAACAATCACCAGGTATTATTATTAACTCGCAGCAACGAGCATCACTAGCAGAAACCGGGCATCTCTGATACCAACGAGCATCACTAGTAGAAACCGGGCATCTCTGATAGCAACGAGCATCACTGGTAGATAGCAATGGCAAAAGCTCGTGGCCTACGTGATCGCAAAAGGAATAGGCAAGGATTAGCGGTAAAAGCCGAGAGTGTGAGTTCAAGAGCGTGTGCGCGAATGCGACAGCTGATAACTGCTTGCGAATTGCCGAATTGCGCAGGTCAGGGCAATGATCAAAATTATCAAACTAGTCAACGACGGGAGCTTAATTGTGAACGACGGGTGCGCGCAAGAACACGCGATTTCAATTTATAAGCAGCGAAGAAAACGCATTCAGGTGTTTAAAACAAACCCAACATCACGCCATAAGAAGAACAGCGGGAACGGTAAGCGAGCCAACGGCATTATATGTGAAGAAGCTAGGGAAGCAGCGAAGTGCGGTATAGGTAAGTTTTGTACAGTTACCACCTAAGTGAACTAAAGTGTATAAACAGCACCCACGCTTTTCATTTCTTTAGTGTGAGTAGTAGGCAGTTACATTCGGCTAATTTTCTGTTAGCGATATTTGCCTATTTTTGTGTTGTCAGTGTTGGCTGTTTTCAAGCCTACATCGAGTGCGTTGTCAGAGCTAGCCAGTGCTGGCTGTTTTAAACCTCCACCGAGCGCGTCGTCAGGGAAAGTCTGTGCTGTCAGTGTTGGCTGTTTATAGCCTACACCGAGCGCGTCGTCAGGGAAAGTCTGTGCTGTCAGTGTTGGCTGTTTTCAAGCCTACACCGAGCGCGTCGTCAGGGAAATCTGTGCTGTCAGTGTTGGCTGTTTTGAAGCCTATACCGAGTGCGTCGTCAGGGCTAGTCTGTGCTGTCAGTGTTGGCTGTTTTAAACCTCCCCCTAGCGCGTTGTCAGGGAAAGTCTGTGCTGTCAGTGTTGGCTGTTTATAGCCTACACCGAGCGCGTCGTCAGGGAAAGTCTGTGCTGTCAGTGTTGGCTGTTTTCCAAGCCTCACCGAGCACGTCGTCAGGGCAGGGTTTTTAGTGTTAGCAGAGCGTGTTGTCGAGACAAGTTCGAGGGTCTGTCGCGTTTGTGCTGTCAGTGTTGGCCGACGGAGGGGTCCACCGGGCATATGTGCATAGCCTGTGCCTTTCTACCTACTAGTTATAGTATTAGCGACTCTATTTGTCATATTTACTAGGGTCCGCGATTTCTAACGCCAGTCAGTCCCAGCACTACTATAAAATTTGTTGTAAGTGGCCTTGGCCAGACTGAGTTATACCCTAGCCTGAGATACTTCCTTACAAATGGCATCCGAGCAGGGACTGCTTATTGGCAAATTTTAGTAGAAGAAACTTACATCTTTCATGGCCTAAAACCCCATCAGTCAAAAATATATAACTGAGTAGAGAGAGAATAGGGAAGAAAAGGAGTACAGTCCTTAGCAAAGTAGTCAACGTAGGAGTCGAAAGCTTAGTATTTTTCGTTCCTCTTTGCACTCGCACTAAAACACATAGCTGCAAGCATTTATGCCAACGAAGGGCTGCTTAATTTTTGTTTTTTTGGCCGAGCAAACGAGGGGACACGAAGCCACGCCCGAATAGGCTAGTGTTGCTCATCGTTGCCGACCGAGGAACAGGACCGTCGTTGACGTTACCGTCGTCAAGTCATCAAGGATACTCAACGATCGAATCTACATCATGGGTCTACAGTGGATGAGCTACCGGCGCAAGAACGAGTTACAGGATATTCGCAAGGAGTTTTCTCTCGACATAGGAGGTACGGTGGAGAAATTACGCAGTCGCCTCTCCACATTCGCTAGTCAGCAAGACGCAGCGAAACCCATTGCCTTACGACTAGCAGAATTTGAGGCACTTTACGGACCGACGCCGGATCCTAAAGTGACGGCACTCCGCTCACGGAACGTGTCACCAGCGTCGGGGGAAAGCAGACAGGAACACCGCAACGTTCCGGCGGAGCCAGCGGCAGCTTCACAACAACTAAGGGTGCCAGGCAACACGATGCCTGAACCACAACTACAAGTTCCACCATACGACCCGTACGCAATACAGGGCGGGAGAACTACAAACAGATCCCACTCAGAGAGTCACCCGTATCTGGCTCAGTTGGCTGACCGGCTACTCAAGTGGAGGTCTCCTTCGATGGACAGTCAGATCCACTACGCTTCATAGAGAATCTCGAGGAGAAGGCCGCCACGTATCAGGTCGACGTCGAACAGATGGCACAGGTTGTAGCTGGACATCTGACCGAACGTGCCCAGGATTGGTTCCGAGTCACCCAACGACCAGGTGCCTCGTGGACCATCGCGGACGCTTTGTCCCGCCAGCCACTGGAACTTCTACAGAATATCCAGATTATGTCCGAGAAAACGACCAACTTTACCGACGATTTGGACAACGCCCCGAAGAAGAAGATTTCATCACATAGAAACTTTGTGTCCCGAAAGAAGACCGCCTACGGGTCCTCAAGGAGTGCCACGACCAGCCAGCAGCCGGACACTTAGGAGTGAGAAAAAATTCAAATCGGGTAGCTCAACGATACTACTGACCGGGCCTCTTCCGCGACGTGGCCATGTACGTCCGCCAGTGCAGCAGTTGTCAGAAACACAAGGTGAGCCAGCTCAAACCACCTGGTAGGATGTGCACACGGCAAGTGCAAGAACCGTTCGACGTCCTCTGCGCCGACATTGTGGGCCCGCTGCCCCGATCTTAACGAGGCAACACAGTGCTTTGGGTATTTTTCGACCTATTCAGCAAATGGGTGGAGGTACCTCCACGAAGAGCGACCACCGCACACCTCGAACGATCATTTCGAGAATGAATACTAGGTCGATTTGGAATACCTCGAACGTTCGTCTGCGACAATGGGACCCAGTTTACCAGCCGCGCCTTTAAAAGCTTCTGCAAGCAAGCCGCGATGGCAGTCCAATACACCGCAACCTACACACCGCAACAGAATCCTACAGAACGCGCAAGCCGATCGATCAAGACGATGATTGCCCAATATCTGGATGGCAGACACAAAATGTAGGATGAGCTCCTCCCCGAAATAGCCTTGGCCATCAACAGCAGCATTTCCGATACGACTCGGACTGAATGTTTCTGGTACAAGGAAGGGAACCTCGCCTTCCCGGAGCGCTCTACGAAGAAGTCACCGGCGAGCTTGGGAAGGAACCAGTCACACCGAACGCCAAGGCACAGCAGCTGCGAGACAACTTTAAAGTCGTCACTAAGAATGCGGGCAACGGGGGACCAAAGTCGTCACTATAACTTACGACGACGCGAGTGGAGACCGAAAATTGGGGACTTGGTATTAGTGCGTACCCACCACTTATCAAAGGCCACGGAAGGCTTCGCAGCTAAGTTAGCCCCACGCTATCATGGGCCATACAAGGTGATGAAATTTACATCCCCAAATATCGTCCGCCTGCAGGATCCAGAGAAACGAAAACGACGAACGGCAGGTGTAGCCGACCTGAAGACCTTTTATACGAAGGACAGCGAGGATAACTCAGCGATGATCGAAGACAACGAGGATTAACAGTTGGTATCTAAAGAAACTAAGCCATTATAGCTTAAGATTTACGTATATATCATTGAAAACCGCCCTTCCGAATCTGGTTAGGTAGGGTAATCATGATCATTATTATAAAATTTACACTCATAGTCATGTCACGAGGCGACCCACGGACAACGGGAAGGGCGGTCATTACCACCCGGGACAGCTTGTGTGCAATATAAACTTGGCCGACACCAATTATACTGCTTGGTGCAACTTTTGTTCACTGCAGCGCAACTCCTGAGAGTTGCAGCTATTGAGTAAAACTGTCGCACTGCCGGTTCCCTAAGAAATGCTTACACAATTTCGCGATTTCGTTTGGTACTGATTCTTTATTGAAAATCCATGGGTTTTTATACCCTTTTTTTGTGGATTCTATTTAAACAGATTTACATTATTGTTCTTATTTACTAAATAGTACATGTGAAATCTTATTTTTAATTGGTCGCCTTTTTTCCCCTCTTGCAACTCGAGCACCCACATGTGCATTGTCCCTTTTTACCTAGACCGTTTTCAAGTGGCCCGGGCAAGCGAGGATCGAATGCATGTGTATATTTATGACTTGGTTTCTTGGGGGTGCTTCTTGAGGGTTGCGAGGGTTGTATGTTTAGTTTCTAAACATTTTGCGGGGGGCCTTATGACATAGTTTAATTTTCTATTGGTGGATGTCCAAATTCGATTTTAATTTTTTTCTTGTCTGTTTTACATTTTCTTATTACATATAATATGCCTATTGCTAATATTCCAATAATAATTAGCGTAAGCGATGCATGACCACTTACATTGTGGAAATTTATACCTTTTAATTTTATGTTTTCTAATGTTTGTTCTTCTACCAATTTCTTAATTATATTTATTTCATACGAGTTGTTTATTAATTTAGTTACGATTGGTTTTCCATTTTCTTATTTTATCTTATCTGCTATTGTAAAGAGAGGGGAAAATCGCTCCGTGATGACGTCTTGAGTTGTTAAATCATGTGCAGCAGCTAGTAGATGTTTGCCATTGCGAGCAGTGCAGCCTTGTCGCAGCTTCAGTACCCCTTGGGCGGGGAGTTTCATCACTTGGCTCTGGTGATTTCCACATGTCCATTCTAATACCGGATCGTTTGCAGTCTTAAATAACCAAGTGCTTGGTGTGGTTAATTCCGTCCACATGTTCTCAGATGCTATTTGTTGAAATTCACATGACGGATCCGGACTTTGTTTAAGGGCGGATAGTTCGCATGAATTGTCTGAGGCGGTTTTCCATAACCAGTTTCCTCGGCACAGTAAATGTTTGTTCGTTTGACGTGAACAGGTATTTAATTGTGTAGCTGTTATGAGCGTGTAGGCGTCCATGTTGAAATTATAGATCAGGAAGTCAGTCTTTAATTGGGCCGTGAGGGTTTTCCCATATCTTTCAAAAGGTATGGGAATTAGTTTATACACGTTGGAGGATTCCTGATTAAATAACGGAATCTCTTATTAGTTTCTTATCCACAATGATGGCTTGTGCACTCATAAGATTGTAGATTTCCCTAATTTCTGTTCCAGTTGTTGTTCCTGGTATTTGTAGTTTAGGTGGTAGTTTTTCATTGATGATGTTTATTTCTTGTTTTATATGTGTTGGTTTCAGTAATTGTGGATTTAGTCGCCCATGGTTCAAATCGATGAGTATATTTGTGACTGATGCTTGTGTTTTCTCGCAGTTTTCTATTAGCTGCGTTATTTGTGATAGTACTATTTGATACGATAGTGCCATCTTATTTACATACTGGTTCTTCTTTATTTCGTACTGCAGCCGTTGGATTGCGTCATCCACTTCTTTGAACTGGTTGTTCATATCCTCTGTGGTTTTTGTTAATATATTGAGTGTGGAGTCAATAAGTGATATTTGCTTTTTGTAGAGTTTTTGTAGGTCTTGTTGGTTTTCAAAAACATTCCTTATGTTTGTTTCCATCATGTTCCTGTCTTCGGCATCCATTGTCCCAAATAGTATGTGATGTAATGTCCCAACAAACTCGAATGGTGCGCGCATAACTTTTTTGTTTTTAAATATGAGTTCATTGTTTGCTTGAAGTTGATTGTAACGGTTCTTCATTGTTGTTGCCATAATTTGACATGCTCCTTCAAACCAATACCAATTTACCAATGCTTTGCAATTTATTGTTAGTTCTTCAATGTATTTCCCGATTTGGTTTAGTTCCGTTTCGTATGCGTCTAATTTGTAATATATGATCATGTTCCATTTTGAAGACACGATATTCACCAAGCCCTAATTATCCATGTATATCATCGTGCTTTTTACTCCCTGTACCCATAAAATAGGTAAAAAGGGGTATTGGATTTGTGCAAAAGTATGTAACAGGCAGAAGGAGACATCTCCGACCCTATAAAGTATATATATTCTTGATCAGTATCAAAAGAGATTTCGATTTGGCCATGTCCGTCTGTCTGTCCGTCTGTCCGTCTGTCCGTCCGTCCGTCTGTCCGTCTGTCTGTCCGTATGTATGAACGCAAGGATCTCAGCAACTATAAGAGCTAGAGACACCAAATTTGGAATGTAGGTTCGTGTATAGCGGGAGCAGGTCAAGTTTATTTTAGTTTTGAGATATCTCCCCCCGTTCCCCCGCTATTCGATAAAAACCGTTTTACAGTTACAATTTTCAAGATATAGCTTTAAGATTTGGCGTGGCCAGTACTTTAGTCCCTCTTAATCTACTGTCCAAATTTCAAGTCGATCGGATAATAAACACCTAAGTTATTCACGAAAGAAGATTCAGTGCTGCAGCAAGGGGAAGAAGAAGCACAGTCACAACTTAAAATGCCTGGCTTGCGCTGTGGCTCGTGCGTGTGCGTATCTGTGTATGTATGTGTAAGTTAACGAAGATGCGATCGGAAATTTTTGACCTGGGTACAGGGAGTTTCGTAGTCGGGTATACTCGACTATAGCATTCTTACTTGTTTCTAGTGGCGTCACTTCATTTTTGATTTTCTGTGCTTCTGATGTTGATACCCCTTGTATCATTGATAATATTAGGAGACAATTCAGGATGACTGCTGGTTTGACCGATTTTGTTTCTCGCCTTGGCTTTTCCTCTTCCAATTCTGATCTCAATGGGCATACTTTATGGATCGGTCTTTTTATAATTCCATTTTGAGTTTTGATTGATACAACTCTGACTTTTCCGTCGCTTCCTGGGTGCGTTTCTTCAATTCGTCCGAGAGGCTATTTTGTTGGGCTAGTATTTTCATTTTTTTTAATACTATCTGGCCTATTTCTAAATTTGTTGATTCCTTTTGCCATTTTAGTCGTTTTTGAAGAGTTACGATGTACTCGTCCTTCCATTTTTGCCAAAAGTGGTTTTTTATTTTGGTGATTAACTTCCAACGATCCAATGCTGATACCACCTTATCGTTTACATTATCTGGTACGTCAATCATGGGTCTTTCAATTAAAAAATGACCCGGTGTCAAAACGTCGTCGAGCTCGTTGCTGTGGTCGATTTGATATAACGGTCTTGAGTTTAATATTGCCTTTATTTGAGCTAATATTGTACTCATTTCTTCATAGGTCAGTGTACTGTCGCATATGATTCTTTTCAAGTGATGTTTTACTGGTTTTACTCCAGCTTCCCATAGTCCTCCAAAATGGGGGCTTGCTGGCGGGATAAAATGCCATTCTATTTTTTCTTCTGTTAGCACTGGAGATATACTATTTTGCTGTAAGGCTTGTATGAATTCCGTATTTAGTCTCTTTTCTGCTCCAATGAAGTTCGTACCGTTGTCCGAGTACATGTGCTGGCATTTTCCCTTCCTTGCTATGAATCGCTTGAGTGCTGCTATGAAGACTTCTGTTGTCAAGTGGCTTACCGCTTCTAAGTGAATTGCTTTTGTGCTCAAACATACGAATATCGATATATATCCCTTATATGATTTCTGTCCTCTACCTTTGGATGTTCTGATGTTAATCGGTCCCGCATAGTCGACACCTGTGTGACTAAATGGTTGTGATATTGTTACTCTAGGCACTGGAATTTGGCCCATTAGTTGTTGTGTTGTGTTGACGAAACCTTGTGCATTTTGTGCACTGGTGTATTATCCTTTTCGTCGCGCCTTTTAGTCCGATTATCCAAAAGTCTCGTCTTATTCGTGCTTCTGTAATCCGATTTCCTCCATGTAACGTTTCCATGTGTTTGTCTTTGATTATCAGATCTGCCAAGTGTGATTTTTTTATGATGATTGGATGCTTTTGATTGTAGCTAAGCTCTGAAAATTTTAGCCTTCCGCCCACCCTCATAATGCCATTTTCATCAAGGAATGTGTGTAGCGGCGCAAGTTTACTTTTTGTTTCTATTTGCAATTTCTCCCGTAGTCGTGTTACTTCATCGAAGTATTCTCTGTACTGGTGTTGTTTCATAATTATCCATTGTGCTTCTTTGAGTTCTTCCGCTGTCAAAATTCCAGTTTGGCCCTTTTTGCGACACCGGTTGAAGAACCGTCTTACATATGCGATGATTCTGATTAATTTCCCAAGTTTGCTATATTTGGTTTCTAATTGATCCAGGATGTTTTCCTGTCTTGTAGCATGTAGACTCAATAGTTTTATTTCTTATTTACCTGCTGGCCATTTATCCTGATTTTCTTGTAACCAATCGGGCCCTTTCCACCACAGCGTTAGATCCATCAACTTATCTGGTTGGATGCCTCTGGTTCCCAAATCTGCTGGATTTTCTTTTGACCCTACATATCTCCATTTTGTTGTTGGTGTGAGTTTCTCAATTTGCTCAACTCTTGATCGCACGAATTTGTCTTTATTTCTGCTATTTTTTATCCAACTTAGTGTGATGGTTGAGTCGCTCCAGCCATATATCCCTTTCGTAACTGGTATCGTGTTTATTACTGTGTTCAATAGTTTTGATAGTAAGTGAGCTGCGCTGAGTTCTAATTTTGGTAATGTCTTCCGGTTTTTTATTGGGTTGACCTTTGTTTTACTTGTGATTATTGTCACACTTGTCGGTGTTTTCCCGTAAATAACTGCAGCATATGCTAAATCAGATGCGTCGGCGAACTCGTGGATTTCAAGTGGCTCATTGAGTGTTGCTCCAGTCCATCTTGGAATTTTTATGCTTCCCATCGTGTTCAGTTTAATTCTGGACGTTGATGTACTAACGAACATTACATACAAGTGGCCCAACGACACCAAGCACGGGCTTGTTAACGCGCGGACCCAAGCATTAATGCAACCCACCTCCCGCCCAACCGACCGAGGGGCACGCCGCATAACGTACGGTAGCGAAAGATTGCGGACATGCAAAAACAACAATAACATTATACAAAAGTTCCTAAGGATTACATAAATAACGTAAGAGTAAAGTTTTAAGTGTAGAAATTGAAGTAGCATAACTTATTAGATGGAAAAGATTGTTATAGTTATAGCATAAGAGTCGAAAGGGTTTATGAATAGCATAATTAGAACTACAAGCTTGAAGAGATAGTGGAAGAAAGTTTCTAGAACATCTGATCGGAACTGCAAAACTAATTTGGCTGATTAATTCAGAAGAATCAATTTCCCCATTAATTAGTTTGTGTAAGAAAATTACACCCAGCATGGTTCTACGATCAGAAAGAGAAGGCAAATTTATTAATAAAAGTCTACTACGATAAGAAGGCAAGCGAGAATTAGTATTCCAGTTAAGACCCCGGAGTGCGAAGAGCAGAAATTGTTAATGTACCGATTCTAATCTATCCTGATGAACCTTGTATTGGGGACACCAAATACAAGAACCATATTCAAGAATAGGTCGGACAAGAGAAGTATAAAGAGTTTTAGTAATGTAGGGATCGTAAAATTCCTTCGACCAACGCTTAATGAAACCCAGGAAGTTGTTGATAGAATTTCATCCATTCTCCCGATATATTTTCACTTAGTGCTTGGTCCCAGCCTATGTCGGATATCCACAATTTTTGTATAAAAAGTTGTGCTATTATTACCGGTGAAAGCCATCCCATTGGATCAAATATCCTTGCTGGTGTAAATAATGCTTTCCGCTTCGTGATGTTCTTGTTTTCGACGGTGCTTATATTAAAACTAAATTCGTCGCTTTGCGGGCTTCATTTTAGTCCTAGTGTTTTTATTGCTTCTTCGTCGTTAACTTCAAATAATTTTTCTTACACTCCCTTTGGCCATGCTTTTATTATCCTTTTGTCGTTCGTTGCCCATTTTCGAAGACGAAATCCATATTTTTCTAATTCCTGTGCAATGTTTTTTTGAATTTCCATGCAACTTGTTATGTTTTCAGCACCTGTCATTAAATCATCCATATAGAAGTCGTCTTTAATAATGTTCTTTATATTCTCGTTTTTAAATCTTTCTGATATTTCTAATAGACATCTTGTTGCTAGAAACGGTGCCGTTGAAGTCCCATATGTTACTGTTGATAATTTAAACTCCTTTATTGGTTCCTTGGGATCTTTTCTCCACAGAATCCTTAAGTAGTCTTGGTCCTCTTTTTGTACCTTTATTTGTCTGTACATTTTCTCAACATCAGCGGTTATAACATATTTCCAGTTCCGCCATTTCATTATGATCTCCAGTATTGTTTTTTGGATGTGAGGTCCTGTAAGTTGGATATCATTTAGGCTTCTTCCATTTGTGGTTTTTGAAGATGCGTCGAATACAACTCGAAGTTTAGTTGTAATACTTTTTTCTCTAATTACAACCTGAGTGGTATGTAATATTTCCCCGCTCCGATGTCCTTTGTTTCTTCCATGTGATTTTTCATTTCATACTCTTCCATGTATGATGCGTATTGTTGTTTTAGCTGATCGTTTTTTGACCAGGCTTTCTCTTAATTTAAGTATCTTGCCATTGCTCTTTTCCTTGATGCTCCTAGTGCAGTGTCTTCTTGAAATGGCATTTTTACTATAGATCTGCCGTCAGCATCGAACTGAGTTGTGTTTTTAAATATTTCCATACATTTCTCATTGTCTGTGGTAGTTGTGGTATCTGGGATGTCCTCAAATTCCCAGAATTTCTCCAAGTTCACGGCTGACTGGATACGTTTGTTTCCTGGTATGTCGACTATTCCCGATAATATCCATCCTAACTTAGTACACTGTCCAAGCACGTTATATTTCTGTTTTATTCCTTTTCCCATGATTTTGATGAGCAGATTTCCTCCGATTAGTATATCCACTCTGCTTTTTTCATTAAATGTCGGATCTGCCAGTACTTCATTTTTCCAGATTTCTGTGTTGTAATGAAATGAATTTGCTGGCTGAGGACTCACAATCTTTTTCAGTACGACTGCTTCAGCTTGGAATTTATCGCTGCTACGAAATCGGGGCCGCATCCTTAGCTCCATTATACTTTTTGAGACTCCTACTGGATTATCGCCAAGTCCATAAATTTCTGTCACCTTTTTCTTTTTTGCTAACCTTAACATCTGCGCGGCTTCTTCGGATATTACTGTTATCTGTGATCCCTGATCCACAAGTGCCCGACATATTATCCATTCTAGTTAGTGCTTGCACTTCAACTTGGGCTGTTGCGAGAAGGGTGGTTTGAGCTGTTCCTGTTGTCAACGATGTTTTCGATTCTGATTCATAGTGCAATAGTTCATGATGTTTTTCATTACATTTTGCGCATCTTTCGTTGCAGAATCTACTTGGTGTAAATTTATGATTTAGACATTTAAAACATATGTTTCCTGATCGTATAAAGTCCCATCTCGCATGTATCGCTAGATTGCTAAATTTCCTGCAATTAAATATCCTGTGGCCTGGTATCTTGCAATGCATGCATTCGTTGTCGATCGTAGTGCTCAAAATTCTTGGATTTTCCTTATATGACTTCGGTTTCATAGCTTTTATTGCTTGTAGATGCTTTTCCATGAAGAGTATTACGTCCTTTAGAATTTGTACATCTTTCGTCTTAGTGGATGTATGGTCGTATTGTTGCAATCCTTGACGATCAAATTTTTTCAGAATTATTCCTGCCATGAATACATCGGTGTCATCTAGATTAATTCCCATTCCACGAATAGCATGTATACTTTTTTGTAAAGTGTCAAGCATTTGTTGAACGTTTTTCTCCGATTCGCTATTCATTGTTGGTATTACGAGAATCTGATTAAAATGCTTCATAAATAGTTCTCTTCGATTTTCATATCTATCCTTTAGAATAATCAATGCCATTTCATAGTTTTCCTCGTTAATTACTAGATGTTTTATTAGATGAGATGCTTCACCTTTTATTGACTCTTTTAAACGCATTAATTTTTCTCTTTTTGAGATACTGTTGTTGTTTGCTACTATTTCCTTAAACATGTCGAAAAAATTTGGCCATGTGGAGATGTCGCCAAAAAACGGTGGTATCTCTATTTGTTTGAGATGTATATATTGTTCCGCTGGCTTGTTTTCCACCAGCCATCTCATCCTCTCTCTTTTCATCGCTTTAAGTTTTTCATATTTTGATTGAATTGACGGCGTCTCCAGACCATTCTTCTCTAGGTCCTTGTAAGTTTCCGTCAGTTGATCGAAATCTTCTTTGATTTCGTCGATGTCCATCTGGTGGGAATACTGGTTTTCCCCCGTGTTTTTTAATGATTTTATTACCGCCGCTGCAGCTATTTTAAATTTCAGCATTCTCTTTTCACGTACTTCCATGCTTTGTTGCATCGATGCGTTCATCGTAGGCTCAGCTGCCTTTCTATTTAATTCCGTCAGGATTTGGTTTTTAAGATTCTGTGTTTTTTCATAACCTCCTTTATCAAAGTAATCTCCTACAAACGAAGATTTATACTTTAACATCTCCTGATGTTGTACTTTGAAAAGATCCCATTGACTTCGGTCATCAGTTGCATATTCTGACCGTCCAAGAGACCCAACTCTTCATCCCACTTCTTTAGCTGTAGGTAAATGTTGTTCTGGCTTGCTGCCAGGGCATTTAGTTGCTCTCTTGTTAGCACCATTTTGCAATATTAGTTACGAGAGAAAAATTAAAAATAATTTTTTTTTTAATTTTTCTTTATTTTTCGCTTTTTTCTAAGGTTTTTAACAATTCCTTTTTATAATCTCCTTCTGATATACTTATGAGTCTATACAGCTCTTTCAGTTCCTTGCTTTGCTGTATTCTTTTCCCACCTCTTTTGCTTTTCTGTTGGGTTCCTCTGTTGTAGGAAGTATTTTCTTCTTGTCTGGCAAGGCAGGATAGCCTTGTATTGTTCAATTGTCAAAGGTCTTGGGCCTTGTCCTTCTGCTATTGCTTTTTGAAAGGCAGCAGCTTTTTCCAACATTTGCTCGAATTTCGCCTGAAACACTTCGTCCATCTGCGCTGAATTTCTCGCGGTGTTTCCTTCGTTGATTTCCCAGCCGCCAAAAAACGTTGTTACGGTTCTCCAACGCTGCAGTCAACCACTTGGTAGTTAGTTATATTTTTTTTTTTTTTATTTTAGCCGCGGTACGACGCTTTTATAGCCTCCGCTGACACTTCCTTTTTAGCTTCCTAGTCTGGTTCTTACGATGTGCAACCCCGCTAGTCCACTTCCTTGTAGATCCCACGTCGATTTCCCAGTCGTCCAACGCCGCTGTTTACGCCGCTCCAACGCTGCTGTCGATCGACGTCGTCTGCCTGTCCAACGCCGCTGTCTGGGTAGTATTATTTGAATTATTTATTCCCTAGCTTTGCCATGGAGCACCGAGAGGGTGCTGGCTTCGGACTTGACCGTGGATACCGTTTTACGAGTGTCACATCGGCTTGGCAGCCTTCGTGAGCAGATGTTTTTATGCTCGAAGGACCAAATGTGCAATATAAACTTGGCCGATCACCAATTATACTGCTTGGTGCAACTTTTGTTCACTGCAACGCAACTCCTGAGAGTTGCAGCTACTGAGTAAAACTGTCGCACTGCCGGTTCCCTAAGAAATGCTTACACAAGGTCGCGATTTCGTTTGGTACTGATTCTTTATTGAAAATCCATGGGTTTTTATACCCTTTTTTGTGGATTCTATTTAAACAGATATACATTATTGTTCTTATTTACTAAATAGTACATGTGGAATCTTATTTTTAATTGGTCGCCTTTTTTCCCCTCTTGCAACTCGAGCACCCACATGTGCATTGTCCCTTTTTACCTAGACCGTTTTCAAGTGGCCCGGGCAAGCGAGGATCGAATGCATGTGTATATTTATGACTTGGTTTTTTGGGTGTGCTTCTTGAGGATTGCGAGGGTTGTATGTTTAGTTTCTAAACAGCTTGCTGGTCGCTGTCACGCAGTCACCGCCAGGATCCCCACCACTCGCCATCCCGGATTCGCTCCCAGATGTCTTGGGTCTGGGCTAGGAGGCAGCTGGATGATCCCACCAGGGTGGGGACATCTGAGTCCAACCACAATGGACGCACTGCAGGGCCTGGAAGTGAGCCCACCAAGCACAGGAAGACGGTTCCCGCGGTTGGAACACCGCACAGTGAGCCCACTAAGATCGCACCGGTCGCCCGAGCCGCTACAGGTCTACGCTGCGTTTGCGTCACCGGCCCCCGACAGAGAGATCACCGTGGAGGAGAGCATGCGGGAGATAATGGGCAACAATCGGTCGGAGGTGATCGAGATTAACAGCGACGAATTTGAGGTCATTTTATCGACGACGACCCTCCGCCAGCGTACGGGTCCCAAGAGGTCTTGGAGTTACCGCCACCCAGCAATGACGTGCTTGACAGGTGTGTGTCCCAAAGGGAGTTGACGACGGAGCTGGAGCTGGTCGAGGCACCCATGGAGTTAACCTCGGAGGAGACCACCGTGAGCCACCCAGTCCGCGAACCCAAGCGTCCCGCTGCGACGCCCCACTATTCCGACGTCAGCTCGGATGAAGGTGAGACGGAGCGAGTGGCACCTCACACAGACGAACGGTTGCCGCTGGCCCAGTACGTCCGCAGCAGCCAGAGCCCGACAACTGGCCCACGGGGTAGCAACAACTGGCTTACTGACACCCCCAGCCGTCCTAGCCTTGGTGCGGGAGGTAGTGGATACAGAGGTAGCCTGGGTCGTCGCACCCGAGTGCTGGAAAGTGCGCACTCCAGACTGTCGCCTGCCACAGGACCTCGTCCAGAAATTAGAGCGACGGCTCGTCAACAGCGTCGAAAGGGAGTTCGAATTTTGGAGACCGGAGCCGGGAGAGAGTTTTGGGTGAAAATTACACCCCAAGGCAACATCAACATATTATAATTTTACCCCGTGAAGGGAAGACAACAAACACAAGGTATTAATATTAACTGTGAAAGTGTGCGCGAATGCGACAGCTGATAACTGCTTGCGAATTGCGCAGGTCAGGGCAATGATCAAAATGATCAAATTAGTCAACGACAGGAGCTTAATTGTGGACGACGGGTGCGCGCAAGAACACGCGATTTCAGTTTAAAAGCAGCGAAGTAAACGCATTCAGGTGTTTGAAACATGTGTGCATGGGCACGTAGTGGCTCCCAGAGCTCTTGCAGCTCTTTCCGTTATGTTTTGTGATAGGCGCCAGCTTCTCGGCACAGACGGTCGTTGCTTGAGTTGATCGCTTATCGCAATTTTACAAAAACAATGCCACTGAAAGTTGGTGACGAAGAGGCTGTAAATTAAATTTTGACTCTGCTCGCTCGAGAATGCAAAAACAAAAAGTATGCATTGCTCGGCGCACATGAAGATCAAACCAAAAACAAAATCTATGCGAGCAGCTGCGCAGACAACGATCTATACACTCAATAAAAGAATTTGAAATTTGTGGTTCATTAGTTTTTGCGAAGCCGGTACGAGAGCAAGTCAAATGGCTGAATTTGAAAACTTCGAGTATGAGACCCAATATTTTTTTACAAAAATTAATAATGTGGGGTTAATGCAGTATCTTATTTGTCGAGCATTAGTTGCAAACAAGACTTATAACATTAAACGACACTTCATTGCTCAACATGCAAATTCTTACGGCTTGTTGAGTGAGCGTGAAAGGTTGAAGCTTATTATGCAGCTAAAGGCAACACTCTCCAAAGGAGAAATAAAAGCGGAGCTAGAAATTGGAAAATATATTGTACGAGCTTCTTTTGTTGTTAGTTACAATTTGGCCAAATCGCAAAAATATCTAATGAACGGCGAGTTTTTTAAAACCACGTGCATCGATATGTTGAACTGTCTGGGTGACAAAGATACCGAAATGAGCCAACTTGTGCTTAAAATACAGCTTTCTCGTCGAACGGTCACAAGAAGTGTAAAAGAAATAAGTCAACAGATTTAAGAAAATCTTCACGAAAAAGAAGTGTATATATTACTCCTTGGCAGTTGATGTAAGCACTGATATTAATGACATTGCGAAAGTGCTTATATTTATAAAGTTTATTTACTCCGATTTTAATGTTGAAGAGGACCTCTTAAATTTGGTACCCTTATGTGGAGCTACAACAGGAGAGGACATGATCAAAGCCATTGAAATATCGGTCAATGAAATTGGTGGCTTTGAAAAACTGTGCGGAATGTGCACTGATGGAGCAAGGAGTACGCGTGGAGAGATTAAGGGACTCAAGGACAGTTTAAGCTAAGAAATATTGATGTGCCCTTTTATCACTGCCTTATTCATCAGGAAGCACTATGCGCAAAGGCCTTAAATTTGAAGGATGCTATGGAGTGCGCTGTGAAAAAGATCAATAAAATAAGAGGAGGTCATAATGCCTTGACGCATCGGAAATTTCAGTTCCTGCTACACGAGCTCACAGCGCAATATGGAGACTTAAAAATGTTCAGCGAGGTTCGTTGGCTTAGCAGAGGAAAATGTTTCGACCGGTTTTTTTCTCTGAGAAAAGAATTATTAATATTTCTCAAGCAGGACGCCAAAAAATCCGAAGATTTAATAGCCAAATTAAAAGACCCTCAATTCCTTTCACAAGTGGCATTTTTAACGTACATTATGATGTATCTCAACATTTTGAACTCTCAGCTTCAAACACCGAAACAATCAATGGTGACGATGATATCAAGAATTGATGGATTCAAAATGAAAATGTGTATTTTGGAAAGTGATTTGAGTCAATATCTTTTAAATCATTTCCCTTGTTATCACGAACTTTTGGCAGAACACCCCACTCTTCATTTTTCGGCATATTCTGCACACATTAAACAATTAGCAGAATTATTTAAGCAACGATTCACAGATTTCGATGAAATTACAAAGCTAATTAAAATATTTGTTGACCCAAAAGGGATCAATATCAAAGAGCAACCCTCAAAATTTCAAATGGAGCTCTGCGACCTACAATGCGAGTACCATTTGCTTTCAGTCAAGGAAATCGGCAAGGATTTTTAGAAGCAAGTGACCGCAGACCAATATCCCATCGTCAAAGCGTCAATGCTTCAATTGGAGGCATGTTTCGCCAGCACTTATGTGTGCGAAGCAGCCTTCTCGCATTTAAAAGCTATACAAAATTACTATAGAAATAGACTAAGTGAAATAAACCTGTCAGCTTTATTAAGAATAGTATTAAGTAAAGATATTGTGGACTTTGACAAACTAATAAAAAAATATTCATAAACTAACTCAAAAATTGTTCACAGTGTATTCACGTTGCTCGCACATTCTGTCTGGCTCATGACTGCTACGCTGCAGCAACGCTGGTTGTTGTTGTTAAAATTCGTTGTCTGGCTCCCACCGTTATTTTTCGTGCCCATCTCTGGTTTAAAACAAACCCAACATCATGCCATAAGAATAACAGCGGGATCGGTAAGCGAGCCAACGGCATTATATATATGTGATGAAGCTAGGGAAGCAGCGAAGTGCGGTATAGGCAAGTTTTGTACAGTTACCACCTAAGTGAACTAAAGTGTATAAACAGCACCCAGTCTGGATAAAGCGAAGAAAACCCGCTTTTCATTTCTTTAGTGTGAGTAGTAGGCTGTTACTTTCGGCTAATTTTCCGTTAGCGATATTTGCCTATTTTTGTGTTGTCAGTGTTGGCTGTTTTCAAGCCTACATCGAGTGCGTCGTCAGAGCTAGTCTGTGCTGTCTGTTTTAAACCTCCACTGAGCGCGTGGCCAGGGAAAGTCTGTGCTGTCAGTGTTGGCTGTTTATAGCCTACACCGAGCGCGTCGTCAGGGAAATCTGTGTTGTCAGTGTTGGCTGTTTTGAAGCCTATACCGAGTGCGTCGTCAGGGCTAGTCTGTGCTGTCAGTGTTGGCTGTTTTAAACCTCCCCCTAGCGCGTTGTCAGGGAAAGTCTGTGCTGTCAGTGTTGGCTGTTTATAGCCTACACCGAGCGCGTCGTCAGGGAAAGTCTGTGCTGTCAGTGTTGGCTGTTTTCCAAGCCTCACCGAGCACGTCGTCAGGGCAGGGTTTTTAGTGTTAGCAGAGCGTGTTGTCGAGACAAGTTCGAGGGTCTGTCGCGTTTGTGCTGTCAGTGTTGGCCGACGGAGGGGTGCACCGGGCATATGTGCATAGCCTGTGCCTTTCTACCTACTAGTTATAGTATTAGCGACTCTATTTGTCATATTTACTAGGGTCCGCGATTTATAACGCCAGTCAGTCCCAGCACTACTATAAAATTTGTTGTAAGTGGCCTTGGCCAGACTGAGTTATGCCCCAGACTGAGATACTTCCTTACAGTCTTCTGCATCTATTGAAGAAAATCGAAATATGTTCTATTAAGAGATTGATAATTTTTTTTTTGGAATTAGTGTACCTGAGTTAGTCAGATACTATAGAGAGTAAGTAGATTTTAAGCATATTTTATGGATTTTAGATAACATCTACTTCTATGCATATACTAGAAGCTATAATATTTTTGCCTTTGTGCAATTTGCAATTTCACTTACCAAATCAGAAGCCCTTGCATTTGTTAATCTGGTCCAATTTATGTAGTAAGAATGCAATCTAACCTATTGAGTCCAAACCATGTTGACGCGTAACAAAAGTAGAGCGCCACTTATCCTTTTCTTCTTGCCAATCGGAACAATCTCTATTTCAGAGTTTTTTATCTGGGCAGCTAAAAATTGGTAAATTTATAAATTTATTGGTAATTGATTACTAAATTATCATAACAACTGTAAGTATGAACATGTGTAAAACATTACACACTGCTAACAAATGCATACATACATATGTACATATTTTGATCGAATTGCGGGGAACGGGGGCAGATATCTTACTTGATCTGCGTATGGTATAAAGGAACCTACATTCCAAATTTGGTGTCTCTAGCTCTTATAGTTGCTGAGATCGACAGACGGACAGACGGACAGACAGACGGACATGGCCAAATCGAAATCGCTTTTGATACCTTTTTAACCATTTTATTGTTACAGGGAGTAAAAACGATCGCCGAAAATATTATTGTGCATACGTATGTATTTATTTATTTATTACGAGTTCCTATGCAATTTTAAAACTACGTAAGAACTAAAAAAGAAGCTATACCGTTGGCCTTAATCTAGGTTTGAATAATAGTATTATTTACAGCTTATGTGTGTTATTTACATTAATTCTGATGGTGTTGTTATTGTTGGTGTGTAGTGTATTGGCGATTAAAATGGTTGCTGTAATATAATAGTTTTTAGTTTATTTTGATTAGGGATGAAAGTATATGTTGAGTGTCGAGTGTTTTACGTGTTAGATAAGGGGATAGAGGTTCGATACTTTGAGGAGTTGGATGTTGGTTTTGGTGGGTGTAGATAGAGGGAGTGCGTTGGAGTTGGAAAAATATTTTGTTCGTGCATTGAAAAAGTGGGTACAATCAGCAATGATATGCTGGATAGATATGGGGACGGCTGTGTTGCAGTAGCGGTATTTAGAGGGAGGAGCTTTGTCAAATATATGTTTGTGGGTCAGAAATGTGTGCTCAAACCGTAGGCGAATTAGCTTGGTAAGGTCTGTACGATTCGACGACTCAGAATTGGAGAATGACAAAATTAAGAGGTTGAGCTTACTGTGGTTTATTGCTTCGTAGTGGTGGTTCGTCTTATTCCAAATGTTATTTGAGGGGCTTTGAAAATGTTTCTTTATGTGTTTTTGGGTGTCAAGGATGTTGTGATTGAGGTGTAGGACAAAAGGAAATTTAGTGGCATCTTTTGCTGCTTGATCAGCAAATTCGTTTCCAGTTATGCCGCAGTGACCCGGGACCCATATGAGGACGATCCTATTGGGGTGCGCCATAAGTATTTGGGGACATATATAAAACATGATGAAACTCAAATTTTGTGAGTTTGGTTAGGTTATCCTAATAAACAAAAAAGTTTCTCATACAAAAACAAAGCTTCCACCCGATTGTTCCTATGGGAGCTATATGATATAGTTATCTGCTCCGGCTGGTTTTCAAACATATACTGCCTGCTCCAAAAACCAATATCTGTGGCAAGTTTCATAAGCATAGCTAAAACAAGTAAGAATGCTATAGTCGAGTATACCCGACTACGTAACTCCCTGTACCCAGATCTAAGACATCCAATCACATCTACGTCCACTTACACATACATACACACATACACAAAGACGCACGCACACAAGCGGCAAAAGCGACAGCGCAAGCGAGGCATTTTAATTTGTGGCTGTGCTTCTCCTTCCCCCTCTCGCTGCATCAATGAATCTTCTTTCGTGAATAACTTCCGTGTTTATTATCCGATCGACTTGAAATTTGGACAGTAGATTAAGAGATACTAAAGAATTGTACATGTCAAATCTTAAAGCTGTATCTTGAAAATTGTTACTGTAAACCGGTTTTAATCGATTTGCGGGGGAACGGGGGAGATATCTGAAATATGAAACAAACTTGATCTGCGTATGGTATACAGGAACCTACATTCCAAATTTGGTGTCTCTAGCTCTTGTAGTTGCTGAGATCGACGCGTTCATACGGACAGACGGACAGACGGACAGACGGACAGACAGACGGACATGGCCAAATCGAAATCTCTTTTGATACTGATCAAGAATATATGTACTTTATAGGGTCGGAGATGTCTCCTTCTGTCTGTTACATACATTTGCACAGATGTAATACCCCCTTTTTACCCATTTTATGGGTACAGGGAGTAAAAATTGAGCGATAAGTTTGAATGCAAACAGACGGACTGGCAATATTTTCTCACTTTGACTGCGTATTATTTAATACTAGCTGGTAATACCCCGGCCTTGCACGGTGAAATATTAAGCTGCACTTTACTTTGCATTATGTTGAATTTTACTACTTTCGTCAGCCGTAAGATATACACCAAAATAGCGTATCACAATTTTCCCTCCCGTGGGGGTAGGAAACTAAATAGTTGAGCCACGTGACTAATGTTTTTTTTGTGTAGGGCTATGAAAATGTCTTTGAAGCTGTTAATTAATCCCATTCATTTGTCATTGACTTCCATTTTCCGCCCGTGGCGACGCGAAGTAGATTTTCCAAGCTCATTTGGCGTTTGAAGCAAATTCCAAGAATAATACTCAAAACCCATACTAAAGCCTTCAAACTATTTCCCGCCCGTTGCAATGCCCGCAAAGCACCGAGGTTTTTGTATTTATATTTGGAAATTAGTATGAAGCCATTCGCATGAAAATCGAAAATGCTGACTTCCAGACTTCATCCATTTTCCGACCGTGACACTGCATTTTTCAAATCTGGTAGCACATGTGTCGAATTATTTAATGTGAGGTGCTTTGAAGATTAGTTTCAAAATAATTGGATAATAAACAGAAAAGTTTGAAAATGAGTTTGAAGTCAATCGGAGGAAAATCAAAAAAGTTGCATACAACAGTTTTCCGCGAATTTTCCGACCTTGCGGGTAAATTTTCCAAAATCTTTGACCACCGCGCCAATTATTTTTTCCCATAGAACCTTAAAAATGAGTTTGAGGCCAATCGCATGGAAATTAAAAATGTCAAATTCCAGAGTTTTCCACCGATTTTCCGACCATGGGGCTGAATATCTCAAAATCGGTGATACACTTGTCGAATTATTTAACGTGAAGAGCTTTGAAAATGAATTTGAAGGTGATCGGACTAAAATTAAACTTTCGCCCATACAACCTTGAGCCCGCATTTTCTGCCCATGAGGGTGGATTTTCCAAAATCGGTGAAATATGTGTCAAATTAATTTTTGTGTAGATCTTTGAAAATGAGTTTAAAGCCGACTAGATGGTAAACAAAAAAGTTTCATACAACAGTTTTCCGTGATTTTCCACGCTTGTGGGTTGAATTTTCCAAATTTTTTCCGTCTTAGCGTGCACTTTCATCATAGATGTGAAAATTTCAGCATCCTAGCTCTTACGATTTGGGCTGTGAGATGGTTACCAATCAGTCAGTCAGTCAGTGAGGCAGTCAGCACGAACTCTTTTCTATACATACTAGCAGGTAATACCCCGGCCTTGCCCGGCGAAAGCTTAGATGCATTTTGAATTATGTTGAATTTGACTACTTTCGTCAAAACTAGCGTATCACAAATTTCCCTCCCGTGGGGGTAGGAAACTAAATAGTTGAGCCACGTGACTAATGTTTATACTATGTTCCCGAAGGGAAAATAGTATATTGGGTTTGTGAAATGTCCGTCTGTCCGTATAAACGCAATTTTTTTGCCTTTATCTTTGAGCTAGAGCAACCAAACTCTGTACACATGTTGGTATACATCGTTAATTTATGATGTGTTGAGATCGATCCCCCACCACCACCGCCTTTCCAGCAATTTGGGGTAAACCTGTATCTTCCTTAATTTTAAAGCTATAGTCACCAAATTTGGCATACAGACTAATGTTGAGATTCCCGACAAATCTGCGTCAAAAAAATTTGACCTCCCCACCCCCACCCCCACAAATCGGCATATGATATCCCCAAAACACGTTTTTCAAGGGGTATATCTCCTACAGTTTCAAAGATAGAGTTACCTAATTTGGCATACAGACTAATGTTGACCACCTGGGAAAATCTGCATCAAACATCTTTGGACCCCCCCACCCCCTCCTCCGCAAAAGAGAAAAATCTATATCTTTCACACCTTTACAGGAAAAGTCACCAAATTTTGAATACAGACTAGTCTTATTTATCTGGACAAATCTGCATCAAAACAATTTTGACTTCCCCACCCCCTCCCCCGCAAAGGAGAAAAATCTATATCTCCCACACCTGTACAGGTAGAGCCACCAAATTTAATATACATACTAATGTTGACCCCCTGGATAAATCTGCATCAAAAATTTTTGGACACCCCCCCCACCCCCTCCCCCACAACGGAGCAAAATCTATATCTCCCACACCTGTGCAGTTTTTTTCGCGTCTCTTTCTGAACCCACAAATAACCAAATTATATAGGACTGCAGTCGGCTGCGTACGACTGCAACGTTCTTACTTGTTTTATTTTGTAGAGCTATGAAAATGTCTTTGAAGCTGATCTAACTGAACAATTAATCCCATTCATTTGTCATTGACTTCCATTTTCCGCCCGTGGCGACGCGGAGTAGATTTTCCAAGCTCATTTGGCGTTTGAAGCAAATTCCAAGAATAATACTCAAAACCCAAACTAATGCCTTCCAACTATTTTCTGCCCGTTGTAAAGCCCGCAAAGCACCGAGGTTTTTGTATTTATATTTGGAAATTAGTATGAAGCCATTCGCACGAAAATCGAAAATGCTGTATTCCAGATTTCACCCATTTTTCGACCATGACACTCCATTTTTCAAATCTGGTAGCACATGTATCGAATTATTTAATGTGAGGTGCTTTGAAAATTAGTTAATTAATTAATTAATTAATTGGATGATAAACAGAAAAGTTTGAAAATGAGTTTGAAGTCAATTGGACGACAATCAAAAAAGTTGCATGCAACAGTTTTCCGCGAATTTTCCGAACTTGGGGGTAGATTTTCCAAAATCTTTGGGCACCGCGCTAATTGTGAGTTTGTGTAGAACCTTGAAAATGAGTTTGAAGCCAATCGCATGAAAATTAAAAATGTCGAATGCCAGAATTTTTCCCCAATTTCCCGACCATGGGGATGAATTTCCCAAAATCTGTAATACAGGTGTGGAATTATTTAAGTTATAGAGCTTTGAAAATGAGTTTGAAGGCAATTATTTTTTCCCATAGAACCTTAAAAATGAGTTTGAGGCCAATCGCATGGAAATTAAAAATGTCAAATTCCAGAGTTTTCCACCGATTTTCAGTCAGTCAGCACGAACTCTTTTATATACATACTAGCAGGTAATACCCCGACCTTGCCCGGCGAAAGTTTAGATGCATTTTGAATAATGTTGAATTTGACTACCTTCGTCAAAACTAGCGTATCACAAATTTCCCTAGGGGTAGGAAACTAAATAGTTGAGCCACGTGACTAATGTCACTTGTGTAGGGCTATGAAAATGTCTTTGAAGCTGCTCTAACTAAACAATTAATCCCACTCATTTGTCCTTGACTTCCGTTTCCCGCCCGCGGCGACGCGGAGTAGATTTTCCAAGCTCATTTGGCGTTTGAAGCCAATTCCAAGAATAATACTCAAAACCCAAACTAAAGCCTTCCAACAATTTTCCGCCCGTTGTAATGCCCGCAAAGCACCGAGGTTTTTGTATTTATATTTGGAAATTAGTATGAAGCCATTCGCACGAAAATCGAAAATGCTGTATTCCAAATTTCACCCATTTTTCGACCATGACACTAAATTTCTCAAATCTGGTAGCACATGTGTCGAATTATTTAATGTGAGGTGCTTTGAAAATTAGTTTCAAAATAATTGGATGACAAACAGAAAAGTTTGAAAATGAGTTTGAAGTCAATCGGACGATAATCAAAAAGTTGCATGCAACAGTTTTCCGCAAATTTTCCGAGCTTGGGGGTCGATTTTCCAAAATCTTTGGGCACCGCGCCTATTGTGAGTTTGTGTAAAACCTTGGAAATGAGTTTGAAGCCAATCGCATGAAAATTAAAAATGTCGAATGCCAGAGTTTTCCGCCAATTTTCCGCCCATGGGGGTGGATTTTCCAAAATCGGTGAAATATGCGTCAAATTAATTTATGTGTAGATCTTTGACAATAAATTTGAAGCCGATTGGATGGTAAACAAAAAAGTTTAATACAACAGTTTTCCGCGATTTTCCACGCTTGTGGGTGGAATTTTCCAACACTCCGTCTTAGCGTGCACTTTCATCATAGATGGAACCTACTGTGAAAATTTCAGCATCCTAGCTCTTACGGTTTGGGCTGTGCGATGGTTGCCAATCAGTCAGTCAGTCAGTCAGCACGAACTCTTTTATATACATACTAGCAGGTAATATCCCTTTTAATACGGCCTGGCACGGCGAAAATTTAGATGCATTTTGAATTATGTTGAATTTGACTACTTTCGTCAAAACTAGCGTATCACAAATTTCCCTCCCGTGGGGGTAGGAAACTAAATAGTTGAGCCACGTGAGTAATGCCACTTGTGTAGGGCTATGAAAATGTCTTTGTAGCTGATCTAACTAAACAATTAATCATACTCATTTGTCCTTGACTTCCGTTTCCCGCCCGCGGCGACGCGGAGTAGATTTTCCAAGCTCATTTGGCGTTTGAAGCAAATTCCAAGAATAATACTCAAAACCCATACTAAAGCCTTCAAACTATTTCCCGCCCGTTGCAATGCCCGCAAAGCACCGAGATTTTTGTATTTATATTTGGAAATTAGTATGAAGCCATTCGCATGAAAATCGAAAATGCTGACTTCCAGGCTTCATCCATTTTCCGACCGTGACACTGCATTTTTCAAATCTGGTAGCACATGTGTCGAATTATTTAATGTGAGGTGCTTTGAAGATTAGTTTCAAAATAATTGGATAATAAACAGAAAAGTTTGAAAATGAGTTTGAAGTCAATCGGAGGAAAATCAAAAAAGTTGCATACAACAGTTTTCCGCGAATTTTCCGACCTTGCGGGTAAATTTTCCAAAATCTTTGACCACCGCGCCAATTATTTTTTCCCATAGAACCTTAAAAATGAGTTTGAGGCCAATCGCATGGAAATTAAAAATGTCAAATTCCAGAGTTTTCCACCGATTTTCCGACCATGGGGCTGAATATCTCAAAATCGGTGATACACTTGTCGAATTATTTAACGTGAAGAGCTTTGAAAATGAATTTGAAGGTGATCGGACTAAAATTAAACTTTCGCCCATACAACCTTGAGCCCGCATTTTCTGCCCATGAGGGTGGATTTTCCAAAATCGGTGAAATATGTGTCAAATTAATTTTTGTGTAGATCTTTGAAAATGAGTTTAAAGCCGACTAGATGGTAAACAAAAAAGTTTCATACAACATTTTTCCGTGATTTTCCACGCTTGTGGGTTGAATTTTCCAAATTTTTTCCGTCTTAGCGTGCACTTTCATCATAGATGTGAAAATTTCAGCATCCTAGCTCTTACGATTTGGGCTGTGAGATGGTTACCAATCAGTCAGTCAGTCAGTGAGGCAGTCAGCACGAACTCTTTTATATACATACTAGCAGGTAATACCCCGGCCTTGCCCGGCGAAAGCTTAGATGCATTTTGAATTATGTTGAATTTGACTACTTTCGTCAAAACTAGCGTATCACAAATTTCCCTCCCGTGGGGGTAGGAAACTAAATAGTTGAGCCACGTGACTAATGTTTATACTATCTTCCCGAAGGGAAAATAGTATATTGGGTTTGTGAAATGTCCGTCTGTCCGTATAAACGCAATTTTTTTGCCTTTATCTTTGAGCTAGAGCAACCAAACTCTGTACACATGTTGGTATACATCGTCAATTTATGATGTGTTGAGATCGACCCCTCACCACCACCGCCTTTCCAGCAATTTGGGGAAAACCTGTATCTTCATGAATTTTAAAGCTATAGTCACCAAATTTGGCATACAGACTAATGTTGAGATTCCCGACAGATCTGCGTCAAAAGAAATTTGACCTCCCCACCCCCACCCCACAAATCGGCATATGATATCCCCAAAACACGTTTTTCAAGGGGTATATCTCCTACAGTTTTAAAGATAGAGTTACCTAATTTGGCATACAGACTAATGTTGACCACCTGGGAAAAACTGCATCAAACATTTTTGGACCCCCCCACCCCTCCTCCGCAAAAGAGAAAAATCTATATCTTTCACACCTTTACAGGAAAAGTCACCAAATTTTGAATACAGACTAGTCTTATTTATCTGGACAAATCTGCATCAAAAAAATTTTGACTTCCCCACCCCCTCCCCCGCAAAGGAGAAAAATCTATATCTCCCACACCTGTACAGGTAGAGCCACCAAATTTAATATACATACTAATGTTGACCCCCTGGATAAATCTGCATCAAAAATTTTTGGACACCCCCCCCACCCCCTCCCCCACAACGGAGCAAAATCTATATCTCCCACACCTGTGCAGTTTTTTTCGCGTCTCTTTCTGAACCCACAAATAACCAATTATATAGGACTGCAGTCGGCTGCGTACGACTGCAACGTTCTTACTTGTTTTATTTTGTAGAGCTATGAAAATGTCTTTGAAGCTGATCTAACTGAACAATTAATCCCATTCATTTGTCATTGACTTCCATTTTCCGCCCGTGGCGACGCGGAGTAGATTTTCCAAGCTCATTTGGCGTTTGAAGCAAATTCCAAGAATAATACTCAAAACCCAAACTAATGCCTTCCAACTATTTTCCGCCCGTTGTAAAGCCCGCAAAGCACCGAGGTTTTTGTATTTATATTTGGAAATTAGTATGAAGCCATTCGCACGAAAATCGAAAATGCTGTATTCCAGATTTCACCCATTTTTCGACCATGACACTCCATTTTTCAAATCTGGTAGCACATGTATCGAATTATTTAATGTGAGGTGCTTTGAAAATTAGTTAATTAATTAATTAATTAATTGGATGATAAACAGAAAAGTTTGAAAATGAGCTTGAAGTCAATTGGACGATAATTAAAAAAGTTGCATGCAACAGTTTTCCGCGAATTTTCCGAACTTGGGGGTAGATTTTCCAAAATCTTTGGGCACCGCGCTAATTGTGAGTTTGTGTAGAACCTTGAAAATGAGTTTGAAGCCAATCGCATGAAAATTAAAAATGTCGAATGCCAGAATTTTTCCCCAATTTCCCGACCATGGGGATGAATTTCCCAAAATCTGTAATACAGGTGTGGAATTATTTAAGGTATAGAGCTTTGAAAATGAGTTTGAAGGCAATTATTTTTTCCCATAGAACCTTAAAAATGAGTTTGAGGCCAATCGCATGGAAATTAAAAATGTCAAATTCCAGAGTTTTCCACCGATTTTCAGTCAGTCAGCACGAACTCTTTTATATACATACTAGCAGGTAATACCCCGACCTTGCCCGGCGAAAGTTTAGATGCATTTTGAATAATGTTGAATTTGACTACCTTCGTCAAAACTAGCGTATCACAAATTTCCCTAGGGGTAGGAAACTAAATAGTTGAGCCACGTGACTAATGTCACTTGTGTAGGGCTATGAAAATGTCTTTGAAGCTGCTCTAACTAAACAATTAATCCCACTCATTTGTCCTTGACTTCCGTTTCCCGCCCGCGGCGACGCGGAGTAGATTTTCCAAGCTCATTTGGCGTTTGAAGCCAATTCCAAGAATAATACTCAAAACCCAAACTAAAGCCTTCCAACAATTTTCCGCCCGTTGTAATGCCCGCAAAGCACCGAGGTTTTTGTATTTATATTTGGAAATTAGTATGAAGCCATTCGCACGAAAATCGAAAATGCTGTATTCCAAATTTCACCCATTTTTCGACCATGACACTAAATTTCTCAAATCTGGTAGCATATGTGTCGAATTATTTAATGTGAGGTGCTTTGAAAATTAGTTTCAAAATAATTGGATGACAAACAGAAAAGTTTGAAAATGAGTTTGAAGTCAATCGGACGATAATCAAAAAGTTGCATGCAACAGTTTTCCGCAAATTTTCCGAGCTTGGGGGTCGATTTTCCAAAATCTTTGGGCACCGCGCCTATTGTGAGTTTGTGTAAAACCTTGGAAATGAGTTTGAAGCCAATCGCATGAAAATTAAAATGTCGAATGCCAGAGTTTTCCGCCAATTTTCCGCCCATGGGGGTGGATTTTCCAAAATCGGTGAAATATGCGTCAAATTAATTTATGTGTAGATCTTTGACAATAAATTTGAAGCCGATTGGATGGTAAACAAAAAAGTTTAATACAACAGTTTTCCGCGATTTTCCACGCTTGTGGGTGGAATTTTCCAACACTCCGTCTTAGCGTGCACTTTCATCATAGATGGAACCTACTGTGAAAATTTCAGCATCCTAGCTCTTACGGTTTGGGCTGTGCGATGGTTGCCAATCAGTCAGTCAGTCAGTCAGCACGAACTCTTTTATATACATACTAGCAGGTAATATCCCTTTTAATACGGCCTGGCACGGCGAAAATTTAGATGCATTTTGAATTATGTTGAATTTGACTACTTTCGTCAAAACTAGCGTATCACAAATTTCCCTCCCGTGGGGGTAGGAAACTAAATAGTTGAGCCACGTGAGTAATGCCACTTGTGTAGGGCTATGAAAATGTCTTTGTAGCTGATCTAACTAAACAATTAATCATACTCATTTGTCCTTGACTTCCGTTTCCCGCCCGCGGCGACGCGGAGTAGATTTTCCAAGCTCATTTGGCGTTTGAAGCAAATTCCAAGAATAATACTCAAAACCCATACTAAAGCCTTCAAACTATTTCCCGCCCGTTGCAATGCCCGCAAAGCACCGAGATTTTTGTATTTATATTTGGAAATTAGTATGAAGCCATTCGCATGAAAATCGAAAATGCTGACTTCCAGGCTTCATCCATTTTCCGACCGTGACACTGCATTTTTCAAATCTGGTAGCACATGTGTCGAATTATTTAATGTGAGGTGCTTTGAAGATTAGTTTCAAAATAATTGGATAATAAACAGAAAAGTTTGAAAATGAGTTTGAAGTCAATCGGAGGAAAATCAAAAAAGTTGCATACAACAGTTTTCCGCGAATTTTCCGACCTTGCGGGTAAATTTTCCAAAATCTTTGACCACCGCGCCAATTATTTTTTCCCATAGAACCTTAAAAATGAGTTTGAGGCCAATCGCATGGAAATTAAAAATGTCAAATTCCAGAGTTTTCCACCGATTTTCCGACCATGGGGCTGAATATCTCAAAATCGGTGATACACTTGTCGAATTATTTAACGTGAAGAGCTTTGAAAATGAATTTGAAGGTGATCGGACTAAAATTAAACTTTCGCCCATACAACCTTGAGCCCGCATTTTCTGCCCATGAGAGTGGATTTTCCAAAATCGGTGAAATATGTGTCAAATTAATTTTTGTGTAGATCTTTGAAAATGAGTTTAAAGCCGACTAGATGGTAAACAAAAAAGTTTCATACAACAGTTTTCCGTGATTTTCCACGCTTGTGGGTTGAATTTTCCAAATTTTTTCCGTCTTAGCGTGCACTTTCATCATAGATGTGAAAATTTCAGCATCCTAGCTCTTACGATTTGGGCTGTGAGATGGTTACCAATCAGTCAGTCAGTCAGTGAGGCAGTCAGCACGAACTCTTTTATATACATACTAGCAGGTAATACCCCGGCCTTGCCCGGCGAAAGCTTAGATGCATTTTGAATTATGTTGAATTTGACTACTTTCGTCAAAACTAGCGTATCACAAATTTCCCTCCCGTGGGGGTAGGAAACTAAATAGTTGAGCCACGTGACTAATGTTTATACTATGTTCCCGAAGGGAAAATAGTATATTGGGTTTGTGAAATGTCCGTCTGTCCGTATAAACGCAATTTTTTTGCCTTTATCTTTGAGCTAGAGCAACCAAACTCTGTACACATGTTGGTATACATCGTCAATTTATGATGTGTTGAGATCGACCCCTCACCACCACCGCCTTTCCAGCAATTTGGGGAAAACCTGTATCTTCATGAATTTTAAAGCTATAGTCACCAAATTTGGCATACAGACTAATGTTGAGATTCCCGACAGATCTGCGTCAAAAGAAATTTGACCTCCCCACCCCCACCCCACAAATCGGCATATGATATCCCCAAAACACGTTTTTCAAGGGGTATATCTCCTACAGTTTTAAGGATAGAGTTACCTAATTTGGCATACAGACTAATGTTGACCACCTGGGAAAAACTGCATCAAACATTTTTGGACCCCCCCACCCCTCCTCCGCAAAAGAGAAAAATCTATATCTTTCACACCTTTACAGGAAAAGTCACCAAATTTTGAATACAGACTAGTCTTATTTATCTGGACAAATCTGCATCAAAAAAATTTTGACTTCCCCACCCCCTCCCCCGCAAAGGAGAAAAATCTATATCTCCCACACCTGTACAGGTAGAGCCACCAAATTTAATATACATACTAATGTTGACCCCCTGGATAAATCTGCATCAAAAATGGTAGCACATGTATCGAATTATTTAATGTGAGGTGCTTTGAAAATTAGTTAATTAATTAATTAATTAATTGGATGATAAACAGAAAAGTTTGAAAATGAGTTTGAAGTCAATTGGACGATAATTAAAAAAGTTGCATGCAACAGTTTTCCGCGAATTTTCCGAACTTGGGGGTAGATTTTCCAAAATCTTTGGGCACCGCGCTAATTGTGAGTTTGTGTAGAACCTTGAAAATGAGTTTGAAGCCAATCGCATGAAAATTAAAAATGTCGAATGCCAGAATTTTTCCCCAATTTCACGACCATGGGGATGAATCTCCTAAAATCTGTAATACAGGTGTGGAATTATTTAAGGTATAGAGCTTTGAAAATGAGTTTGAAGCCAATTATTTTTTCCCATAGAACCTTAAAAATGAGTTTGAGGCCAATCGCATGGAAATTAAAAATGTCAAATTCCAGAGTTTTCCACCGATTTTCAGTCAGTCAGCACGAACTCTTTTATATACATACTAGCAGGTAATACCCCGACCTTGCCCGGCGAAAGTTTAGATGCATTTTGAATAATGTTGAATTTGACTACCTTCGTCAAAACTAGCGTATCACAAATTTCCCTAGGGGTAGGAAACTAAATAGTTGAGCCACGTGACTAATGTCACTTGTGTAGGGCTATGAAAATGTCTTTGAAGCTGCTCTAACTAAACAATTAATCCCACTCATTTGTCCTTGACTTCCGTTTCCCGCCCGCGGCGACGCGGAGTAGATTTTCCAAGCTCATTTGGCGTTTGAAGCCAATTCCAAGAATAATACTCAAAACCCAAACTAAAGCCTTCCAACTATTTTCCGCTCGTTGTAAAGCCCGCAAAGCACCGAGGTTTTTGTATTTATATTTGGAAATTAGTATGAAGCCATTCGCATGAAAATCGAAAATGCTGACTTCCAGGCTTCATCCATTTTCCGACCGTGACACTGCATTTTTCAAATCTGGTAGCACATGTGTCGAATTATTTAATGTGAGGTGCTTTGAAAATTAGTTTCAAAATAATTGGATGATAAACAGAAAAGTTTGAAAATGAGTTTGAAGTCAATTGGACGATAATCAAAAAAGTTGCATGCAACAGTTTTCCGCGAATTTTCCGAACTTGGGGGTAGATTTTCCAAAATCTTTGGGCACCGCGCCTATTGTGAGTTTGTGTAGAACCTTGAAAATGAGTTTGAAGCCAATCGCATGAAAATTAAAAAGTCGAATGCCAGAATTTTCCCCAATTTCGCGACCATGGGGATGAATTTCCCAAAATCGGTAATACAGATGTGGAATTATTTAAGTTATAGAGCTTTGAAAATGAGTTTGAAGCCAATCGGACAATAATCAAAAAAGGATCATACAACAGTTTTCTTTGAATTTTCCGACTATGGAGGTAGATTTCCCAAAATCTTTGACCACCGCGCCTATTTAGTTTTCATTTAGAACAAGAGCCTTTGCCCAAACAACCTTGAGACCCCAATTTTCGGCCCATGGGGTTGGATTTTCCAAAATCGGTGAAATATGCGTCAAATTAATTTTTGTGTAGATCTTTGACAATGAATTTGAAGCCGATTGGATGGTAAACAAAAAACTTTCATACAACAGTTTTCCGCGATTTTCCACGCTTGTGGGTGGAATTTTCCAAATATCGTCTTAGCGTGCACTTTCATCATAGATGGAACCTACTGTGTAAATTTCAGCATCCTAGCTCTTACGGTTTGGGCTGTGCGATAAGTGCCAATCAGCACGATTTATTTTGTATACATTGATGTATATAGATTTGATGTGAGCTCTGCAACCGACCGCTTGTGCCGATTGACGAGAAACAGAGATAAGAATTTACTCATATTAGAACAAAAAATCAAGATAAAGAGATCTATAAGCAAAGCCGGCGCCGTTATGTCGCCGCGTGTAAAGAAAAAAACTCTAAAAAAAGACACCGGCCAGCAACTAAGCAAAGACAACCGCTTTTGGTCGCTGCAAACAGTTGATCTTCCAAATGATAACGAATCTATTGATGATGATGTTATTGTCGAAAAAACCAAAGTTTTTGGTCCGCCAATAACAATGCTAAAATGTTCTGCTGAAATGATACACGAAGTCTGCAAATCATTACAGATAGAACAGTACTCTATTAGGAAAATATATATTGGTATTAAGCTCTTCTGCGTTAATATGAGTGATTATGAGAAGTTTTGCAATACGTTGCAGAACAAGTAGGAGTTTTCACGCATGCAGTTAAAAGTAATAAGCTGTACAAAGCACTGCCTATGGGACTGGATAACACGCAGCCAAACGAGGTGAAACGAATGCTGATAGAGCTAGGTCTCAAATGCGTTGATGTCAAGTTTATTCAAAGAGAAAGACTTGAACACCGACCACGACATGTCCCTCAACCCACTCGTCAAGAACCACCTGGCGGTCTTGCCGGCAAATACCTCACTTATCGCCCTAGGCATACGATCCAAATCGATACCATAAGAAGCGGACCGTTAATTGAAAACCCCAAAAAATGCAAGGGGATAGAGCAAGCCATCATACCTCATCCCCCATTTCCTGGCATCTGGCAGGGGATAAGTCCTGGGAGCACAGGTATCACCATTAGGAGAGGCGAGAGGTGGCTCAGCCTACGTATCGATCTCTGAAACTCCCCGGACTCCCTACACCCGGATGACGGGCACATAAACCACAATTACCACACATTACAAAATGTGCCTGCGCTCCATGAGTTCACGCTTTTTGCGCTTTGTTCTCTAGCTAACATCTTAATATTAACTTAAATGTAAGTGAAGTTACCTAATTAGCATAACAGGATACAATTCACGATCGAAAAAGAAAATAACAACAAAATTGTATATTTTGAAGCAGAACTGGAGAATAACAAAGGTAGAATATTATTCAAATGGTACACAAAAACAAGTAAGAATGCTATAGTCGAGTATACGCGACTACGAAACTCCCTGTACCCAGGTCTAAAACATCCAATCACATCTACGTCCACTTGCACATACACACACACATACACAAAGACGCACACACACAGGCGGCAAAAGCGACAGCGCAAGCGAGGCATTTTAAATGGTGGCTGTGCTTCTTATTCCTTATTATCTTATTCATGACTTGAAATTTGGACAGTAGATTAAGAGAGACTGAAGTATTGTACATGCCAACTCTAAAAGGTATATCTTGAAAATTGTTACTGTAAAACGGTTTTTATCGATTTGCGGTGGAACGGGGGGAGATATCTGAAATATGAAACAAACTTGATCTGCGTTTGGTATACAGAAACCTACATTCCAAATTAGGTGTCTCTAGCTCTTGTAGTTGCTGAGATCGACGCGTTCATACGGACAGACGGACAGACAAACGGACATGGCCAAATCGAAACCTCTTTTGATACTGATCAAGAATATATATACTTTATAATATTTCGGACGTTGATGTACTAAACGGGCAGTACATTCAAGTGGCCCAAACGACACCAAGCACGGGCTTGTTAACGCGCGGACCCAGGCAAAATGCAACCCACCTCCCGCCCAACCGACCGAGGGGCGCGCCGCATAACGTGCGGTAACGAAGATCGCGGAATAGATGTATAGGTTCAAACTAAATAAAAGCTCTACATAAATTAAACAATAGACAAAAACTAACTATAGATTACGCAGATAACATAAAAGTGAAGTCCTGAGTAAGGAAATAGAGCTAGCACTAGATATTAAATGATAAAGGTTTTTATAATTAGAACATAGAATACGAAAAGGGTTATGGATAGCATAGCATATTACAAGCTTGAAGAGAAAGAGGAAGAAAGTTTATAGAATTTCTGATCGGAACTGCAAAACTAATTTGGCTAATCAACTCAGAAGAATCAATTTCCCCATTAATTAGTTTGTGTAAAAAAATTAAACCAAGCATGGTTCTACGATCAGAAAGAGAAGGAAGATTTATCAATAAAAGTCTGCTACGTTAAGAAGGCAAGCGAGCATTAGGATTCCAGTTAAGACCACGAAGTGCAAAGAGCAGAAATTGTTTTTGTACCGATTCTATTTATCCTGATGAACCTTGTACTGGGGGCACCATATACAAGACCCATATTCAAAAATAGGTCGAACAAGAGAAGTATAAAGAGTTTTAGTAATGTAGGGATCGTTAAATTCTTTAGACCAGCGCTTTATGAAACCCAGGACACCAAAGGCACGATTAGCGGTGGAAGAGATATGTTTGTCAAATTTCAGCCTGGAATCTAAAAGAATACCCAAATCATTAACTGACTCAATTCGAACAAGCGGCTTATCATTAAGAATATAATTATTTAAAAAGTGGCATTCGCCTGTAAAAGGACATTATGTTACATTTACCACAATTAAGATTAAATAAATTTACGCGACACCAGGCTTGAAAACTGTCAAGATCAGTTTGCAACCTTTGACCAGATAGGAAATCAGTAGATGACAGACAAAGTTTAACATCATCGGCGTACATCAGAACCCGAGAGTGAATTATGACAGAAGGAAGGTCATTTATGAACAGAGTAAATAATAAGGGGCCAAGATGACTTCCTTGTGGAACTCCGGAAGTAACTTGAACAGACTTAGAGACTAAGCCTTTGAAATAAACCATTTGGGTTCTAAGAGTTAAATAATTGGAGATCCAAAGAATTAAGTTATTTGGAAATCCCAGAAGATGAATTTAATGAAGTAAAAGAGAATGATTAACAGAGTCAAAGGCCTTACTGAAATCAGTGTAAATAACATCTGTTTGCATTTTAGATTGGAATCCCTTAATAACAAGAGATTAGTGGGTTAGATTAGATTCCAATACGTTAGTGGTAGTAGATCTATATTTCACAAACCCATGCTGGCAGGGTGAAATTATAGATCTACATAAATGTTGAAGTTGAGAAGTTATTAATTTCTCAAAAATCTTAGGAATTGCAGACAACTTAGAAATACCTCTATAGTTCTCGACATTAGACTTGTTTCCTTTTTTATGGAGAGGAATAATAAATGATTCTTTCCAAATGTTAGGGAAGGAGGACAACTCCACGGACAATTTAAAAAGAATAAACAATGGCCTTAAAATACCTTCAGCACACTACCTAAGCACACAGCTTGGTACTCCATTGGGTCCCGGTGAAAATACGGGCTTAATGGCCTTTAAGTCACGTAGAAGCGAACTTTCAGTTATTAAAGGTCCAAAAATGCAATTGGAGTTATTTACATGATAAGGATAAGGCGAAACCATATGATAAGGTTGTGAACTATAAGTCGTTTGAAAAAATTCAGCAAAAAGATCGGCAATAGCCTGATCTGAGTCAGCTGTCTTTTTTCGAAAAATACAGTTGATGGAAGTGTTGATGACCTACGCTTCGCATTAACGGAGTTATAAAACCTTTTAGGATCCCGCTGAAATTGTAACCTACAGCTTCTGAGGTAGTTGTTGTAACAGTGTATATTAAGAACAGAAAAGTTAGATCGGGCAATCAAATACCGAGAGAAGTTCGAGGAAGAGCTGGATTCCTTGAACTTCTTGTACAATCTCGACTTTCTATTTTTTAAGTTTATTAAGTCCCGCGTAAACCACGCAGGCTTTTTAGACCTACGTGGCTTAACTAACGGGACACAACTATCAAATAATGAGTTTAAGGTCGAGTAAAAAAATTAATTGCTCTATCCATGTCTCTACACAAGTAAAGATGAGACCAGTCAGTTTGGGATAGAAGCTGAGCGAGTTTAGTAAAATCGGTTTTCCGAAATTGACGAACTCGCTCTACAGTTTTACTACATGGGCTTAGCACCCTAGCAGGTAAATCAAGCAACACCTCCGAAGTTGGGTGATAAGGATCTTCAGGAAAGGATACAGGGTCAGTACAGGAGACAGAATAGAATGAGGAATCCAAGACAAAACAAGATCAAGCATTTTATGTGAAGAATTTGGGATATCATTGATTTGACACAATGACATCCCAAATAAACTTTCAATAAAATCGTGCTGAGTTGTGGGAGTCAACACGCTAGAATCCGTGCTTGAAATCCAGGTAGTTCCGGCGATATTAAAGTCACCAAGAACTACAAGAAAGTCACGATCAGAAACCAAAGAGGAGACAGATTGTATAGCAGAAGCATGCAAATAATATAAGGAAATATCGGAAGAAGGCGGAATATAAGAACAGGTTATAAAAAAGCAAACACCGTAGACAATCAATTTTACAGCAACAAATTCAATAGCTACAGAAATATCGGTAATTACTATCTCCGAATATAAATCAGCGTCAACAGCAATTAGAACACCACCACCACGACGAGGAGTGCGATCTTTTCTGTAAATGGAGAATTTATTAGACAGGATTTCAGAATTAAGGATGTCGGGCCTTAACTACGTTTCAGTAAAGGCAACGACATGGAAAGGAAAAGTTAAGCTATTTAGGTAAAGATTACTAAGTTTACTACAAAGACCTCTTACATTCTGATAGCCCAATGAGAGGGAAGATGTTAGTTTTTTGAACTATCAGAGACTGCAAGAGGTGGATTAGAACTACCACCGGAAGTAGGAAGTGAAATCGCAGGCCGATTTTTCTTTTTTGCAGTATATTCCTTAATAACTAAGTGGTCAGGCCAGAATTAATTACAGCAAATATTGTTGAAATGTTCAGCCGGAACACTTATTTTGAAAGACGAAATTTCCCGAGGATAAGCAAATTTAAATTTCTCCACCGTAATATGGGCTTTTGACTTGGCCTGTATAAAGGCCTTGACATCATCAGATGTAGTGTCAGGGGCAAGCCGCGAAACAAAGATTTGTTTCCGTGGTGGAACACTTACAAGGGTCGTATTACCAACCGTAATATGAGCATCCAATGGAGCCATGCTAATGGTTGATTGACCAGATAATTCGACTGAAAGACTGACATTATTAATACTAGGCTGGTGACCTGCATCAACACTGCTAACAATCACCGAATCAGGAGTCTCTTCGGGGTCAGAAGAAACCACATCCATGGGTAAGATGATGTTCTCGTCACTTCTGATCAAAATATGGGATGAAGGGGATGGTAAATTAATCAACTCTAACTGTTTGGTAGCGGATGTAGTAGGTAAGTGTGTAGGGAGCAAAAGTTCAAAAGCAAAAGTTTTTTCCGTTTTGGTGACTCATTTAAGAGTTTCATACTTTTAAACTCGCTTTCCAAATCGGAGAAACCATCAAACAGTTTTTTAAACCGAGCGAATATGTCTCCAAAGCCTTTCTTAGTCTGCCTCATAAATGCCATAATATCTTTTTCAACGTCCCTACCTGATTCACAAGTCCACTTTAAGCCAGACGTGGACTCAATCTGGTCGATTATTCTGCCGTTAAGGCCTGCACATTTTTCGTGTGAAACGTTGTCACACAGCCAGCAGCAAACAAAACCCATTTTTACGTTTACACGAACCTGGCAATTTTTATTATAGAAGACAACCATTATATTAAAATAAATAATTTAAAAAGATGAAAAAGATGAAAAATAAATTAAACAAGTAAAAATGCTATAGTCGAGTATACCCGACTACGAAACTCCCTGTACCCAGGTCTAAAACATCCAATCACATCTACGTCCACTTACACATACATACACACATACACAAAGACGCATACACACAGGCGGCAAAAGCGACAGCTCAAGCGAGGCAATTTAATTGGTGGCTGTGCTTCATCATCCCCTCTCTCGATGCATCACTGAAGCTTCTTTCGTGAATAACTTCCGTGTTTATTATCCGATCGATTTGAAATTTGGACAGTAGATTAAGAGAGACTAAAGTATTGTACATGCCAAATCTTAATCTGTATCTTGAAAATTGTTACTGTAAAACGGTTTTAATCGATTTGCGGGGAACGGGGGAGATATCTGAAATATGAAACAAACTTGATCTGCGTATGGTATACAGGAACCTACATTCCAAATTTGGTGTCTCTAGCTCTTATAGTTGCTGAGATCGACGCGTTCATACAGACGGACAGACGGCCAGACAGACAGACATGGCTAAATCGAAATCTCTTTTTATACTGATCAAGAATATATATACTTTATAGGGTCGGAGATGCCTCCTTCTGTCTGTTACATACATTTGCACAGATGTAATACCCCTTTTTACCCATTTTATGGGTACAGGGAGTATAAAGAATCGTCTCCATCAATGCGTTACACATTTCGTGAAAGGATTTTTAATTTGGTATTAAAAGTTTCTTGCAATATAACGAGCAAATACCCAAACCATTTAACAAATTGTTGGCGGCATTAAAACGCACAAGCCACTCCATACACTTTACTTGACACAGCTTTTGTGACGCACGCTTTTGCACTGATATCCTGCGGAGGGGGTGTCGGCATGAGGAGAGCGCTTGTTCATTGTCATACATAAATGCAGTTTACATTTAATCCAAACAGCTACCGACAGCCGGGGTCGAAGTATTGCAGGGACTAGAGTTAAATCGATTTATATCTGGCGTAAATCGTTTTGCAACATGCACCACAGCGATCTGCTGTCTGCTGGTGCTGTTACTGCTGCCTCTGGCGCTTGTACGCTAAAATGGACAGTCGAGGCTGGTGCTGATGTGGGGACTGAGGTCTGTGCATAAGTGTACATTTTAGCATCCAGCGGCAATGACTTTTGAACGACTGACAACGTTATTAACTGCTTCTAATTTCATGGAAAAAGCCACCGAGCTGACCTGCACATATGAGTTCACGTACCCTGACCGATATTTGCATATTTTGATAATACATGGCCAGCAGGGCGGGCTAAAAGCTAGCAAACCGTGCAGCTATTTACAATGGGAATATTGCTGCCTCCTTGTCACTCGGAAATTGATGCAGTCGTAACCAAAAATCGCGCCAAAAATTCAAAACGCGGGGTTTTATTCATGCATATTTTCATTTCCTCTCTTGTGCATCCGGCTAGTTCTGCCATAAACATCCGGCTTGCTTGTGACTTGCAGACCTGCAGGTAGACTCTGACTCTCAAGTGCTGTCCAGGGTTTTTTGTCGACCGACTGCTGCCTGCCTTATAAGAGGCACCTGGACAATGTCCGTGTAATGTTTTGTCACATGCTTGTCTGCTAAATGTTTATGCTTGTGAATACATCTCTAGCTGTAAGTTTTATTCCCTGTACCCATAAAATGGGTAAAAAGGGTGTATTACATCTGTGCAAATGTATGTAACAGACAGAAGGAGACATCTCCGACCCTATAAAGTATATATATTCTTGATCAGTATCAAAAGAGATTTCGATTTGGCCATGTCCGTCTGTCTGTCCGTCTGTCCGTATATACGCGTCGATCTCTCTACAAGAGCTAGAGACACCAAATTTGAAATGTAGGTTCCTGTATACCATACGCAGATCAAGTTTGTTTCATATTTCAGATATCTCCCCCGTTCCCCCGCAAATCGATTAAGACCGTTTTACAGTAACAATTTTCAAGATATACCTTTTAGAGTTGGCATGTACAATACTTCAGTCTCTCTTAATCTACTGTCCAAATTTCAAGTCATGAATAAGATAATAAGGAATAAGAAGCACAGCCACCATTTAAAATGCCTCGCTTGCGCTGTCGCTTTTGCCGCCTGTGTGCGTGCGTCTTTGTGTATGTGTAAGTGGGCGTAGATGTGATTGGATGTTTTAGACCTGGGTACAGGTTTCGTAGTCGGGTATACTCGACTATAGCATTCTTACTTGTTTCATCCTGTGCTCTTTAAGTCAGCAAAACTGTGCCAATAGTGTATGTAACAGGCAGAAGGAGGCATCTCCAACCCTAAAGAGTATATTTATTTTGGATCAGTAACATAAGCTGAGTCGATCTGGCCCCTGCCGTCTGTCCTTCTAACTGTCTGTCCTGATGATGATTATCATAATTAATTAAATATTTACAAACTAGCACATCCCCGCAAATCGATAAAAAATGACTTATTTATAATCGACATATTTCTTATGTGTCTCAGCCCTTTGCTTACCCTTTGCTTTCGATCTTCGCAGTGCTACTGACGTTATATATTTTTGTGAAACCACAACTTAGTTTATTTTAATCATTAAACTTTATTAATTTATTATTGTTTCTAGACATCACTGGGGGTATTGCGTAGGTGCACAATGCGTCCAAACAAAAGCTAAGTTAGTTTGCAAGCCTCGATCTCATCAACTCCTCCATCGTATGGATGCTGATTGTCTCGCTGATACAAAATGTGGTTTATAGTTCTATATTTTCTTTTTACTCTCTCTACCCATAAAATGGGTAAAACGGGGTACTAACTCTGTGCATGTAACAGGCAGAAGGAGACATCTCCGACCCTATAAAGTATATATATTCTTGATCAGTGTCAAAAGAGATTTTGATTTGGCCATGGCCGTCTGTCTGTCCGTCTGTCCGTATGAACGCGTCGATCTCAGCAACTACAAGAGCTAGAGACTCCAATTTTGGAATGTAGGTTCCTGTATACCATACGCAGATCAAGTTTAATAGTTTAGATATCTCCCCCGTTCCCCGCAAATCGATAAGAACCGTTTTACAGTAACAATTTTAGCTTTGGGATTTGCCATGTACAATACTATAGTCACTCTCAATCTACTGTCCAAGTCGATCGGATAATAAACACGCAAGCTATTCACGAAAGAAGATTCAGTGCTGTAGCGAGGGGACGAAGAAGTAGCACAGCCACCATTTAAAATGTCTCGCTTGTCGCTTGCGTCCTTGTGTATGTGTGTGTATGTGTAAGCTTACGAAGATGCGATCGGAAATATTTAATTTGGGTACAGGAGTGTTGTAGTCGGGTATACTCGACTATGGCATTCTTACTTGCTTAGTATCCTTTTAATTTTTTTCAGATACGAAAAATAACAAAAATACCAAAAAAATCCCAAAATGTATTATTTTTTCGGAAATCAAAACATTCCAAAATGATAGATTCACTAGACAAATTATATCGCAAGTCTGTTAATAAACTGAACCCTCCACAAAGGTGCTGGACGGGCAATGGACACTGTATTTACCTCGGCGTAAACGGGTCATACGTGTCTGTGCAATATAAACTTGGCCGATCACCAATTATACTGCTTGGTGCAACTTTTGTTCACTGCAGCGCAACTCCTGAGAGTTGCAGCTATTGAGTAAAACTGTCGCACTACCGGTTCCCTAAGAAATGCTTACACAAGGTCGCGATTTCGTTTGGTACTGATTCTTTATTGAAAATCCATTTGTTTTTATACCCTTTTTTTGTGGATTCTATTTAAACAGATATACATTATTGTTATTTTTAATTGGTCGCCTTTTTTCCCCTCTTGCAACTCGAGCACCCACATGTGCATTGTCCCTTTTAACCTAGACCGTTTTCAAGTGGCCTGGGCAAGCGAGGATCGAATGCATGTAAGTTAACACGCGCAAGTCAAAATATGCCGATCAGGCTATTAGACCGGACGCGACGGCAACAAAGTCGCAGACGGAATCTGACACCCGCATGCCAGCGCTGAGTGACCGCTGCAAGAACGGTCACGAGGCGCCGAGTCAGCATTCTGTTGCCGGTTCTGCCGCGAGCCATGGACTATGCGCCGGCTCTGCCACAGGCCATGGGCCATGCCGGCTAGCATAAATCATATTTAGAATTAGTTTTTAAACAGAAGCTCAAGCGCTCGGTTGAGCAATTACTTACATTGAATAAAGTCAATTATATATTACAAACGTGGTTTGTTTACTGGCGCCCAACGGTCGAAGTACCCGCGATTTGTAGTGTTAAAGTGTTAACACAGTGATTTAATATTTTAAAGAAAACATCGTTAGGCCAACGCCGCGATTGTAACTTTAAGCAAAACTAATCTCTTAATACAAAAATAAACATCGTCGTGCCAACGCCGCGATTTAAATTTGGTTCCTATGCTTAAATGGAACAACACACTAACTTAGAACAGTTTTAACATAAAAATCACCAACAACTGTGTGCAGTTATAAAAAAAAACACAACAACAAAAACAAAAATTAAAACCCCAGCCATAGCTGAGCGAGTTAAAAAATAAAAAGACAATTAACAACAAAAACAAGAGGCAAAACCCAGCCGTAGCTGAGCAAGTTGGAAAAAAATCAACGAAATCTACAACCAGTACACGCATCGGCCACCGTTGCAGCTACACTCATAGGGATTAACATTACAATAAAATGTAAGTGATGTGCTCATTTTACCTATCATAAATAAATAAATAAAAAAAGTCTGTCCAGAATTGAATATTTTTAAAATAAATAAAACAAACATAATTAATATTTTTAGTGTTAATAACAAATCCCAAAAAATTATAAATAATAACTCAAATACTGCTATAACTATAAAGGTTCGTATCTTTATGTGTGTTTTGTGACTTGATGTTCAGATCAAAACGACAGTGAACAACAGATAGCGAGCTTAGAAGCTCAAATGCGCGCTTGCCTTGCGCAACAGACACAAATATTTGAACAACAAGTAAGAATGCTATAGTCGAGTATACCCGACTACGTAATTCCCTGTACCCAGGTCTAAAAGATTCAATCACATATACGTCCACTTGCATACACACATACACAAAGACGCACACACACTGGCGGCAAAAGCGACAGCGCAAGCGAGGCAATTTAATTGGTGGCTGTGCTTCTTCTTCCCTCCTCTCGCTGCATCACTGAATCTTCTTTCGTGAATAACTTCCGTGTTTATTCGATCGTCTTGAAATTTGGACAGTATATTAAGAGAGACTAAAGTATTGTACGTGCCAAATCTTAAAGCTATATCTTGAAAATTGTTACTGTAAAACGGTTTTAATCGATTTGCGGGGGAACGGGGGAGATATCTGAAATATGAAACAAACTTGATCTGCGTATGGTATATAGGAACCTACATTTCAAATTTGGTGTCTCTAGCTCTTGTAGTTGCTGAGATCGACGCGTTCATACGGACAGACGGACAGACAGACGGACATTGCCAAATCGAAATCTCTTTTGATACTGATCAAGAATATATATACTTTATAGGGTTGGAGATGTCTCCTTCTGTCTGTTACATACATTTGCACAGATGTAATACCCCCTTTTTACCCATTTTATGGGTACAGGGAGTAAAAATTAGCAGCGGTTACAGAACAGCTCAATAGTCTTAAGGGGACTGTGCCAGAGGTAGAGGTGGTATATCAGACAACTGAAATTATACCAGGGCATACTTGCGGCGAACCTTTAGATATTGTAAAGTCTATTCCCGAGTTTGACGGGAAACAGGAAAATTACGTCTCATGGAGACAAGCAGCCAACACAGCCTATAAAATTTTCGAGCCCTACAATGGGAGCTCTAGGCATTATCAGGCTATTGCTATAATTCGCAATAAAATAAGAGGACCGGCAGATGCAGTGCTTGCATCTTTTAATACCGATCTCACATATGCCGATAAAACACCGGTCCATGTGATTCAACAGAATCTTAGTACTTTAAGACAAGGCGACCTGACCCTCTTGAACTATTACGACGAAGTACAAAGGAATTTAACCTTATTAACAAATAAAACGCCAATGACGTATGACTCGGCTGCAGCAGCAGTTCTCAATGAAAAATATAGAACTGACGCGCTGCACATATTCGATTCCGGGTTAAAAAAATCCATAATGTGGGCTGTTTTCCCAGCTCAGCCGCGCGATTTGCCAACCGCCTTGGCACTGGCGCGGGAGGCAGAATCAAGTAATGATAGAGGCATTTTCATGGCAAATTATGCCAAACACACTGAGGAAAAATCTCAGAGCCAAAAATCCGGGGGTCAACGGTCTCAGGGTTGGCGTCAAAACGGCCAACAAGAAAGTGACGGGAATTTCCAACAAAGAGCCCATTTTTTCAAAAGGGTCAAAAGGGAAATCAAGGTCAACAAAAAGCAAGTAGTTCAAAGCAACGCTTTAACAACCAAAAACCACAGGGACAAGGTGCCGAGCCGATGGATGTAGATTCATCGTCGCGCTTCAGACAGCCAACTCAGGCTCAAAATTTTAGGAAAAACCAAACTCACGGTGACCAATCAATGCAAAGTCGCCAAAAACTAAATCATCTGCCTCAAGAACAAAGCGATGACAACTATGAAGCTCAGTCACAGTCGGAAGCAACAGCTATTGATGATGACTTGTCCGAAGCCGAAAGTTGCAATTTTTTAGGTAACTCCCTGCTTCCGTACATCACACGTACAGTAGCAGGGCAAACCATCAGGCTCCTTATTGATACAGGAGCATCTAAAAACTATATTAAGCCACTTTCCGGACTGGCACACTTCGTGCCCGTCGACAAACCATTCCAGGTAAAATCAATACATGGGAACACAAAAATTGAACAAAAGTGTCCTATCTTTTTATTTAATGTAAAATCAAATTTTTTCATTTTGGAAAATCTTAATGAATTCGACGGCATAATTGGCCTAGAATTATTAAAACAAGTTAACGCCAAAATTGACCTTACGAAAAATTTTATTAAACACGATCACGGCTTAGAGCCGATCGAATTCACGCAATGCCAAAACGTGAATTTTATTCAAATTAATGACGCCGATGTTCCCATCGCCGTCAGAAATTCCTTTAATAAAATGATCGACCAAACGGTCAAAGCATTTGCGGACGTTAATGAGTCCCTCCCATACAACATAAACACTGTTGCCACCATACGAACAGATGGCGAACCAGTGTACTCCAAGTTGTACCCATACCCAATGGGCGTGTCCGAATTTGTCAATGCAGAAGTTAAACAACTTCTAGCGAATGGCATTATAAGGCCGTCCAAATCACCTTATAATAACCCATTGTGGGTTGTCGACAAAAAGGGTGTTGATGAATTTGGTCACAAATTAAAACGTTTAGTGATCGATTTTCGAAAGCTGAATCAAAAAACAACGGATGACAAATATCCGATCCCAACAATTTCGACAATACTGTCAAATATGGGTGAGGCACAATATTTTACAACATTGGACCTCAAATCAGGTTTCCACCAGATAGAATTGGCGGAAAAAGACAGAGAAAAGACTGCGGTTTCTGTCAATAACGGGAAGTATGAATTTTGCAGACTTCCCTTTGGGCTGAAAAACGCCCCAATCATATTTCAAAGGGCAATAGATGATGTCCTTAGGGATCAAATCGGGAAAACTTTTTACGTCTATGTAGACGACGTAATAATTTTCTCAGTTAACAAAGAAGACCACGTCAGACATATTGAGTGGGTCTTAAAGAGTCTTCGAGACGCAGGCATGAGGGTCTCCCAAGAAAAATCGAAGTTCTTCAAAAAGAGCGTGGAGTATTTGGGATTCACTGTGAGCAGAGGCGGAATTCAGACATCACCTGCAAAGGTACAGGCCATTAAAGATTTCCAGCCACCAAAAACCTTGTTCAGTCTCAGATCATTTCTGGGCTTGGCAAGTTACTATAGGTGCTTTATAGTAGGATTTGCCGCTATCGCAAGACCCCTAACGGACGTTTTAAAAGGCGAAAACGGTAAAATAAGCGCCAATCATTCAAGAAAAGTAAAACTTGAATTGACGCCAAACCAGCTCGAAGCCTTTAATAGGTTGAAAGAAACACTGGCATCCGAAGACGTGATACTAACGTATCCCGACTTCAAAAAACCATTTGATCTAACTACAGATACGTCGGGCCATGGTCTTGGAGCTGTGTTGTCTCAGGGCGGACGCCCCATTACCATGATTTCGCGAACATTACGCGATAATGAGGTAAACTTCGCCACAAACGAACGAGAGCTTTTAACCATCGTATGGGCTCTAAAAAATCTCCGAAATTATTTGTACGGAGTTAGAAATCTGAATATCTTCACAGATCACCAACCCCTGACATTTGCAGTGTCGGATAAAAACCCGAACGCGAAAATAAAACATTGGAAAGCTTTTATAGACGAGCACAATGCCAACATTATTTACAAGCCTGGCAAAGAGAACTTCGTGGCAGACGCCTTGTCTCGTCAGAACGTTAATGCTCTTGATTCTGCACATTCAGATGTTGCCACAGTGCACAGCGAGGAATCTCTCACGTACACTATAGAGACCACAGAGAAACCGATTAATTGCTTCAGAAATCAAATAGTGATTGAGGAAGGTAACACCTCTTTGGTTAAAACATTCATTTTTTTTAAAGAAAAAATGAGACACGTTATTCAATTCACTGATCGAAGCACTCTCTTACAATCTTTACAAGATGTGGTAAAGGTGGACGTGGTTAACGCGATACATTGCGAACTAACCATCCTAGCTTTTATCCAACACCAGCTAGTTGAAGCATTCCCTTCAACTACATTTAGATATACCAAAACCATTGTAACAGATTACAGTACAGTCGATTATCTGTACAGAGCAGAGAGAAATCGCCACGGCAGAGCATAACCGAGCTCACCGCGCAGCCCAAGAAAATGTCAAACAAATACTTCGGGACTATTTCTTCCCAAAAATGAACCGGTTAGCAACTGAAATAGCTGCAAATTGTAGAATATGTGCCATGGGTAAATATAATCGTCACCCTGTAAAACAAACAATGGGAAAAACTCCAATACCATCCTACGCAGGGGACTGATTTCTTCATAGGTCAGTGTACTGTCGCCTATGATTCTTTTCAAGTGATGTTTTACTGCTTTTACTCCAGCTTCCCATAGTCCTCCCAAATGGGGGCTTGCTGGCGGGATAAAATGCCATTCTATTTTTTCTTCTGTTAGCCCTGGAGATATACTATTTTGCTGTAAGGGTTGTATAAATTCCGTATTTAATCTCTTTTCTGCTCCAATGAAGTTCGTTTCTTCAATGTGATTTTTCATTTCATATTCTTCCATAAATGATGTGAATTGTTGTTAAGCTGAACGTCTTTTGACCAGGCTTTTTCTTGATTTAGATATCTTGCCATTGCTCCTTCCCTTGATTCACCAAGTGAAGTGTCTTCTAGGAATGGCGTTTTCACTACAAATCTACCGTCAACATTGAATTGAGTTGTATTTTCATATATTTCCATACATTTCTCGTTGTCTGTGGTGTCTAGGATTTTTTCCAATTCCAAGAATTTCTCTAAGTTCACTGCTGACTGGATATGTTTGTTTCCTGGTATGTTGACTACTCCCGATAAGATCCATCCTAACTTAGTACACTGTCCAAGCACGTTTTCTTCCTGTTTTATTCCTTTTTACTCCCTGTACCCATAAAATGGGTAAAAGGGGGTACTAAATCTGTGCTAATGTATGTAACAGGCAGAAGGAGACATCTCCGACCCTATAAAGTATATATATTCTTGATCAGTATCAAAAGAGATTTCGATTTGGCCATGTCTGTCTGTCCGTATGAACGCGTCGATCTCAGCAACTACAAGAGCTAGAGACACCAAATTTGGAATGTAGGTTCCTGTATACCATACGCAGATCAAGATTGATTCATATTTCAGGTATCTTCCTACGTTCCCCGCAAATCGATAAAAACCGTTTTACAGTAACAATTTTCAAGATATAGCTTTAAGATTTGGCATGTACAATACTTTTTCTCTTAATCTACTGTCCAAATTTCAAGTCGATCGGATAATAAACACGGAAGTAATTCACGAAAGAAGATTCAGTAATGCAGCGAGAGGGGAAGAAGAAGCACAGCCACCATTTAAAATGCCTCGCTTTTGCCGCCTGTGTGTGTGCTTCTTTGTGTATGTGTGTGTATGTGTAAGTGGACGTAGATGTGATTGGATGTTTTAGATCTGTGTACAGGAGTTTCGTAGTCGGGTATACTCGACTATAGCATTCTTACTTGTTTCATAATTTGAATGAGCAGATTTCCTCCGGTTAGTATATCTACTCCGCATTTTTGATTAAATGTCGGATCTGCCAGTACTTCATTTTTCCAAATTTGTTTGTTGTAACTAAATGGGTTTGCTGGCTGTGAACTCACAATCCTTTCGAGTACGACTGCTTCAGTTTGGAATTTATCGCTGCTGGGAAATCGGGACCGCATCCTTAGCTCCATTATACTTTTTGAGACTCCTACTGGATTATCGCCAAGTCCATAAATTTCTGTCACTTATTTTTTTTTTGGTGACCATAACCTTTGCGCGGCTTCTTCGGATATCACTGTTATCTGTGATCCCTGATCCACAAGTGCTCGACATATGATCCATTCTCCTGTTAGTGCTTGCACTTCAACTTGGGCTGTTGCTAGAAGCGTGGTTTGTGCTGTTCCTGTTGTCAACGATGTTTTCGATTCTGATTCATAGTGCAATAGTTCATGATGTTTTTCATTACATTTTGCGCATCTTTCGTTGCAGAATCTACTTGGTGTAAATTTATGATTTAGACATTTAAAACATATGTTTCCTGATCGTATAAAGTCCCATCTCGCATGTATCGCTAGATTGCTAAATTTCCTGCAATTAAATATCCTGTGGCCTGGTATCTTGCAATACATGCATTCGTTGTCGATCGTAGTGCTCAAAATTCTTGGATTTTCCTTATATGACTTCGGTTTCATAGCTTTTATTGCTTGTAGATGCTTTTCCATGAAGAGTGTTACGTCCTTTAGAATTTGTACATCTTTCGTCTAAGTGGATGTATGTTCGTATTGTTGCACTCCTTGACGATCAAATTTTTTGAGTATTATTCCTGCCATGAATACATCGGTGTCATCTAGATTAATTCCCATTCCACGAATAGCATGTATACTTTTTTGTATAGTGTCTAGTATTTGGTGAACGTTTTTCTCCGATTCGCTATTCATTGTTGGTAATTCCAGAATCTGATTAAAATGCTTCATGAAGAGCTCTCTTCGATTTTGATATCTATTCTTTAGAATGTTCAATGCCATTTCATAATTTTCCTCGTTAATTACTAGATGTTTTATTAGATGAGATGCTTCACCTTTTATTGACTCTTTTAAGAGCATTAGTTTTTCTCTCTTTGAGATACCGTTGTTGTTTGCTACTATTTCCTTAAACATGTCGAAAAAATTTGACCATGTGGAGGTGTCGCCAAAAAACGGTGGTATCTCTATTTGTTTGAGATGTATATATTGTTCCGCTGGCTTGTTTTCCACCAGCCATCTCATCCTCTCTCTTTTCATCGCTTTAAGTTCTTCATATTTTGATTGAATTGACGGAGTCTCCAGACCATTCTTCTCTAGGTCCTTGTAAGTTTCCGTCAGTTGATCGAAATCTTCTTTAATTTCGTCGATGTCCATCTGGTGGGAGTACTGGTTTTCTCCCGTGTTTTTTAATGATTTTATTAGAGCCGCTGCAGCTATTTTAAATTTCAGCATTCTCTTTTCACGTACTTCAATGTTTTGTTGCATCGATGTGTTCATCGTAGGCTCAGCTGCCTTTCTGTTTTTAAGATTCTGTGTTTTCTCATAACCTCCTTTATCAAAGTAATCTCCTACAAACGAAGATTTATACTTTAACATCTCCTGATGTTGTACTTTGAAAAGATCCCATTGACTTCGGTCATCAGTTGCATATTCTGACCGTCCAAAAGACCCAGCTCCTCATCCCACTTCTTTAGCTGTAGGTAAATGTTGTTCTGGCTTGCTGCCAGGGCATTTAGTTGCTTTCTTGTTAGCACCATTTTGCAGTATTAGTTGCGAGAGAAAAATAATATTTTTTTTTAATTTTTCTTTATTTTTCGCATTCTAGTCTGGTTCTTACGATGTGCAACCCCGCTAGTACACTTCCTTGTATATCCCACGTCGATTTCCCAGTCGTCCAACGCCGCTGTTTTACGGCGCTCCAACGCTGCTGTCGATCGCTTTGTCAATTTTTTATTTTTGTTTAAGCCGCGGTACGACGCTTTTGTAGCCTCCGCTGACACTTCCTTTTTAGCTTCCTAGTCTGGTTCTTACGATGTGCAACCCCGCTAGTCCACTTCCTTTGTAGATCCCACGTCGATTTTCCAGTCGTCCAACGCCGCTGTTTACGGCGCTCCAACGCTGCTGTCGATCACTTCGTCAATGACTTTTCTTTTTTTTTTGTTTAAGCCGCGGTTTGACGCTTGTGTAGCCTCCGTTGACGCTCTCTGTTTTTAGCTTCCTAGTCTGGTTCTTACGATGCGCAACCCCGCTAGTTCCCAGACGTCCAACGCCGCTGTTTACGGCGCTCCAACGCTGCTGTCGATCGCTTCGTCGATGATTTTATTTTTGTTTAAGCCGCGGTACGACGCTTCTGTAGCCTCCGCTGACGCTTCATATTTTTAGCTTCCTAGCTCTGTCTTCCACGTCGCTAGTCCACTTCCTTGTTGATCCCACGGCGATTTCCCAGTCGTCCAACGCCGCTGTTTTACGGCGCTCCAACGCTGCTGTCGATCGCTTCGTCGATTTTTTATTTTTGTTTAAGCCGCGGTACGACGCTTTTGTAGCCTCCGCTGACACTTCCTTTTTAGCTTCCTAGTCTGGTTCTTACGATGTGCAACCCCGCTAGTCCACTTCCTTGTAGATCCCACGTCAATTTCCCAGTCGTCCAACGCCGTTGTTTACGGCGCTCCAACGCTGCTGTCGATCGCTTCGTCGTTGTTTTTTTTCGTTGTCTAAGCCGCGGTACGACGCTTTTGTAGCCTCCACTGACACTCCCTTTTTAGCTTCCTAGTCTGGTTCTTACGATGTGCAACCCCGCTAGTCCACTTCCTTTGTAGATCCCATGTCGATTTCCCAGTCGTCAAACGCCGCTGTTTACGCCGCTCCAACGCTGCTGTCGATCCCTTCGTCGCTGATTTTTTTATTTTTATTATCTCCCACGTCGTCTGCCTGTCCAACGCCGCTGTCTGGGTAGTATTATTTGAAATTTTTATTCCCTAGCTTTGCCGTGGAGCACCGAGAGGGTGCTGGCTTCGGACTTGACCGTGGATACCGTTTTACGAGTGTCACATCGGGTTGGCAGCCTTCGTGAGCAGATGTTTTTATGCTCGAAGGACCAAATGTGCAATATAAACTTGGCCGATCACCAATTATACTGCTTGGTGCAACTTTTGTTCACTGCAGCGCAACTCCTGAGAGTTGCAGCTATTGAGTAAAACTGTCGCACTGCCGGTTCCCTAAGAAATGCTTACACAAGGTCGCGAATTCGTTTGGTACTGATTCTTTATTGAAAATCCATGGGTTCTTATACCCTATTTTTCTGGATTCTATTTAAACAGATATACATTATTGTTCTTATTTACTAAATAGTACATGTGGAATCTTATTTTTAATTGGTCGCCTTTTTTCCCCTCTTGCAACTCGAGCACCCACATGTGCATTGTCCCTTTTTACCTAGACCGTTTTCAAGTGGCCCGGGCAAGCGAGGATCGAATGCATGTGTATATTTATGACTTGGTTTTTTGGGTATGCTTCTTGAGGATTGCGAGGGTTGTATGTTTAGTTTCTAAACAGTGTCACTTGCGCGCTAACAGCTTGGGCAGTGCAGTGTCTAGCAAAGGCTGTGATACAGTAGACTCCGACGGCTTAGGCACGCCGGGGGTACTGAGATCACAGCCATGGTTCAGAGGTGCCTGGCGGTAGATCAAAAACGCTATGGCGTGGTGTCCCAAAAAAAAAACCACCAACCTTGCAGGATGGACGAGAAGAAGAATGCAACTTGGGCTGGGATGTCAGCCCAAACGTCGCGTGGGATGCGTGGCCGCTACCACCGGCGGGCACGGCACTCGCTGAGTATCGCCAGTGGTCACAACTTCGCTGAGGCGGGAACACGTCTCAGTAATTTTACAGCTACTGTCACAAACAACAGGTCACTTTAGCGATCAGGTGGCGTAGTCGATGCAGTGAAGTAATCTAAGTAATTATAATGAGGAACCACACGAATGTTAGTATTTAGTTGTTTTTTCGAATGATCTTTATTCGGAACTCTGTCCGCTTCCAAACTTAAGTTATCTATAATACTAGCTGGTAAGACGCCAGCGTTGCCCGGCAAAATATTTAGATTAAAATGCATTATGTTGAATTTGACTACTTCCGTCAACCGTAAGAAATACACAAAAATAACGTATCACAGTTTTCCCTCCCATGGGGGTAGGAAACTATATAGTTGACCCACGTGACTAATGTTTTTTTGTAGCGCTATGAAAATGTCTTTGAAGCCGATCTAACTAAACAAATAATCCTACACATTTGTCCTTGACTTCTATTTCCCGCCGGTGGCGACGCGGAGTAGATTTTCCAAAATAATTTGGAATTTGAAAACCAATTCAACGGGAATTTGGAAATTATTATGAAGCTGAATTCCAGACTTCACCCCTTTCGGACTGTGGGCGTGCATTTTTCAAAACCGGTAGCACATGTGTCAAATTATTTAATGTGAAGCTTGGCAAATTAGCTTCAAAATAATTGGATGATAAAAAAAAAGTTTGAAAATGAGTTTGAAGACAATCTGACGATAATCAAAAAAGTTGCATGCAACAGTTTTCCGCGAATTTTCCGAACTTGGGGGTAGATTTTCCAAAATCTGTGGGCACCGCACTTATTATGAGTTTGTTTAGAACCTTGAAAATGAGTTTGAAGCCAATCGCATGAAAATGAAAAATGTCGAATGCCAGAGTTTTCCGTCAATTTTCCGACCATGGGGCTGAATTTCCCAAAATAACTGATACACGTGCCGAATTGTTTAATATGTAGAGCTTTGAAAATGAGTTTGAAGCCAATCAGACGATAATTAAAGAAGGATCATACAAGTGGATTAACCAAAATCTTTGACCACCGCGCTATTAAGTTTTCCTATAGAACAATGAAAATGACTTTGAAGCCAATTGCATGATAATTAAAAATGTCGAATTCCAGAGTTTTCCAACCATGGGGCTGAACTTCCCAAAATCGCTGATACACGTGACGAATTATTTAATGAGCAGGCTTTAAAAACGAGTTTGAATCAATCGGACGATAATCAAAAAAGTTTCATACAACAGTTTTCCACGAATTTTCTGACTTTGGGGGTAAATTTTCCAAAATCTTTGACCATTTCTCCTTTTAATTTTACTCCCTGTACCCATAAAATGGGTAAAAAGGGGTACTAAATCTGTGCAAATGTATGTAACAGGCAGAAGGAGACATCTCCGACCCTATAAAGTATATATATTCTTGATCAGTATCAAAAGAAATTTTGATTTGGCCATGTCCGGCTGTCTGTCCGTCTGTCCTTCCGTATGTATGAACGCAAGGATATCAGCAACTAGAAGAGCTAGAGTTACAAAATTTGGAATGTAGGCTTGCGTATAGAGGGAGCAGATCAAGTCTATTTAAGATTTGAAATATCTCCCCCCGTTTCCCCGCTATTTGATAAAAACCGTTTTACAGTAACAATTTTCAAGATATAGATTTGGGATCTGGCATGTACAATACTTTAGTCTCTCTCAATCTACTGTCCAAATTTCAAGTCGATCGGATAATAAACACGGAAGTTATTCACGAAAGAAGATTCAATGATGCAGCGAGAGGGGAAGAAGAAGCACAGCCACCAATTAAAATGCCTCGCTTGCGCTGTCGTTTTTGCCGCCTGTGTGTGTGCGTCTTTGTGTATGTATGTGTAAGTGGACATAGCTGTGATTGGATGTTTTAGACCTGGGTACAGGGAGTTTCGTAGTCGGGTATACTCGACTATAGCATTCTTACTTGTTATTTTTAAAATTTTCATTTTTTTTGTAATCATTGCTATAATTTTTTTCATAATAGCCTTCCATTTGTGCTACTTGTTTCAAATTGGAAACAGTAGAAATATCGTATCTAGCAAGTTCCATATAAAGTCTTTCTGGTAATTTTCGATTTATTATATTTTTAACGGTATTATTCATTGCGTTCGTATACAATCTGGAATTTTATAAATTCCCTTCTAAAGCTAATTTAGTACTTATAATGAGGATCTTGGCCTCTACATCATTACAAAATTGACGTAGGTTACCTTGGTAACTGGTATTGTATAAGCGTCGCAAAAGTTCTTCAACAGGTGTTCGTTGATTAGCGTTTGCCTGAGCGTGGGCCAATCGTTGATTTGCATCAATTGCAGTGTCTTCTGCGCTTCACCGGATATTTGGAGCTCAATTGCCCCGAAGATGATGCATTGTTGTCGATCGCTGTTTGTGGCATATAGTTGGAGTAGATAGTCGATCCTCCTTACAAACGCACCCAGGGCTGCCGGATCACCTTCGAAAACTGGCACATTTCGTATTTGTTGAAGTAATTGGTTTAAATTCTGCTCATTTAATTTGATTGATGAATTTGCACCGATATTAAGTTCTTGTGGTGGATCCATTTTTGTATTAGTTTTTACTCCCTGTACCCATAAAATGGGTAAAAAGGGGGTATTGGATTTGTGCAAAAGTATGTAACAGGCAGAAGGAGACATCTCCGACCCTATAAAGTATATATATTCTTGATCAGTATCAGAAGAGATTTCGATTTGGCCATGTCCGTCTGTCTGTCCGTCTGTCCGTCTGTCCGTCTGTCCGGATGAACGCGTCGATCTCAGCAACTACAAGAGCAAGAGACACCAAATTTGAAATGTAGGTTCCTGTATACCATACGCAGATCAAGTTTGTTTCATATTTCAGATATCTCCCCCGTTCCCCGCAAATCGATAAGAACCGTTTTACAGTAACAATTTTCAAGATATAGATTTGGAATTTGGCATGTACAATACTTTAGTCACTTTCAATCTACTGTTCAAATTTCAAGTCGATCGGATAACAAACACGGAAGTTATTCAACAAACAAGATTCAGTGCTGGAGCGCGGGGGAAGAAGCAGCACAGCCACAATTTAAAAGGCCTCGCTTGCGCTGTCGCTCTGTGTGTGTGTGTATGTGTAAGTGTACGTAGATGTGATCGGAAATTTTTGACCTGGGTACAGGGAGTCTTGTAGTCGGGTATACTCGACTAAAGCATTCTTACTTGTTTTTTTTTGTATTTTGAGTAGTTAGCGTTTATAGTATTTGTTTTAAAGTTTATTGTTTTTATTTATAAAATGTCTTTTTGTTTTCACTGCCAATTTTTACTCCTGTACCCATAAAATGGGTAAAAAGGGGTATTACATCTGTGCAAATGTATGTAACAGGCAGAAGGAGACATCTCCGACCCTATAAAGTATATATATTCTTGATCAGTATCAAAAGAGATTTCGATTTGGCCATGTCCGTCTGTCTGTCCGTCTGTCCGTCTGTCCGTATGAACGCGTCGATCTCAGCAACTACAAGAGCTAGAGACACCAAATTTGAAATGTAAGTTCCTGTATACCATACGCAGATCAAGTTTGTTTCATATTTCAGATATCTTCCCCCGTTCCCCCGCAAATCGATTAAAACCGTTTTACAGTAACAATTTTCAAGATATAGCTTTAAGATTTGGCACGTACAATACTTTAGTCTCTCTTAATATACTGTCCAAATTTCAAGTCGATCAAATAATAAACACGGAAGTTATTCACGAAAGAAGATTCAGTGATGCAGCGAGAGGAGGGAAGAAGAAGCACAGCCACCAATTAAATTGCCTCGCTTGCGCTGTCGCTTGTGCCGCCAGTGTGTGTGTGCGTCTTTGTGTATGTGTGTATGTATGTGCAAGTGGACGTAGATGTGATTGAATGTTTTAGACCTGGGTACAGGGAGTTACGTAGTCGGGTATACTCGACTATAGCATTCTTACTTGTTTTTTTTTTAATGTTGTTCCCAGTAAAATACGGGTTGCAGGGATCATAATTGATTTGCAACGCCTAGACGTATTTTACCGTTTATGTAGTGTAATAGCGTACACTACTAAATAACCTCGATTGATCAACGATCAATACTAAATGAGTGGCACTTGTTGGTTTTTGTTTTTCACAAAATTAAATTTTTGTACAACGACCGAATTGGATTTATACGTTGATTTAATTCGGATGGTTTTTTTTTTGTATTTTTATTTTTGATCTTTAGTCACAAAATTCAATTTTTATTACAACGACCGAATTGGATTTATACGTTGATTGAATTTTTTTGTTGACACGTCAAGTTCTTTTGCGGATCGTTAATTGAAAATAAAATACGTTCGATTTAGTTAGCGATATTGTGCACAATTACACTTGTTGATCAGAAAGCATACCAGTTGTATGGATAAGCCTTTCTTTAATTGATCATATCACTCACGAACCTTAAGTTATTTCACAATTTTTAAACGATCCTACCGGCTGCGCCAATTACATTCTTATCCTTCCGTTGTGGAAAAATAAAAAAAGGGATAAATAGTATTTTTGAGATGTTCGTTTATTCCATTGAGTAGTTTGATTAAGACTGAGATACAATATCTGCTTATGTTAGTATTTAAAGCTTAGAATAGTTGGAGTACGTGTCTCTTTGCAATGAGTCAGCGATTGGGATTTGTTTACAGTTTGGTATTCTACTGACCTATTGCCGTTCATCAGTGTATGTTTATACAATTGTTTGTTGATATTAAGTTCAGCTGCAGAAGGCATGCTGTTGATCTTTTTGGAATACATTGACGCTTATTAAGTTCAGCTGCAGAAGGCATGCTGATGATCAGATTGGAATTCGCTGACACTTATTAAGTGCGGATGCAGTTGGCATGCTTTCTGTACGATTTTAATTAGAGAATTGAATTCGGTATTTATTGACACTATTTGAATGCGGCTATAAAAAGCAGGCCACTGTTATGAATTTTCAATTTGTAAACATACAGTGGGTTACAATATGCAATGCAATCTGTGAATTACAGTGGCTCAAAAATGATATTGCTATAAATATGTCACTATATATATACTTATTACTCCCTGTACCCATAAAATGGGTAAAAAGGGGGTATTGGATTTGTGCAAAAGTATGTAACAGGCAGAAGGAGACATCTCCGACCCTATAAAGTATATATATTCTTGATCAGTATCAGATTTCGATTTGGCCATGTCCGTCTGTCTGTCCGTCTGTCTGTCCGTATGTATGAACGCAAGGATCGCAGCAACTATAATAGCTAGAAACACCAAATTTTGAATGTAGCTTCGTGTATAGCGGGAGCAGGTCAAGTTTATTTTGGATCCGAGATATTCCCCCCATTGCCCCGCTATTCAATAAAAACGTTTTACAGCCACAGTTTTATAGATATAGCTTTGGGATTTGGCATGTATAATACATTGGTCATTCTTGATATACTGTCCAAATTTCAAGTCGATCGGATAATAAACACGGAAGTTATTCAACAAACAAGATTCAGTACTGCAGGCTTGGCAAGCAGCAACATGAAGGCTTCAGCATATGTATGTACATATGGGCGAGCGAGCGCGAAGCGCGTGCATTTTCTATTAAGTACTTAAGGCTTAACCATGTGTGCGAGCGAGCGCGAAAGTGCAGCGGGTCTTGTACTCGTGACGTCACGACATACCAAAACACACGGCATCAGCTGATGCACATGTCGCTTTTAAGCAACACAAGCCCATATGGTTTCATAATTGCTTATCGGTACGCAAACCATACGATAAATTTTAAGCACCTGATCTGCTTGACATTTTTCTTTGTGAGACATGCGCAATCTGCATGACTTTATTTTCTTGAAACATATTGTTATCAATGCTCTGCATAGTGCAGACTATGCATCAAAATTCAAAAATTGACTGTTGGCGCGCAGCCAATTGGCCTCTTCGATAAAATATCGATAAGTATCAGCTCTTCGATCAGTCTCGCTCATCTCTGCATTGTGCTGCTAGTATTTCTTTCACTCTACCGTCGTTCGTCATCGTTCGTCATCGAGTTCCGATTTTAATAAATCGATAAAACCATAAATTTAGCACTGCAGCTAAGGGCCTGCCGATTACAACTCTGGGTACAGGAGTCTCGTAGTCGAGTGTACTCGACTAAAACATTCTTACTTGTTTACATTGGGTTAGGTCATAGGAGGCGATACATGTTTGTTATTTTAAGAAACTCGATTATTTTGGAGATATTTTCAGGAGTTGGGTTTTCGAGAAACGATAAGGGGCATCTGTTTTGGAATATTTGGCTTTTATACTATGTTCCCGAAGGGAAAATAGTATATTGGGTTTGCGAAATGTCCGTCTGTCCGTCTGTCCGTATGAACGCAATTTTTTTGCCTTTATCTTTAAGCTAGAGCAACCAAACTTGGTACACCTGTTGGTGTATACCGTCAATTTATGAAGTGTCGAGATCGAACCCCCACAACCACCCCTCCCCCACAATTTGGGGAAAACCTGTATCTCCCCTATTTTTAAAGCTATAGTCACCAAACTTGACATACATACAGACTAATGTTGAGATTCCCGACGGATCTGCATCAAAAAATGTTGATCCCCCACCCCCACCCCCACAAATCGGCATATGATATCCCCAAAACACGTTTTTCAAGGGGTATATCTCCTACAGTTTCAAAGATAGAGTTACCTAATTTGGCTTACAGACTAATGTTGACCATCTGGATAAATCTGCATCAAAAAATTTTTGACCACCCCATCCCCTCCCCCGCAAAGCAGAAAAATTTATATCTCTCACACCTTTACAGGTAGAGTCACCAAATTTGCCACACAGACTAATGTAAACCTTCTGGACAAATCTGCATCAAAAAAATGTTGACCCCCGCAAATGAGAAAAATCTATATCTCTCACACCTGTACAGGTAGAGTCACCAAAATGTTGACCCCCTGGACAAATCTGCATCAAAAATTTTTGGACACCCCCACCCCCTCCCCAACAAAGGAGCAAAATCTATATCTCCCACAGATGTGCAGTTTTTTTCGCGGCTCTTTCTGAACACACAAATAACCAAATTATATAGGACTGGGAACATAGCATTCTGCAGTCGGGTGCGTCTGACTGCAACATTCTTACTTGTTTGCAATATTGTGGGTACGTTTGCTTCAAAAAGTAGGTTGGGGATGGGGGTTGAGCGTAGTGCTCCCAGTGAAATGCGAATTGCGGCGTTAAATAAAGTTTTGAGTTTGTTGAGGATTGATTTAGGAGCGTGGCCGTAGATAAAAAGTGCGTAGTCTATTTTTGAGATTAAGGTTGATTTAGTTATATTTACAAGTGTGTGTGTGTTGCAGTTTAGTTTTGGGCTTGATAGGCATTTAATTACGTTAAGTTTGTTGTTTAAGGATGGTTGAATTTATTTTATGTGTGAGTCCCATCTGTATTTATTGTTTATTGTTAGTCCTAAGATTGTTAGGTTGGGCACTGAGGGAATTGGGGTATTATTGCATATAATGTTGCTTGTGCAGTTCTGCTTTCGGCAAATGTGTAGGTGTTGGCATTTTTCAAGGGAAAGTGAGGCTCCTGAGTATGAACACCATTCAATTTTTGAGAAAAGGCTGTTGAGGTTGTAAGTTTGGTTTTTTGTCTATTGAGGGGAATAATAAGGAAAAATCGTCGGCATAGGCACTGAATTGAATTTCTTTTGTAGGCTGATGATGTTAGAGAGTCTGTTGTAGGCAATTAACAAGTAAGAATGCTATAGTCGAGTATACCCGACTACGAAACTCCCTGTACCCAGGTCTAAAACATTCAATCACATCTACGTCCACTTACACATACACACACACATACACAAAGACGCACGCACACAGGCGGCAAAAGCGACAGCGCAAGCGAGGCATTTTAATTGGTGGCTGTGCTTCCCCTTCCCCCTCTCGCTGCATTTCTGAATATTCTTTCGTGAATAACTTCCGTGTTTATTATCCGATCGACTTGAAATTTGGACAGTAGATCAAGAGAGACTAACGTATTGTACATGCCAAATCTTAAAGCTATATCTTGAAAAATGTTACTGTAAAACGGTTTTTATCGATTTGCGGGGGAACGGGGGGAGATATCTGAAATATGAAACAAACTTGATCTGCGTATGGTATACAGGAACCTACATTTCAAATTTGGTGTCTCTAGCTCTTGTAGTTGCTGAGATCGACGCGTTCATCCGGACAGACGGACAGACGGACAGACGGACAGACGGACGGACGGACAGACGGACAGACGGACAGACGGACAGACAGACGGACATGGCCAAATCGAAATCTCTTTTGACACTGATCAAGAATATATATACTTTATAGGGTCGGAGATGTCTCCTTCTGCCTGTTACATACTTTTGCACAAATCCAATACCCCCTTTTTACCCATTTTATGGGTACAGGGAGTAAAAAAGAAGATTTCGATTTGGCCATGTCCGTCTGTCCGTCTGTCCGGATGAACGCGTCGATCTCAGCAACTACAAGAGCTAGAGACACCAAATTTGGCATTTGCCGCCTGTGTGCGTGCGTCTTTGTGTATGTGTAAGTGGACGTAGATGTGATTGAATGTTTTAGACCTGGGTACAGGGAGTTTCGTAGTCGGGTATACTCGACTATAGCATTCTTACTTGTTTATTTTCACTCTTATTTTTCTGTTTGACATAAAGTTTTTGACGAAGTTTATAATTTTTGGGCCAACTTTCCAGCTGATTAGCTGGTCGACTATTGTGTGCACTCCGACTCTGTCGAAGGCCTTTGAAAAGTCAAGGGCAATGACAGAGGTGTGCTTTTGGTTTGCAGCGACTTGGTTATTAGGTGGTCTGCAAGGAGCAGACCGTCTGAAACCGATTTGCCGTGTTTAAAACCTGATTGGTTGGGGTGGATGAGTTTTTCTTGGGTTACTAACCACCATAGGCGTTTGGCTATTATTTTTTCTAAAGTTTTGGATAGGGAGCAGTTAAGCGAGATTTATCTATAGTTGATTATTATTGTTTTGTTTGAGTTGGGTTTTAGGATACGTATGACTAGGCTGGTTTTGTAGGATTGCGGGATGAAGTTGTTGAAAATGGTATTAAATAGGTTTGTGATTCTGGCTTTTAGTGTGTAGGAGGTGTTTTTGATCATGGGGTATGATATTCTATTAAGGCCGGGAGTGGTTCCTTTAAGGGAGTGTAGTGCAGCTAGGAGTTCTATTTGTGTAATGTCAGATTCTATTGTCTGTGCTGTCGCACTGGGTATGTAGTTGGTTGATTTGGGTGTGTATTTGTTGTCGGTGAAGTTTTGGTTGAAGTTTTCGTCTTTGGAGTGGTCTGACCAGTGTTGAGCAAAAAGTTGAGTTATGTGGGCTGTGTCTGTCGTGAGCAAGTTGTTATTTGGATCTGTGATACTATGTATGGTTTTTGTTGTGTTAAGTTCGCAGAAATGTCGGATGTTTGCCCAGATTTTGTCCGACGGGGTGTTGGGTGAAATTGTGGATGTGAAGTCTGTCATAGCTTTATTTTTTGATATTTTTAGCTCTCTCCGGAAGAGTGCATTAGCTCGTTTGTATTTAAGGAGATTTTCGGTACTGTTAAAGTGTTTGAAAGTTTGCCAGGTTTTGAATTTATTTGCCGTAAGTTTGGTCAAGGTCTTATTCCACCATGGGGTATTTTTGCTGTAGTGGTGTGGGGTTGTCCGTGGTATACTGTGATGGGCTGATTGTAGGATTATTTTGTTGAGGATTGCCGCATCTTTTGATGTTTGTACTGTTGGGTATAAGTTCGTTTATGTCATTCGTTAAATTTGCGAAAAGTTGCCAGTCTGCTTCTTTTGTTTTAAACAAGGGACGAGAAAAGTTTGTTGTTTGTGATTGCGGGAACAGGGAGATTAGGATTGGGAAGTGATCACTTCCATGGAGGTCGTCGAGTATTTTTCAGTTAGTGAGGGGGGTGAGTTGGGGCAGCATAACGAAAGGTCTATATGGGTGAGTGTGTTGTGGGTTGAAAAGTGGGTGGGTGAGCCGTCGTTAAGTATAGTGAGGTTGGCGTTTTGGATAAATTTTGATAGGACTCTGCCTCTTCTATTGTCTTGATGTGATCCCCAGGAGTGAAGTCGTGTGATCCCCAGCCAGCTATTGAAGTCGCCTGGGATAATTTGGTTGGTATTGGTATTGTGTGTTTCAAACTGGTCGCTTAAACGTTTAAGTGAAAAGGTTTTGTTGGGAGGGATGTATGCTGACAGGATTCTAATTACTCCCTGTACCCATAAAATGGGTAAAAAGGGGGTATTGGATTTGTGCAAAAGTATGTAACAGGCAGAAGGAGACATCTCCGACCCTATAAAGTATATATATTCTTGATCAGTATCAAAGAGATTTCGATTTGGCCATGTCCGTCTGTCTGTCCGTCTGTCCGTCTGTCTGTCCGTATGTATGAACGCAAGGATCTCAGCAACTATAATAGCTAGAGACACCAAATTTTGAATGTAGCTTCGTGTATAGCGGGAGCAGGTCAAGTTTATTTTGGATCCGAGATATTCCCCCATTGCCCCGCTATTCAATAAAAACGTTTTACAGCCACAGTTTTATAGATATAGCTTTGGGATTTGGCATGTATATAACATTGGTCATTCTTGATATACTGTCCAAATTTCAAGTCGATCGGATAATAAACACGGAAGTTATTCAACAAACAAGATTCAGTACTGCAGGCTTGGCAAGCAGCAACATGAAGGCTTCAGCATATGTATGTACATATGGGCGAGCGAGCGCGAAGCGCGTGCATTTTCTATTAAGTACTTAAGGCTTAACCATGTGTGCGAGCGAGCGCGAAAGTGCAGCGGGTCTTGTACTCGTGACGTCACGACATACCAAAACACACGGCATCAGCATCAGGCATGTCGCTTTTAAGCAACACAAGCCCATATGGTTTCATAATTGCTTATCGGTACGCAAACCATACAATAAATTTTAAGCACCTGATCTGCTTGACATTTTTCTTTGTGAGACATGCGCCATCTGCATGACTTTATTTTCATGAAACATATTGTTATCAATGCTCTGCATAGTGCAGACTATGCATCAAAATTCAAAAATTGACTGTTGGCGCGCAGCCAATTGGCCTCTTCGATAAAATATCGATAAGTATCAGCTCTTCGATCAGTCTCGCTCATCTCTGCATTGTGCTGCTAGTATTTCTTTCACTCTACCGTCGTTCGTCATCGTCATCGTTCGTCATCGACAACTCTGGGTACAGGGAGTCTCGTAGTCGTAGTGTACTCGACTAAAACATTCTTACTTGTTTTTGTTTTGGACATGATAACTATTCCAAGAGTTTCTAGGTGTCTAGGTTGGTTTAACTGAGTGTATTGTATGGATTTGTGGACTAATATGGCTACTCCACCAAATCGGTTGGAGGCTATATTGGTATAGATTTGGTAATTTATTGGGACGGGGATGGGGGTATTTGTGTTGTAAGAATGGGTTTCTTAGAGACAAATGACTTGTGGCGAGTATTTATACTATGTTCCCGAAGGGAAAATAGTATATTGGGTTTGCGAAATGTCCGTCTGTCCGTCTGTCCGTATGAACGCAATTTTTTGCCTTTATCTTTAAGCTAGAGCAGCCAAACTTGGTACACCTGTTGGTGTATACCGTCAATTTATGAAGTGTCGAGATCGACAATCGAAACCCCCCACCCCTCCTCCACAAGGAGAAAATCTATATCTCCCACACCTTTACAGGTAGAGTCACCAAATTTGGCATACATACTAATGTTGACCCCCTGGACAAATCTGCATCAAAAAATGTTGGACCCCCACAAAGGAGCAAAATCTATATTTCCCACACCTGTGCAGTTTTTTCGCGTCTCTTTCTGAACACACAAATAACCAAATTATATAGGACTGGGAATATAGTATTCTGCAGTCGGGTGCGTCCGACTGCAACGTTCTTACTTGTTTTTATTATAGTTGAGAGCTCACTGTAGTTGTTTGTGTAGCCCATGATGTTCCATTGTAGTATTATGAGTGACATTTTTACGATTTTGGGTTTTATGGGTTTGGTTTGATTTAGGTTTAAGTTAAATTAAGTTAAGTTTAGGTTAAGTGTTAAGTGTTAAATTAATTTTTTTTTTAAATGGAATCGCTATCGTTATTGTTTGTGTATTTGTTCTAGTTTGAGGGTTTGGATTTGATTTTAGTGTTTGATTTGGTTGTTTTGAGGGTGGTAGAAAGATTGTTAGACTTATCTTTAGCATACAGTTTGATTTTTAGTTCTTCTGTGAGGTGTGATGTGTATGGCTTGTTTGCTGCGTTGGTGTGGTAGGTGTTGTCTGATATCCATGTCTTCTGGTTCGATCGAGTTAGGTTGCTGTGCAGATGCTGGTGTTTTGGTTGATGCTGTTATGTGAGAGGCTGCATTGAGTATGCTTTGAGCGTGCAGTGCAGCTGAGATGGTTTGGTGTGTTGTTTTAGTAAGGGGTGTGAGTTAAGTGTTTGGCGATGTGTTTGTTGGTGAGAGTTTTTGTATAAGATGTTCTGATGTGTTGGCCGTTTCGGTTGTTATAGATGTTAAGTGCGGTTTTGTGGTCTGTTTTTTCTGTAATTTTTATAGCTTTATAGCTTTTTATAGTTCTTGTTGTTTCAAGAATGCGGGGCATTTTCGGTCGAGGGGGCTGTGTTGGTGGTCGATATCCGGATTGTTGTTGCAATTTAGGCAATTTTTTTCGATTTTGCAAAGCTCGTTCTCGTTTGTATGCTTTGCGTTTGAGCAGCTTATGCATATTTCTATGCCTTTACATACTGGGGCTGGATGACCAAAATGGAGGCACTTTCTACATCGTAGGGGTAGGGGGATGTACAAACGCACTCGGATTGTTTCGTAGTCGATTCTTATTTTTTCTGGGAGATTCAGGGTTCCGAAAGTGATTTTGATGAGTCCGGTTTCTATTAGCGTAGTGCTGTTTTCTTCGGGGTTTGTGTTTGTTGGTGGTTTTTTTTTAAGATTTTTCTGACTTCTGTTACATGTTGTGTTTTTAGTTCCATGAGTATTTCATTTTCGGCTATGCCGCGCAATTCGTTGCAGTAAATGACTCCCTTTGTGGAATTTAGAGTTTTGTGTTCGGTGGCGGTGATTTCAATATTTGTCATTAGTTTTAGTCTTAGTAGTTTGAGGGCTTGTAATTTGTTTTTTGTTTTGATTAAGAGTGAGCCATCTTTTGTTTTCTTGCATGTTTCAACTTCCCCATCGCAAGCGTAGTCTATTGTTTTCTTGATAACGAACGGTGAAACGTTTTCCAAAGTGTTGTTGTCGTTTCTTTTTACTCCCTGTACCCATAAAATGGGTAAAAGAGGGTATTACATCTGTGCAAATGTATGTAACAGACAGAAGGAGACATCTCCGACCCTATAAAGTATATATATTCTTGATCAGTATCAAAAGAGATTTCGATTTGGCCATGTCCGTCTGTCTGTCCGTCTGTCCGTATGAACGCGTCGATCTCAGCAACTACAAGAGCTAGAGACACCAAATTTGAAATGTAGGTTCCTGTATACCATACGCAGATCAAGTTTGTTTATATTTTAGATATCTCCCCCCGTTCCCCCGAAAATCGATTAAAACCATTTTACAGGAACAATTTTCAAGATATAGCTTTAAGATTTGGCATGTACATTACTTTAGTCTCTCTTAGTCTACTGTCCAAATTTTAAGTCGATCGGATAATAAGCACGGAAGTTATTTACGAAAGAAGATTCAATGATGCAGCGAGAGGGGGAAGTAGAAGCACAGCCACAACTTAAAATGCCTCGCTTGCGCTGCGCTCGAGCTGTCGCTCGTGTGTGTGCGTCTTTTGTGTATGTGTGTGTGTATGTGTAAGTGTACGTAGATGTGATCGGAAATATTTTACCGCGTACAGGGAGTTTTGTAGTCGGGTTTACTCGACTAAAGCATTCTTACTTGTTGTTGTTGTGTTTTTTCGTTTGCGTTTAGTGTTTGAAGTTTGTTGAGCTTAGTGTTGGTTTTGGTTTTGTTTGCTGTTTGTCGCGGTTTTAGGCTTTGCTGTAACACGTCTTATCTCTGCAGAGGAAAGAAGAAGCACAGCTACCACTTAAAATGCCACGCTTGCGCTGTGGCTCGTGTGTGCTAATCTTTGTGTATGTGTAAGTGTACGTGATGCGATCGAAAATTTTTGACCTGGGTACAGGGAGTTTTGTAGTCGGGCTTACTCGACTATAGCATTCTTACTTGTTTGTAATTGTAAAATTGTTCAGCTCTGCAGTACAATTGTATATTTTTATGATTTTATTATTTTCTATGTATATTTCTTGATTGTTACAATTTTGATATACAAGTTGCTGTTTTATGATATTGGCAATACATTCTCTTTAAGAATTTCTTTTGTCGCGGTGTTTATTACATTGTTGTTGTGTATATAAAATTTATTTGCAACGTTTCGTTGATAATCTGCCCGTTATTGTCCGGGTATGGTGTAATTAAGAATGTTGGTGTTTCGATTGTGTTAATGGACATGTGTCATATAAGAAATATTGTGTTAGTTGTTGTGCTGTACCAACCGGAAGTTTTGATGTCAATTAAATTTTTGTGGTCAATATTTTCAAGTCTGTCGTGTTTAAGTAATTTAGGGTTAAAAATTCCCAGGCGTGTTAGCTGTGTACCCATTTCGATGTCCTCAATATATTCGGTGAAGTGTTCAATATTAAAATTTAATAAGTTTAGTTTCCGTTAGTTTAGCATAACTTAATTTTGTTTATTGATCATGTTGATACTATCATTAATTGTGTCGATGACGTTGTTGAAGCTACTGGTTTGTATTGAGTTTTGTGCTAGGTTTGTAATTTGTTGTTCAATTTCTATTTTATCGTTTGCGTCGAGTGTAAAAAAAAGGTATTTGTATGTGGAACCTACAAAATTAATAAGTCCCCGTTTGTTACGTTTTGTAATACGAATGTATTAATCTCGTTGTAGTTTGTCGATTAAATATTTGATCTGTGGTTTATCGTTAAATTCTTGTCTTGTCTTATTATATTGTTCAACGTGTACTCCATGTGGTTAATATTTACTGTAAAACAATGGTTTTCAAACTTAGTAGATATTTGTATTGTTCCTGACTCAAATAAAATGAAATCTTGAAATCTTATAGTTTCGAACTTAGTCATCTTATTTTCTATGTTTGCTTCATTATTAACTATTCTTAATTTTTCGTAAACTGTTTTATGGAATCCTTCCACATCTGCAATGCCGTTCTTGCTGGATGTGATGTTTATAATAACGCCTTCAGAGTTCAACCATGCCTGCAATGCTGCGCGTATTATTTCTTGGGGTTTTCCCATTTCGTTGAATATTTTAATAATAGCTCTTTTAGTTTCTAGCCAATCGCTGCTTTTTACTTCAATAAGTGCTGCAAATTTTGAATAAATGTCAATGCATGATAGGAATTGTACATTGTCTATCATGTAGAAGTCCATGACATATTTTCCCGTAATGTTAAAGGTTTCTGGTGTTAATTCAAAGGTTAGTTTTGTGTCCCTATGTTCTGTTTTAGCTATGTTACAGATTTCACATTCGTTCAGAATGTTTTGGATTAGACGTTGGTAGTCTGGATAGTAGTATTTTTCCATGAACCAGTTTAAAGTTTTCTCATGCCTGAATGTAACAGATCTTTATGAGTTTTTAACGTTAGTTCTTTAAATTCAGCATATGTTTGGATATTGGTTAGTATACTAGTGGATCGCATAACTTTTGTTATTTGATCTGGGTTTATGATTTCTAAATGCCTTTTGAAATGTAGGAAAGTCTGTTTCGTTATGGAAATAGATTGCACTATTTTCCCTTCGGGAACATAGTATATTGGGTTTGAAATGTCCGTCTGTCCGTCTGTCCGTATGAACGCAATTTTTTTGCCTTTATCTTTAAGCTAGAGCAACCAAACTTGGTACACCTGTTGGTGTATACCGTCAATTTATGAAGTGTTGAGATCGACCCCCACCACCACCCCCTCCCCGTAATTTGGGAAAACCTGTATCTTCCTCATTTTTAAAAATATAGTCACAAAATTTAGCATACAGACTAATGTTGAGATTCCCGACAGATCTGCATCAAAAAAATTTGAGGCCCCCCACCCCCACAAATCGGCATCATGATATCCCCAAAACACGTTTTTTAAGGGGTATATCTCCTACAGTTTCAAAGATAGAGTTACCTTATTTAGCATACAGACTAATGTTGACCACCTGGACAAATCTGCATCAAAAATTTTTGGACCCCCACCCCTTCCCCACAAAGGAGCAAAATCCATATCTTCCACACCTTTACAGGTAGAGTCACCAAATTTGGCATACAGATTAGTCTTAACTATCTGGACAAATCTGCATCAAAAAATTTTGACTTCCCCACCCCTCCCCCGGAAAAAGGGAAAAATGTATATCTCCCACACCTGTACAGGTAGAGTCACCAAATTTGATATACATAAGTTGACCCCTGGACAAATCTGCATCAACAATGGGTGGGACCCCCCCACCCCCTCCCCCACAAAGGAGCAAAATCTATATTTCCCACACCTGTGCAGTTTTTTTCGCGTCTCTTTCTGAACACACACATAACCAAATTTTATAGGACTGGGAACATAGTATTCTGCAGTCGGGTGCGTCCGACTGCAACGTTCTTACTTGTTTTATACTATGTTCCCGAAGGGAAAATGGGGTAAAAGGGGGTATTACATCTCCGACCCTATAAAGTATATATATTCTTGATCAGTATCAAAGAGATTTCGATTTGGCCATGTCCGTCTGTCTGTCCGTCTGTCCGTATGAACGCGTCGATCTCAGCAACTACAAGAGCTAGAGACACCAAATTTGGAATGTAGGTTCCTGTATACCATACGCAGATCAAGTTTGTTTCATATTTAGGATATCTCCCCCGTTCCCCCGCAAATCGATTAAAACCGTTTTACAGTAACAATTTTCAAGATACAGCTTTAAGATTTGGCATGTACAATACTTTAGTTTCTCTTAATCCACTGTCCAAATTTCAAGTCGATCGGATAATAAACACAGAAGTTATTCACGAAAGAAGATTCAGTGATGCAGCGAGAGGGGGAAGAAGAAGCACAGCCACCAATTAAATTGCCTTGCTTGCGCTGTCGCTTTTGCCGCCTGTGGGTGTGCGTCTTTGTGTATGTGTGTACGAATGTGTAAGTGGACTTAGATGTGATTGGATGTTTTAGACCTGGGTACAGGGAGTTTCGTAGTCGGGTACACTCGACTATAGCATTCTTTCTTGTTAGTCCCTGTACCCATAAAATGGGTAAAAGGGGTATTGGATTTGTGCAAAAGTATGTAACAGGCAGAAGGAGACATCTCCGACCCTATAAAGTATATATATTCTTGATCAGTATCAAAAGGATTTTGATTTGGCCATGTCCGTCTGTCTGTCCGTCGTCCGTCCGTCCGTCTGTCCGTCTGTCCGTCTGTCCGGATGAACGCGTCGATCTCAGCAACTATAAAAGCTGAGACACAAATTTGGAATGTAGGTTCCTGTATACCATACGCAGATCAAGTTTGTTTCCAATTTCAAATATCTCCCCCCGTTCCCCCGCAAATCGATTAAAACCGTTTTACAGTAACAATTTTCAAGATATAGCGTTAAGATTTGGCATGTACAATACTTTAGTCTCTCTTAATCTACTGTCCAAATTTCAAGTCGATCGGATAATAAACACGGAAGTTATTCACGATAGAAGATTCAGTAATGCAGCGAGAGGGGGAAGAAGAAGCACAGCCACCAATTAAATTGCCTCGCTTGCGCTGTCGCTTTTGCCGCCTGTGGGTGTGCGTCTTTGTGTATGTGTGTACGAATGTGTAAGTGGACTTAGATGTGATTGGATGTTTTAGACCTGGGTACAGGGAGTTTCGTAGTCGGGTACACTCGACTATAGCATTCTTTCTTGTTACTCCCTGTACCCATAAAATGGGTAAAAAGGGGTATTGGATTTGTGCAAAAGTATGTAACAGGCAGAAGGAGACATCTCCGACCCTATAAAGTATATATATTCTTGATCAGTATCAAAAGAGATTTTGATTTGGCCATGTCCGTCTGTCTGTCCGTCTGTCCGTCCGTCCGTCTGTCCGTCTGTCCGGATGAACGCGTCGATCTCAGCAACTATAAAAGCTAGAGACACCTAATTTGGAATGTAGGTTCCTGTATACCATACGCAGATCAAGTTTGTTTCCAATTTCAGTTTTACAGTAACAATTTTCAAGATATAGCTTTAAGATTTGGCATGTACAATACTTTAGTCTCTCTTAATCTACTGTCCAAATTTCAAGTCGATCGGATAATAAACACGGAAGTTATTCACGATAGAAGATTCAGTAATGCAGCGAGAGGGGGAAGAAGAAGCACAGCCACTTTTGCCGCCTGTGTGCGTGCGTCTTTGTGTATGTGTGTGTGTATGGGTAAGTGGACTTAGATGTGATTGGATGTTTTAGACCTGGGTACAGGGAGTTTCGTAGTCGGGTATACTCGACTATAGCATTCTTACTTGTTTTTATAATACTTTTGTAGAAGTAGTGGATAACTTCCACTTTATTTTCACCCCCTTTTATGAACTCTAATTGCCTACTATAATAATTGATTGGTTATTTGGATAAAGTTCAAGTTATTTTCATGTGCGCTGTGTATTGTCGCTCTATTACTATCTGCTGATTCTCCTAATAAGTTCCCTTCTAGCTTTACTCTGGAAAGAGCGTCGGCTACCTTATTTTCTTTCCCTGGGAGATATTTGATATGAAAATCAAACTCGTTTAGTCTGATCTTCCACAGTTGGAGTTTCGTGTTAGGCTCTTTGATATTGTTTAACTAGGCCAATGGTCTGTGATCACTTAAGATCTCAAACTTCCTACCGGAAAGGTAAGATCGAAAATATTTCGTAGCCCAGACGATAGCTAACAACTCTTTTTCAATAGCAGAGTAATTTAACTCATGTTCATTGAGAGTTTTACTTGCGAGACAAATGGGCTTATGTTCTTGTGACTGAACAGAACCAATCGCTATGTTGCTTGCGTCAGTAGTTAAATGAAAGTGTTTAACGAAATTTGGGTAGACCAATATTGGGTCGGACGTGATCAGCAATTTCTTCTTGTCGAATGCCGAAATGAATTCTTTCTCGTGCATGTTAATGGCTGCTCCCCTTTTGAGTTTTAATGTTATAGGTTTAACTATACTGGCAAAGTTCGGTATGAACTTTCTATAGAAGTCGCGCATACCTAAGAATGATTTGATTTGTTTTGGAGTTTTGGGTATGGGGAATTTTATGATTGCTTCTATTTTATTCGGGTTTGGTCTTATCCCATTTGTGGTCACAATAGGAACTAAGATTTCAGAAACTCACATTTGTCGAGTTGAAGCTTTAAGTTGGCTTCCCTCAATTTCCTGAATGCCTTTCAGAGTGATGATAGATGATCCTCCAATGAAGTGGAGTAAATGATGATATCATCAAGGTATACAAGACAATCCTTATAGATTAAATCTTCTAAAAGGTTGTTCATATAACGCTGGAACGTTGCAGGGGCATTTTGAAGTCCAAAAGGCATGCGAGTGTACTCGAAGTGGCCGTGTTTGGTACTAAATGCAGTTTTGGAAATCGACTTCGGATCCATTTGGATTTGGTGAAAACATAACAGTTATTTCGTTGAGTCCGCGATAGTCAATGACTACCCTAAATTTTGGTTTACCCGAGGCATCGCTCTTTTTTGGCACGATCTAGATTGGGGAGCAATAGAAGATATTAATCTTTCTAATAATCCCTTGCTCAATCATTTCGTCTATTTGTTTGTTTACCTCGACATCGTAAGTCTGAGGGTATTTATAATTATTTATAGACCGGATCTTCGTGTTTTGTTTGTATTGCGTGTTTTATGGTACTCGTAAAGGTCAAATTTTCAACTTCTCTGTACTGTATATCACGGTATTTTAACAAAATCTTTTTGAGTTTTAAGCATTCTTCATGGTTCAAATGATCTAACCTAAACTAACTAATTCCAGAGTCATTTTGGATATATTGATTGTTGAGTTTTTTAGTTAACTATTTCGAAGTTGCAATTTTGCACTTATTGTCTTCTTCTTTCTTTTGTTGTTGTCTCGTATTTATTTTTCCACAGTATATTTTCAGTTTTTATTTTGATTGTATAGTTTTGCACACAAATTTTCGCGCAAATGTTGGCGGCACACAAATTTTCGCGTCACCAATATGTTGTTATTAAGTTTATTTGCACATGCAAATTCCTCCCAGTGAAACACGGGTTACAGGGATCAACAATTTGATTTGTAACACCCAGACGTGTTCGCTGTTATTGTTGTGTTTAAACACTACAAAGTAATCTCGATTAGCCAAATATTAATACTTTCTGAGATTTACTTGACGATCCTACGTAGGAATCGTATCCAAGATTACTGACAGAGGTTGCGTATTTTACAACTTGAGAGTATCCTACCGGCTGCGCCAATTAAATAACCGATTTACGTGAGGGTCTTAAAAAAAATATTTTATTTAATTATAAACCTTATCACAACCGAATTATTAGGATTTCCAAATCGAACTCAATTAATCTAAGTGCATGGGCGCTGATCAAACCTCGGACCGAAGCTTTTAGGTACCTTTAGGTTGAAAAACGTTTATGTTGAGAGCGAGCTTTTGGCTCTCTTAAAGAGTAGTCTCTTAGGGAGATCACTAAAGTAGTAGCGGCATTGCGTCAGCCGAGATTTGTGCAGCGTCTGCATTTTCTTGTGGGTGGTGACCTGATGCCAACTTCGACAATTGGCTTGGGTTCTTGAATTTAGGGTCTTTTGTTTATGTCTAAACGATATCCGCCAGTGTCGATGATATCAATAGATTTTGTTTACAATATTTTGGGTTGCTTATGAACTGTATTTGGTTGCTAAGTGATATGTGGTTGCTAAGTGTGTGTAAGACGGGAGATGGATACATCACTTCCCCAACCATTAGAAATTTATCTTGTCCTCAAGCGGTCATGTTAGGGTACAATTAAGGTATCGGATCTTTAATTTCAACTTTTTCTTCGTTTATATCTTTAAGTGTTTCTTTCTTAGCTTCTTGATTTGATTTGGTCTTGATGTATTTCATTAATTTTGCTTACAATATTTTGGGTTGCTTATGAACTGTATTTGGTTGCTAAGTGATATGTGGTTGCTAAGTGTGTGTAAGACGGGAGATGGATACATCACTTCCCCAACCATTAGAAATTTATCTTGTCCTCAAGCGGTCATGTTAGGGTACAATTAAGGTATCGGATCTTTAATTTCAACTTTTTCTTCGTTTATATCTTTAAGTGTTTCTTTCTTAGCTTCTTGATTTGATTTGGTCTTGATGTATTTCATTACAATATTTATTTTTATACTATGTTCCCGAAGGGAACTTAGTATATTGGGTTTGCAAAATGTCTGTCTATCCGTCTGGCCGTCTGTCCGTCTGTCCGTATGAACGCAATTTTTACTCCCTGTACCCATAAAATGGGTAAAAAGGGGGTACTAAATCTGTGCAAATATATGTAACAGGCAGAAGGAGACATCTCCGACCCTATAAAGTATATATATTCTTGATCAGTATCAAAAGAGATTTCGATTTGGCCATGTCCGTTCGTCTGTCCGTCTGTCCGTATGAACGCGTCGATCTCAGCAACTATAAAAGCTAGAGACACCAAATTTGAAATGTAGGTTCCTGTATACCATACGCAGATCAAGTTTGTTTCATATTTCAAATATCTCCCCCCGTTCCCCCGCAAATCGATTAAAACCGTTTTACAGTAACAATTTTCAAGATATAGCTTTAAGATTTGGCATGTACAATACTTTAGTCTCTCTTAATCTACTGTCCAAATTTCAAGTCGATCGGATAATAAACACGGAAGTTATTCACGATAGAAGATTCAGTAATGCAGCGAGAGGGGGGAAGAAGAAGCACAGCCACTTTTGCCGCCTGTGTGCGTGCGTCTTTGTGTATGTGTGTGTGTATGGGTAAGTGGACTTAGATGTGATTGGATGTTTTAGACCTGGGTACAGGGAGTTTCGTAGTCGGGTATACTCGACTATAGCATTCTTACTTGTTTTTATAATACTTTTGTAGAAGTAGTGGATAACTTCCACTTTATTTTCACCCCCTTTTATGAACTCTAATTGCCTACTATAATAATTGATTGGTTATTTGGATAAAGTTCAAGTTATTTTCATGTGCGCTGTGTATTGTCGCTCTATTACTATCTGCTGATTCTCCTAATAAGTTCCCTTCTAGCTTTACTCTGGAAAGAGCGTCGGCTACCTTATTTTCTTTCCCTGGGAGATATTTGATATGAAAATCAAACTCGTTTAGTCTGATCTTCCACAGTTGGAGTTTCGTGTTAGGCTCTTTGATATTGTTTAACTAGGCCAATGGTCTGTGATCACTTAAGATCTCAAACTTCCTACCGGAAAGGTAAGATCGAAAATATTTCGTAGCCCAGACGATAGCTAACAACTCTTTTTCAATAGCAGAGTAATTTAACTCATGTTCATTGAGAGTTTTACTTGCGAGACAAATGGGCTTATGTTCTTGTGACTGAACAGAACCAATCGCTATGTTGCTTGCGTCAGTAGTTAAATGAAAGTGTTTAACGAAATTTGGGTAGACCAATATTGGGTCGGACGTGATCAGCAATTTCTTCTTGTCGAATGCCGAAATGAATTCTTTCTCGTGCATGTTAATGGCTGCTCCCCTTTTGAGTTTTAATGTTATAGGTTTAACTATACTGGCAAAGTTCGGTATGAACTTTCTATAGAAGTCGCACATACCTAAGAATGATTTGATTTGTTTTGGAGTTTTGGGTATGGGGAATTTTATGATTGCTTCTATTTTATTCGGGTTTGGTCTTATCCCATTTGTGGTCACAATAGGAACTAAGATTTCAGAAACTCACATTTGTCGAGTTGAAGCTTTAAGTTGGCTTCCCTCAATTTCCTGAATGCCTTTCAGAGTGATGATAGGTGATCCTCCAATGAAGTGGAGTAAATGATGATATCATCAAGGTATACAAGACAATCCTTATAGATTAAATCTTCTAAAAGGTTGTTCATATAACGCTGGAACGTTGCAGGGGCATTTTGAAGTCCAAAAGGCATGCGAGTGTACTCGAAGTGGCCGTGTTTGGTACTAAATGCAGTTTTGGAAATCGACTTCGGATCCATTTGGATTTGGTGAAAACATAACAGTTATTTCGTTGATTGGGGAGCAATAGAAGATATTAATCTTTCTAATAATCCCTTGCTCAATCATTTCGTCTATTTGTTTGTTTACCTCGACATCGTAAGTCTGAGGGTATTTATAATTATTTATAGACTGGATCTTCGTGTTTTGTTTGTATTGCGTGTTTTATGGTACTCGTAAAGGTCAAATTTTCACCTTCTCTGTACTGTATATCACGGTATTTTAACAAAATCTTTTTGAGTTTTAAGCATTCTTCATGGTTCAAATGATCTAACCTAAACTAACTAATTCCAGAGTCATTTTGGATATATTGATTGTTGAGTTTTTTAATTAACTATTTCGAAGTTGCAATTTTGCACTTATTGTCTTCTTCTTTCTTTTGTTGTTGTCTCGTATTTATTTTTCCACAGTATATTTTCAGTTTTTATTTTGATTGTATAGTTTTGCACACAAATTTTCGCGCAAATGTTGGTGGCACACAAATTTTCGCGTCACCAATATGTTGTTATTAAGTTTATTTGCACATGCAAATTCCTCCCAGTGAAACACGGGTTACAGGGATCAACAATTTGATTTGTAACACCCAGACGTGTTCGCTGTTATTGTTGTGTTTAAACACTACAAAGTAATCTCGATTAGCCAAATATTAATACTTTCTGAGATTTACTTGATCCTACGTAGGAATCGTATCCAAGATTACTGACAGAGGTTGCGTATTTTACAACTTGAGAGTATCCTACCGGCTGCGCCAATTAAATAACCGATTTACGTGAGGGTCTTAAAAAAAATATTTTATTTAATTATAAACCTTATCACAACCGAATTATTAGGATTTCCAAATCGAACTCAATTAATCTAAGTGCATGGGCGCTGATCAAACCTCGGACCGAAGCTTTTAGGTACCTTTAGGTTGAAAAACGTTTATGTTGAGAGCGAGCTTTTGGCTCTCTTAAAGAGTAGTCTCTTAGGGAGATCACTAAAGTAGTAGCGGCATTGCGTCAGCCGAGATTTGTGCAGCGTCTGCATTTTCTTGTGGGTGGTGACCTGATGCCAACTTCGACAATTGGCTTGGGTTCTTGAATTTAGGGTCTTTTGTTTATGTCTAAACGATATCCGCCAGTGTCGATGATATCAATAGATTTTGTTTACAATATTTTGGGTTGCTTATGAACTGTATTTGGTTGCTAAGTGATATGTGGTTGCTAAGTGTGTGTAAGACGGGAGATGGATACATCACTTCCCCAACCATTAGAAATTTATCTTGTCCTCAAGCGGTCATGTTAGGGTACAATTAAGGTATCGGATCTTTAATTTCAACTTTTTCTTCGTTTATATCTTTAAGTGTTTCTTTCTTAGCTTCTTGATTTGATTTGGTCTTGATGTATTTCATTACAATATTTATTTTTAAACTATGTTCCCGAAGGGAAATTAGTATATTGGGTTTGCAAAATGTCCGTCTATCCGTCTGGCCGTCTGTCCGTCTGTCCGTATGAACGCAATTTTTACTCCCTGTACCCATAAAATGGGTAAAAAGGGGGTACTAAATCTGAGCAAATATATGTAACAGGCAGAAGGAGACATCTCCGACCCTATAAAGTATATATATTCTTGATCAGTATCAAAAGAGATTTCGATTTGGCCATGTCCGTCTGTCTGTCCGTCTGTCCGTATGAACGCGTCGATCTCAGCAACTACAAGAGCTAGAGACACCAAATTTGAAATGTAGGTTCCTGTATACCATGCAGATCAAGTTTGTTTCATATTTCAGATATCTCCCCCCGTTCCCCGCAAATCGATTAAAACCGGTTTACAGCAACAATTTTCAAGATAAAGCTTTAAGATTTGGCATGTACAATACTTTAGTCTCTCTTAATCTACTGTCCAAATTTCAAGTCGATCGGATAATAAACACGGAAGTTATTCACGATAGAAGATTCAGTAATGCAGCGAGAGGGGGAAGAAGAAGCACAGCCACCAATTAAATTGCCTCGCTTGCGCTGTCGCTTTTGCCGCCTGTGGGTGTGCGTCTTTGTGTATGTGTGTACGAATGTGTAAGTGGACTTAGATGTGATTGGATGTTTTAGACCTGGGCAGTGGAGTTTCGTAGTCGGGTACACTCGACTATAGCATTCTTTCTTGTTGCTCCCTTACCCATAAAATGGGTAAAAAGGGGGTATTGGATTTGTGCAAAAGTATGTAACAGGCAGAAGGAGACATCTCCGACCCTATAAAGTATATATATTCTTGATCAGTATCAAAAGAGATTTTGATTTGGCCATGTCCGTCTGTCTGTCCGTCTGTCCGTCCGTTCGTCTGTCCGTCTGTCCGGATGAACGCGTCGATCTCAGCAACTATAAAAGCTAGAGACACCAAATTTGGAATGTAGGTTCCTGTATACCATACGCAGATCAAGTTTGTTTCCAATTTCAAATATCTCCCCCCGTTCCCCCGCAAATCGATTAAAACCGTTTTACAGTAACAATTTTCAAGATATAGCTTTAAGATTTGGCATGTACAATACTTTAGTCTCTCTTAATCTACTGTCCAAATTTCAAGTCGATCGGATAATAAACACGGAAGTTATTCACGATAGAAGATTCAGTAATGCAGCGAGAGGGGGAAGAAGAAGCACAGCCACTTTTGCCGCCTGTGTGCGTGCGTCTTTGTGTATGTGTGTGTGTATGGGTAAGTGGACTTAGATGTGATTGGATGTTTTAGACCTGGGTACAGGGAGTTTCGTAGTCGGGTATACTCGACTATAGCATTCTTACTTGTTTTTATAATACTTTTGTAGAAGTAGTGGATAACTTCCACTTTATTTTCACCCCCTTTTATGAACTCTAATTGCCTACTATAATAATTGATTGGTTATTTGGATAAAGTTCAAGTTATTTTCATGTGCGCTGTGTATTGTCGCTCTATTACTATCTGCTGATTCTCCTAATAAGTTCCCTTCTAGCTTTACTCTGGAAAGAGCGTCGGCTACCTTATTTTCTTTCCCTGGGAGATATTTGATATGAAAATCAAACTCGTTTAGTCTGATCTTCCACAGTTGGAGTTTCGTGTTAGGCTCTTTGATATTGTTTAACTAGGCCAATGGTCTGTGATCACTTAAGATCTCAAACTTCCTACCGGAAAGGTAAGATCGAAAATATTTCGTAGCCCAGACGATAGCTAACAACTCTTTTTCAATAGCAGAGTAATTTAACTCATGTTCATTGAGAGTTTTACTTGCGAGACAAATGGGCTTATGTTCTTGTGACTGAACAGAACCAATCGCTATGTTGCTTGCGTCAGTAGTTAAATGAAAGTGTTTAACGAAATTTGGGTAGACCAATATTGGGTCGGACGTGATCAGCAATTTCTTCTTGTCGAATGCCGAAATGAATTCTTTCTCGTGCATGTTAATGGCTGCTCCCCTTTTGAGTTTTAATGTTATAGGTTTAACTATACTGGCAAAGTTCGGTATGAACTTTCTATAGAAGTCGCACATACCTAAGAATGATTTGATTTGTTTTGGAGTTTTGGGTATGGGGAATTTTATGATTGCTTCTATTTTATTCGGGTTTGGTCTTATCCCATTTGTGGTCACAATAGGAACTAAGATTTCAGAAACTCACATTTGTCGAGTTGAAGCTTTAAGTTGGCTTCCCTCAATTTCCTGAATGCCTTTCAGAGTGATGATAGGTGATCCTCCAATGAAGTGGAGTAAATGATGATATCATCAAGGTATACAAGACAATCCTTATAGATTAAATCTTCTAAAAGGTTGTTCATATAACGCTGGAACGTTGCAGGGGCATTTTGAAGTCCAAAAGGCATGCGAGTGTACTCGAAGTGGCCGTGTTTGGTACTAAATGCAGTTTTGGAAATCGACTTCGGATCCATTTGGATTTGGTGAAAACATAACAGTTATTTCGTTGATTGGGGAGCAATAGAAGATATTAATCTTTCTAATAATCCCTTGCTCAATCATTTCGTCTATTTGTTTGTTTACCTCGACATCGTAAGTCTGAGGGTATTTATAATTATTTATAGACCGGATCTTCGTGTTTTGTTTGTATTGCGTGTTTTATGGTACTCGTAAAGGTCAAATTTTCACCTTCTCTGTACTGTATATCACGGTATTTTAACAAAATCTTTTTGAGTTTTAAGCATTCTTCATGGTTCAAATGATCTAACCTAAACTAACTAATTCCAGAGTCATTTTGGATATATTGATTGTTGAGTTTTTTAATTAACTATTTCGAAGTTGCAATTTTGCACTTATTGTCTTCTTCTTTCTTTTGTTGTTGTCTCGTATTTATTTTTCCACAGTATATTTTCAGTTTTTATTTTGATTGTATAGTTTTGCACACAAATTTTCACGCAAATGTTGGTGGCACACAAATTTTCGCGTCACCAATATGTTGTTATTAAGTTTATTTGCACATGCAAATTCCTCCCAGTGAAACACGGGTTACAGGGATCAACAATTTGATTTGTAACACCCAGACGTGTTCGCTGTTATTGTTGTGTTTAAACACTACAAAGTAATCTCGATTAGCCAAATATTAATACTTTCTGAGATTTACTTGATCCTACGTAGGAATCGTATCCAAGATTACTGACAGAGGTTGCGTATTTTACAACTTGAGAGTATCCTACCGGCTGCGCCAATTAAATAACCGATTTACGTGAGGGTCTTTAAAAAAATATTTTATTTAATTATAAACCTTATCACAACCGAATTATTAGGATTTCCAAATCGAACTCAATTAATCTAAGTGCATGGGCGCTGATCAAACCTCGGACCGAAGCTTTTAGGTAGCTTTAGGTTGAAAAACGTTTATGTTGAGAGCGAGCTTTTGGCTCTCTTAAAGAGTAGTCTCTTAGGGAGATCACTAAAGTAGTAGCGGCATTGCGTCAGCCGAGATTTGTGCAGCGTCTGCATTTTCTTGTGGGTGGTGACCTGATGCCAACTTCGACAATTGGCTTGGGTTCTTGAATTTAGGGTCTTTTGTTTATGTCTAAACGATATCCGCCAGTGTCGATGATATCAATAGATTTTGTTTACAATATTTTGGGTTGCTTATGAACTGTATTTGGTTGCTAAGTGATATGTGGTTGCTAAGTGTGTGTAAGACGGGAGATGGATACATCACTTCCCCAACCATTAGAAATTTATCTTGTCCTCAAGCGGTCATGTTAGGGTACAATTAAGGTATCGGATCTTTAATTTCAACTTTTTCTTCGTTTATATCTTTAAGTGTTTCTTTCTTAGCTTCTTGATTTGATTTGGTCTTGATGTATTTCATTACAATATTTATTTTTATACTATGTTCCCGAAGGGAAATTAGTATATTGGGTTTGCAAAATGTCCGTCTATCCGTCTGGCCGTCTGTCCGTCTGTCCGTATGAACGCAATTTTTACTCCCTGTACCCATAAAATGGGTAAAAAGGGGGTACTAAATCTGTGCAAATAATATGGAACAGGCAGAAGGAGACATCTCCGACCCTATAAAGTATATATATTCTTGATCAGTATCAAAAGAGATTTCGATTTGGCCATGTCCGTCTGTCTGGCCGTCTGTCCGTCAGTATGTATGAACGCAAGGATCTCAGCAACTAAAAGAATTAGAGACACCAAATTTGGAATGTAGGTTCGTGTATAGCGGGAGCAGGTCAAGTTTATTTTGGATTTGAGATATTCTCCAGTTCCCCCGCAATTCGATAAAACCGTTTTACAGGAACAATATTTAAGATATAGCTTTGGGATTTGGCATGTGCAATACTTTAGTCACTCCCAATCTACTGTCCAAATTTCAAGTCGTTCGGATAATAAACACGGAAGCTATTAACGAAAAAGATTCAGTGATGCACGAGAGGGGAAGAAGAAGCACAGCCACCAATTAAAATGCCTCGGTTCCGCTGTCGCTTTTGCCGCCTGTGTGCGTGCGTCTTTGTGTATGTGTGTATGTATGTGTAAGTGTACGTAGATGCAATTGGAAATTTTTGACCTGGGTACAGGAGTTTTCGGTAGTCGTTACTCGACTATAGCATTCTTACTTGTTATACTATGCGCTCCCGAAGGAAAATAGTATATTGGGTTTGCGAAATGTCCGTCTGTCCGTCTGGCTGTCTGTCCGTTGTCCGTATAAACGCAACTTTTTTGCCTTTATCTTTGGGCTAGAGCAACCAAACTTGGTACACCTGTCGGTGTATACCGTCAATTTATGAAGTGTCGAGATCGACCCCACACCACCACTCCTCCACTACAATTTGGGGAAAACCTGTATCTTCCTAATTTTTCCAGATATAGTCACCAAATTTGGCACACAGACTAATGTTGAGATTCCCGACAGATCTGCATCAAAAAATTTGACCCCCTACCCCCACCCCGACAAATGGACATATAATATCCCCAAAACACGTTTTTCAAGGGTTATATCTCCAACAGTTTCAAAGACAGAGCTACCTAATTTGGCATACAGACTAATGTTGACCACCTGGGAAAATATGCATCAAAAATTTTTGGACCCCCCCACTCCCTCCTACGCAAAGGAGAAAAATCTATATCTCCCACACCTGTACAGGTAGAGTCACCAAATTTGGCATACAGACTAATCTTAGCTTTCGGACAAATCTGCATCTAAAAAATGTTTACCCCCGCACCCCTCCCCACAAATGAGAAAAATTACATTTCCCACACCTGTGCAGGTAGAGTCATCAAATTTGGCATACATACTAATGTTGACCCCATAAACAAATCTGCATCAAACCCACATTTTAGACTCCCACATCCCCTCCCCCAATAAAGGAGCAAAATCTATATTTCCCACACCTGTGCAGTGTTTTTCGCGTCTCTTTCTGAACACACAAATAACCAAATTAAATAGGACTGGGAACATAGTATTCTGCAGTCGGGTGCGTCCGACTGCAACGTTCTTACTTGGTTTCTGTTTGCTTTTAAGATTTGTAACATATTACGGTATCTTTAATTACTACAAAGCAAAGACAAAGAATTTGTCTTAATTCATATGTCCCAATCGCACTTTTATCTGCTACTGGTATTGTAACTAAATATTTAGTGAGAACACATATTATGGTGATTGCATACTCGTTTCCATTCTCTGAACGAGGTAATGGTCCGATTGTATTAATTAAAACATAGTCAAATGCAGTATTTGGGGTATCTGTTATTACCATTGGTGCTTTTGTATGTGTTGGGTCTTTGCCTATTGGCATTTTACACAAGTTTTCACATTATTTTGCAATGGTTTTATTCATTTGGGGCCAATAATTAAATTTCTTAATTTTTAACAGGGTCCGCGAATCCTCTGTATGGCCTCCTTCCATAGGATCATCATGGTATTTCGACAGTATTGCATTAGTTTGACTTTCGTAATTTTTGTCTGTTTGTGTGACCTTTGCTAGTAGCGCTACTTTTAATATATTTAAGTATTTACTGCCCATTTTTATTCCCTGTACTCATAAAATGGGTAAAAAGGGGATATTAAATCTGTACAAATGTATGTGACAGACAGAATGAGACATCTCCGACCCTATAAAGTATATATTCTTGATCAGTATCAAAAGAGATTTCGATTTGGCCATGTCCGTCTGTCTGTCCGTCTGTCCGATCTCAGCAACTATAAGAGCAAGAGACACCAAATTTAAAATGTAGGTTCCTGTATACCATACGCAGATCAAGTTTGTTCTATATTTCCGATATCTCCCTCCGTTCCCCTTCAAATCGATAAAAACCGTTTTACAGTTACAATTTTCAAGATAGTTTTAAGATTTAAAATGTACAATACTTCAGTCACTTTTAATCTATTGTCCAAATTTCAAGACGATCGGATAATAAACACGGAAGCTATTTACGAAAGAAGATTCAGTGCTGCAGCGCGGGGGGAAGAAGAAGCACAGCCACAACTTAAAATTCCTGGCTTGCGCTATGGCTCGTGCGTGTGCGTATTTGTGTATGTATGTGTGTATGTGTAAGTTTACGAAGATGCGATTGGAATCTTTTGACCTGGGTACAGGGAGTTTTGTAGTCGGGTAAACTCTACTAAAGCATTCTTACTTGTTATACTATGTTCCCGAAGGGAAAAGAGTATATTGGGTTTGCGAAATGTCCGTCTGTCCGTCTGTCCGTATGAAACCATTTTTTTTGCCTTTATCTTTAAGCTAGAGCAACCAAACTTGGTACACCTGTTGGTGTATACCGTCAATTTATGAAGTGTCGAGATCGACCCACCACCACCACCCCCTCCCCCGCAATTTGGGGAAAACCTGTATCTTCCTAATTTTTCAAGATATAGTCACCAAATTTGGCGCACAGACTAATGCTGAGATTCCCGACAGATCTGCATCAAAAAAAATTTGACCACCCCACCCACGACATATGATATCCCTATCTCCAACACTTTCAAAGATAGAGTTACCTTATTTGGCATACAGACTAATGATGACTACCTGGAAAAATCTGCATCAAAAATTTTTGGACCCCCCACCCCCTCCTCCGCAAAGGAGAAAAATCTATATCTCCCACACCTGTACAGGTAGAGTCACCAAATTTGGCATACAGACTAATCTTAGCTTTCTGGACAAATCTGCATCTTAAAAAAAAATTTGGACCAAGCCACAACCTCCCCCCAAATGAGAAAAATCTAAATTTCCCACATCTGTACAGGTAGAGTCACCAAATTTAATATACATACTAATGTTGACCCCCTGGACAAATCTGCATCAAAAATTTTTGGACCCCAACACCCCCTCCCCCACAAAGGAGCAAAATCTATATCTCCCACACCTGTGCAGTTTTTTTTTCGCGTCTCTTTCTGAACACACAAATTACCAAATTATATAGGACTGGGAACATATATTCTGCAGTCGGGTCGTCCGACTGCAACGTTCTTTCTTGTTTTAAATTCATTTAGTGACACAAATTGAAAATTTGTTCACTTCGTGACAACTGTAAATTAACATTTTTTTGAATCCGGCTTGGAATTAAGCCTTGGCAGAATTAACCTAAGTCGAATTTTTCATTGGAGTACAAATTATTAACTGAAAATTGTGAAATAATTCTTTTTCCTTGCTTAAATAAACAATTGATTTACCGAATTTTAGTTTCACAAATTTCTTTCGCCATTATTGCTAGCGACTTCATAGACATTGGGCTCTTTTGTTCTTTTTGCAATTTTATTTTATTATCTGCGCAGATGTTTTTCTGTCGTTTTTATGATCTCGCCTGGGCCATCATTATGTTCCTATTCATTTCTATTAGTGAGTTTACGTTAATTCTAGGTAATGCATCCGCAACATGATTATCTTTCCCTTGAGATATTCTACTGCAAATTGATATTCTTCTAAGTCTGGTCTCATCCTAGTTAATTTTGGAGTTGGGTTTTTTATTGAAAATAGGTAAGTGAAGGATCTGTGATCAGTTTTTATTAAGAAATGACTTCCGTAAACGTATGTTTTGAAATGTTTTATTGCCCAGTGAATTGCAGCTACATAATTCCTGCTCTGTAGTTAATTTATTGCTTTCTCCTGTGTGAAAGCTCGTGACGCGTATGCAATTACAGAAGCGACAAAGCGTCGTGCACTCTCCGCATTGGTAGAGATTGGATAGTTTTTAATAACATCGTAATTTTTATCATCTGGAAGGATGCCAAGGTCTGTGCTTTATGGCCAAGGAATGTTACCTCGTGCATGAAAAATGAACATTTTTCTGGATTTAATTTTAAATTGTGTTTTTTACAAACATCAAAAATGTTTCTCAAATTTTTGAACATATGCTGTTCAGAGCAGCCGATGACTATTAAATCATCCATATAGAGAAATGCTTGCGATGGTTCAAGACTAGAAAATGCAAGTGTCATCATTCGCATAAATGAATTTGGGGCTACTTTTAGACCATATGGTAATCGCGTGAAGTGATAAGAACCGAAGCTCGTTGAAAATTCCTAGATTTCTCTTCTAATTCGATTTGGTGGAAACCAGACATAAGGTCGAGACATGAAAAATATTTTGCTCGTCCTAATTGGTCTAGTATTTCCTCGATTCTTGCAGTGGGTATTTGTCTGCCAAGAGTTTTTAATTTATTTGGCGATAATCAACTACTAAACACCATTTTATCTGTGGCCTGTTATATTCAGATATAGATGGTTCAACTATACCATCTATTATTAGTTTTTCGACCTGTCTGTTTATTTCTGGCTTTTCTGTCTCTGCATGTCTATAGTTTTTAATATAAACTGGCGTTTTATCTGCTATCAATTAGTAATGTTTTTACTCCCTGTACCCATAAAATGGGTAAAAGGCGGGCACTAAATCTGTGCAAATGTATGTAACAGACAGAAGGAGACATCTCCGACCCTATAAAGTATATATATTATTGATCAGTATTAAAAGAGATTTCGATTTGGCCATGTCCGTCTGTCCGTATGAACGCGTCGATCTCAGCAACTACAAGAGCTTAGAGATACCAAATTTGGAATGTAGGTTCCTGTATACCATACGCAGATCAATTTTGTTTCATATTTCAGATATCTCCCCCGTTCCCCCGCAAATCGATAAAAACCGTTTTACAGTAACAATTTTCAAGATATAGCTTTAAGACTTGGCATGTACAATAGTTTAGTCCCTCTTAATCTACTGTCCAAATTTTAAGTCGATTATATAATAAACACGGAAGTTATTCACGAAAGAAGATTCATTGATGCAGCGAGAGGGGGAAGAAGAAGCACAGCCACCATTTAAAATGCCTCGCTTGCGCTTTGGCTCGTGTGTGTTTGTCCTTGTGTATGTGTAAGTTTACGAAGATGCGATCGGGTACAAGGAGTTTCGTAGTCGGGTATACTCGATTATAGCATTCTTACTTGTTCTTTCACATTTACACACTACTCACTCAGTCTTATTTAATTTTTGGTCCCTCTCTGCCGTTGTTACTGCCCTCGTTGCTGCCGTTGTTTTTTCTTTTCCCTCGCCGTTGTAGTATAGCTATTGTTGCTGTCCTGCGTCCTCCAGGACCCTTTAACGGTCGCCATGAAGTAATTCAAGTATTTATAATGAGGAACCACACGACTGTTAGTATTTAGTTGGTTTTTTCGAATGATCTTTATTCGGAACTCTGTCCGCTTCCAAACTTAAGTTATATATAATATTGTATGTATCGCTCTGTCGCAGCAGAGCATAATTAAAAGAGAGAGAGTGTTTGGTATGTGCATGCATTGGTGAGTACATATATGGTAATCTTGGTCCGCGCTGCGTAATATGAGCCTGAGTCATTAACCTCAAGTGGCTCTGCGCTTTTGGCTTTATGTTTGTTATTGTATGGACCAATGTGTCGCATACTTATGTATTTATGTATTTGTTTAATGCATAAAAAGTGGCAGCGTTCCATCGAGAGTGCAAAGACCGGGACCCCCGCAGGTAAACGGAAAATTAAGTAGGCGAATTTAAGGCATTCCAAAACAAACATCGCAAAGGCAAGCGACGTGGCCAAAAGACACTTGATCGTGGCATTCTTCGACCGGAGACCCGCGAGGCCAGACTATCGAGCAGTGGAAAACGGTAGAGATGTAGCTGCTCAAGGTGTTATTTGAGAGGATGGAGGCCTTACCAAACTACCCGATGCCCACATTTTATGGGGCGGGGTGGCTAAATGGGGTCAAAATTCTCAAATGTAACGACGAACCGTCGCTTAACTGGGTGAAGGGAGCGACTCCGGGACTCCAAGAACTGTAGGACGGGGCCAAGCTAGAGGTAGTCGACAGAACATTGATTCCGTCGGTACCGAAGGCGAAGGTACTCATTCCCAAAATCGTCCCCCCAGATATGGCGTTGAGCCTGCCCAGGAAACAAAACCCCGACGTGCCAACGACTGAATGGAAGGTGCTACATGTTGCCGAGCCGCTGCCTCAGAGCATGTGCGGGCAGCATTATATCATCCAAATCAGCAAGGAGGCAGAGGATGTTCTATATCCACGATTTGAGAAAATGGCGTAGGGCTTAGGTAGCGTGTACCAACGTCTTAAGAAACGCCACCCCGCAGACGACAACAAAAACACACTAGAGTCAGGGCAGGTGGAAAAGGATCTCGGCCTAGAAGATGCGACCGACGCCACCCTTGCTCTCAACCTAACAGGCAATGCAGTTGAAGTCCTTCAGCTGAACCTCCACAAAAGTAAGCTCCCCTCAACGGAGCTCCTTCTCGCGCTAGAGGAAGGAGCCGTAGACGTGGCCTTATTGCAGGAGCCCTGGATATCGTCGGGAAACTGGGTATCTGGTATAAGCTAATACACATACGCAACATTTGTGCCGACAACCGTAAGTAAAAAGAGAACTGCCATTCTAACTAGAAAAGGCATCCAAAGCTTCTTATTACCTCATTACAGTACTGATGATCTAACGGTTTTTGCTCTAGAGGACGGCGGCGGTAGTACAACGCTGATAGCGTCCTGCTATATGGCACACGACCAACCAGCATCACCTGAGGAGCTGCACAAGCTTGTGAAAGCAACCAGAAGGCGTCACCCGCTGGTCATAGGGGCCGACGCCAACGCACACCACACAGTGTGGGGCAGCTCGGACTTAATGACAGAGGTTAGTCCCTATTAAACTTTCTATTATTAACTAACCTTAGTGTGGCTCATACTGGCAAGGAACCCACGTATGTGGGGGGGACCAACCTCTTCTATCGTTTTAGACCTCACATTATACACTGATAACAACACTAGAGTCACAGTTTGGAGAGTACTTCAGCAGCCACTAATATATAAGTTTTAATATAGAATTTAATAGCCGAATGCTGTTGAATGTCTACAGGAACCCCCGGAACACGAACTGGGAGCGTTTCAAAATGTTGACAGAGAAGGCACTCGGTAAAGCAATGGAAATTACGAGTGAGGCCAAAATAGAAAAATCCATAGAGAGCCAACTGCTCATAGCTTACCACTTTTCTTGTAGGCCCACACGGACTAAGCGCAAAGCTAGACCACCATGGTGGAGCCCTGCGCTTGCAGTGCTAAGACGTGAAGTCAGAGAGTTCTTCAAGTTAGCTAATGCAGCTGACCATGAAATGATCTGGAGGGAATACAAGCACAGACTTAAAGACTTTAAAAAATAAGTACGAAATGCAAATAGGCTCTCTTGGAAGAACTTCTGCTCTACGATTGACAGCTACTCGCAAACATGCCGACTCAGGAAGCTATTATCTAGTCAACCAGCCACGCAGAGCCCTCTGCAGAAGGACAATGGATAATCGATCCAATATCGAAAGCAGTTAGGAAACACTGGATGTGCTCATGGAGGAAAATTTATTGACTGCACGGAGCCTGTGAGTCGCTCCCAAAACCAAAGAATAAGACCCGCATGTACGCAAGAAGAAATAGTGACGGTAAGAAAGATCGACTGGGCGATCAGTTCTTTTGCCGGCTACAAATCGCCTGCACTAGACGGCACATTTCCAGCCATAATACAGATGACGAAGTCCCAAGTCATACCATGGCTCGAAGAAATATTCATAGGTTGTCTGAATTCGAACTACTTGCCTGAACCCTGGAGAACAACTCGAGTTGTATTCTTGCCGAAATCAGCCAAGATCAACCGTCTGTATCCGAATTCTTACAGACCGATGAGATTAACTTCCTTTCTTCTCAAAACACTTTAAAAGCTAATCGAATTAAGCATAAGGAAAGGTACAAGCCACATTCAGCTCTCGAAAAATAAGCCCGCCAAAACCAAAGGGAAATTGGTAGAAATCGCGCTACATTCCCTGGTAGCCACCATAGAGAAAGCGCTCTACCATAAGGAAAATACACTGGGAGCGTTCTTGGACATCTCAGGCGCATTTAACAGTGTATCCAAATACGCAGACTGCGCGCAACGAACCCCACAACGGCATTCGACCTTTGGATAGACAACCTTCTGAGTTGTAGACGGGTCCAGGCTGAGTGGGGCCCAACAACAGCTATAAAGAGGCGCACAGAGGCACTCCGCAAGGAGGTGTACTATCACCCTCTCTGGAATCTGGTTGTAAGCCAGCTCCTAACGTCATTTGAAGGTAGGGCTCCCAAGATCACCGCCTATGCAAACGACATAGCCGTAATCATCGTAGGGAAATGCCCGTCTACGCTAAGCTCCATCATGGAACATACACTGAGGGAGATACTTAATTGGGCCACTGGAGTCGGACTAAGTATCAATGCGGAGAAAACGGACCTTATCCTCTTCACGAAGAGGTACAAGGCACCAGCATGGACCCCACCCCGAATCGAAGAATCAAGACTCGTACCGAAGATGCAGGTCAAGTATCTGGGGTCCGTTTTGGACCGCAAACTGAATGGGAAGGCCAATGTAATGGAAAGGGTCACTGTGAGCGAGATTTTCCAAGATAGTTTAGACCTCCTTTAAAACATTGATGAAGTTGGAAGAGATAATCGAGTATCGATAGTATCACACGCACTAAAAGTGTTCTCCGTCGTTTTTGTATTAATTAATCTGAACACACAAATAACCAAATTATGTAGGACTGGGAACATAGTCGGACGCACCCGACTGCAGAATACTATGTTCCAAAAATATTTGATGCAGATTTGTCTAGAAAGTTAAGATTAGTCTATATGCCAAATTTGGTGACTCTACCTGTAAAGTGTGGGAGATATAGATTTTTTCTACTTTGTGGAGGAGGGGTGGGAATAACATTTTTTTGATGCAGATTTTCCCAGGTGGTCAACATTAGTCTGTATGCCAAATAAGGTAACTCTATCTTGGAAACTGTAGGAGATATACCCCTTGAAAAACGTGTTTGGGGATATCATATGCCGATTGGTGGGAGTGGGGGTGGGGGAAGTCAAATTTTTTTTGATGCAGATCTGTCAGGCATTTCAACATTAGTTTGTATGCAAAATTAGGTGACTATGGCTTAAAAAATAGGGAAGATACAGGTTTTCCCCAAATTGCGGAGGAGGGGTTGGTGGTGGGTGGTCGATCTCGACACTTCATAAATTGACGGTATACACCAACAGGTGTACCAAGTTTAGTTGCTCTAGCTTAAAGATAAAGGCAAAAGAATTGCGTTCATACGGAGAGACGGACAATATACTCATTTTCTCGGGAACATAGTATAAACACTCAATTATAAATCACTCAAAGTACACTTAAGCATACCTGAAAAATGCCGTCTACCCGAAGCGTGTGCGCGAAAACACCAACACTGAGCTTAAAAGCAAGCGCGACTCAGATGCACCAGCGTTCCAGCTGACGGAACAACAACAAGCGCTTTGAGGAGCAAGCGCATCTCATCACTCGCCAGTAAGCGGTCGGCTGAAGAGCGTATACTGAGTGTTCTTCAGAAGCGGCTCAACAGCATGAGCAATGAAATGCATTGCCTGACCCAACGAGTCCATCAGCTGGAAGGTGAGCTCGTAGATGTGCATGACCTGAAAGCACGTTTGGGTCAACTGGAAGCTAAGCTGTAATGTGCGATCTTCGTATACACGGCGTTCCCTGCATTCAGGGAGGGAAACTGAGGAGTATTTTTAACTTCTTATGTTTTTCCCTAAATCTTAGCCCGGCACCAAAGATTAGGGAAATTTTCAGGGTCAAGCAGTCGATCCATTCGCGCACTGTACTTGACCCAATAATAATTGTAAAGTTGGAGAACTTGCACGAAAAAGCTGGACTTTTGAGAGCAATTGCTGCTTACCGTCGCGAAACGAAACAACAACTTAGCTTACAATTGCTAGGCATTGACTCTCCCGCTCTGTTTTACATAAACGAACAGCTCACAAAAGATAATTTCGCTATTTTCAAAGAAGCGATGAAGCAAAAAAAGGGAAAGCTTTTGCACGCTGTCTTTACGCGTAGAGGGTTTGTGCACGATTGAGAGAGCTCATAGGTTATGACAAAACGACTGCAACTTTTTGGCTCTCTCTGCGCATGTAAGTTAAGATCGTCAACACCGTTTCCTGCACACGCCGAATAAAACAAATTCTAAGAAGCCAATTTCCTGCACACGCGAAGTGGAAAATTCTAAAGAAGCTCGCAGTTCTGGACGGCACGTTGTCCAGAACTGCTGATGAAGCTAATTCCACAACGCTGCCAATGCAGCCGCTCCCGCCGTCGCTGCCAGCAACGCCAAGCCGCTGCCTCCGATTACCCACAGCTAGCTAGGGACCCAATTAGCTTTTTATAATTTAGTCGCAAAATATCTTTGAATAAACGAGCATTCTGTGCGGAATAAAGTAATTCGTTTTAATCAAAATTAACTGGCGCCCGAGCAGGGACCAATGTGAAGATAATCCGATTCAGTTCGATTAAATACAAAATTAAGTTTTTGTAACTCCGTTGGCCCTCAACGTTTGTATCCGGATCGACTCTTCCCATTTTGGGAACCTAATACAAACCCTGGTCGGTAAAATATTACTGATCCATCGGTGGACTACAAGTCTTGTCAGGTCAGCCCGCAGGACACCCTCTATTTGTGTGGTTGCAGGATCCCTAGTAGAAAGCGAACAGGAGACATCCGGACTACCAGGAGGAGTAGCCACATCACACAATAAGTTATGTAAGTTAGTGAATAAGTGAAACCAATAACACAAATATCAAAATTAAAAGTGGAAAAACGTAACGTAACGTAAATGCAAGCGAATAGAATTTAAATTAAATAAGTGGATACAAAATACAAAATATAAAATAAAAATATAATAAGTGAAAATAAAGTTAAAGTGATTAAAGATTATTAAAATTATTTAAAATACTAAACTTAGAGTCAAAATTGTGACCAAAATATAAATAAGCGTAAAGCGATCACAAATAAAACCACACTGCACTGCAAAAAAAAAAAAAAAAAAAAAATTTAATTTAATAAAGCAATTGTTTAATTGTGCAGTATAACCAAACCCAGTCTTGCGAATCCTATCTAAAAGGACCCTCCAAGGTAAAAGGGTAAAACCAGCGACTGGTTTTCAAGATAAAAATAATAAAGTAAATAAAATACAAATAAATAAAATAGTTTTGCCAAAATCACAATAATTTTAATTAAAATTTATTCATTTTTACACATAAAATCTTTTATCACTATAACTTCAGAAATTTAAATTTTACATTTAAACAAAAAAAAACAAGTAAGAATGTTTTAGTCGAGTACACTCGACTACGAGACTCCCTGTACCCAGAGTTGTTGATGACGAACGATGACGATGACGAACGACGGTAGAGTGAAAGAAATACTAGCAGCACAATGCAGAGATGAGCGAGACTGATCGAAGAGCTGATACTTATCGATATTTTATCGAAGAGGCCAATTGGCTGCGCGCCAACAGTCAATTTTTGAATTTTGATGCATAGTCTGCACTATGCAGAGCATTGATAACAATATGTTTCAAGAAAATAAAGTCATGCAGATGGCGCATGTCTCACAAAGAAAAATGTCAAGCAGATCAGGTGCTTAGAATTTATCGTATGGTTTGCGTACCGATAAGCAATTATGAAACCATATGGGCTTGTGTTGCTTAAAAGCGACATGTGCATCAGCTGATGCCGTGTGTTTTGGTATGTCGTGACGTCACGAGTACAAGACCCGCTGCACTTTCGCGCTCGCTCGCACACATGGTTAAGCCTTAAGTACTTAATAGAAAATGCACGCGCTTCGCGCTCGCTCGCCCATATGTACATACATATGCTGAAGCCTTCATGTTGCTGCTTGCCAAGCCTGCAGTACTGAATCTTGTTTGTTGAATAACTTCCGTGTTTATTATCCGATCGACTTGAAATTTGGACAGTATATTAAGAGAGACTAAAGTATTGTACGTGCCAAATCTTAAAGCTATATCTTGAAAATTGTTACTGTAAAACAGTTTTAATCGATTTGCGGGGGAACGGGGGGAGATATCTGAAATATGAAACAAACTTGATCTGCGTATGGTATACAGGAACCTACATTTCAAATTTGGTGTCTCTAGCTCTTGTAGTTGCTGAGATCGACGCGTTCGTACGGACAGACGGACAGACGGACAGACAGACGGACATGGCCAAATCGAAATCTCTTTTGATACTGATCAAGAATATATATACTTTATAGGGTCGGAGATGTCTCCTTCTGCCTGTTACATACATTTGCACAGATGTAATACCCCTTTTTACCATTTTATGGGTACAGGGAGTAAAAAATCTTTTATTATATTTTTAAGTACTTTCATTTACAATTTAATTTACACATAATTTAATTTACTCACAAATTATTCACACACACACTATTTTACACACATATTTTACACAAGTTATTTCCACATTCTATTACAAAATATAATTGATTAAGATTCAACTTTAATTTTACCTTCTTACAAAGACATTTCCCAATTGATAGTTAAGTTGATAGTAAAGTTATTTATGGCTAATCCAAACAATTTAATTAGACCCGCATTGATTAATCAATCACAAGAACCTCAACCAGTACAACTAAACGAACAAAACCAATTACAACATCAACAGCAACTCAGACAATTACATAGACAAGAGACACATCAACAAAACAGAACCATGGCACAACAAGATATGTTAGAAAATACTATTCGTACTATTTTATCTGCACAATTCCCGATCTTGCTACAACAAGCACAAAATCCAACTTTCGACTTTGCAAACGCAGAAAGTCAAGGGATTTCTGAAGAACACCTTAGAAACTTAGATGATTTAGATAAAGTGCCCGATATCGTGAAATCTCTACGCGAATTTTCCGGTGATCCATCTCAGTTTGGTTCATGGAAAAAGAGCATCGATAGAATATTACAAACCTATGCTCACACTGTAGGCACAGCAAAATATTTTGGCATATTACACACTATCCGTAATAAAATCACAGGTAATGCAGATACTGCCTTAGAATCGTATAATATCCCTTTAAATTGGACTGCCATTTCCAAATGTCTCACGTTGCATTATGCAGACAAACGAGACTTAAGCACCCTAGAATATCAAATGACCACGATACTACAAGGTCCCAACCAATCTGTAGAAGAGTTCCATCAGGCCGTCTATAGGCACTTATCTTTAATATTGAATAAGATAAACTGCATGGAACTAAACAGGGAATCAGAACAACTTATGACTAAGTTGTATAGGGACAAAGCCCTAGACACATTTATTCGAGGACTCCGTGGAGATCTCTCACGCCTTCTCGGCATGAAAGAACCTACAGATTTACCCTCTGCACTGCACCTATGCTTAAAATTAGAAAACCAGACATTCCGTGCCGTCCATGCTTCAAGAGGACAACAAAACACCTTCAGGAATACATCTCAAAAAATACAGGCACAACCACCTCCACGCCAAATGCAAATACCCAGTAATTTTAACGTTCCGCCCAGACCATTACTTCCACCAAGACTAGCTCCACAACAAACCCCATTCTTTATCCCCAAACCACTCATTAACAATTCCGGACAAATACCACAAGGACCATTCTTCCCTATGATTCAAAATCCCATGGTTCAACTACCAGTATAGCAACCACCTCGTCCGATCGCAGCTAAGCCACAACCGCGTCCAGAGCCAATGGACATTGACAAAAGTTTGCAAACTAGGCAGATAAATTATATGAACAGGCCCCAAGTCGAGGGAGGTAAAAGACCTCCGGTACCAATTGCCGATTTGGCCAAACGACAGAGAAACTTCAATATTCAGATTGACAACCAGCAAACAGATAGGGAGCAACAAGAAGAGACAGAACAACAACCAACAACAATGAACGAGTACGAACAACTTTTAACAGAACAAGAGGAACAGGCAGACTATGATTATACCCTTCAAGAATACACCGAACTTGTCGAGCAGAGTGACTCAGAGCCACAATACGAGTACACTTATCTTAATTTTTTAGAATAACCGACTCCGCTTTACCATATTTTGAATGCAAAATAAGTAACGGAGTCGTACTAAAAATATTAATCGATACTGGCTCTAATAAAAACTATATCCAACCGAAATATGTCCCAAATCCAATGCCAAACGAAAACGCGTTCAATGCTGTCTCTGTTGGAGGCAACGTTGAAATTACGCACTATAAAATGGCCAATCTTTTTAACGACACAAATTTAAAAGTTAAATTTTTTTTATTACCCACGCTTAAAACATTTGACGCAATATTAGGAAACGATAGTTTAAAAGATATGGGTGCAATTATCAATATCAAAAGAGGAATAATGCTACTAAAAAATTTGAATCAGTAAATATAATTATACCCAGATCAGAACATTTCACACATCTTCAGCGAGTCGAAATAAATCGACTACTAAAAAAATATCCGAAACTTTTCGCAGAACCCAATGATAAATTGACCTACACAACTACCCTTAGAGCAGAAATACGTACCAATACAGATACCCCAATATATTCAAAATTTTATCAATATCCAATGTCATTAAAAAGCGAAATAGATAAACAAATCAAAGAACTTCTAGAGAACAATATAATACGACCATCTCGATCCCCATACAATTCACCCGTGTGGATTGTACCAAAAAAATTAGATGCCTCCAATATAAAAAAATATAGAATGGTCATTGATTATAAGAAGCTTAACAGCGTAACAATAGCGGACAGATACCCTATACCAGACATTAATGGAGTACTTGCACAACTAGGAAACAACAAACTGTTTTCAGTATTGGACCTAAAGAGTGGGTTCCATCAGATTTTATTAAAAGAAAGCGATATAGAAAAAACTGCCTTTTCTATAAATAACGGAAAATATGAATTCACTAGACTCCCTTTTGGACTGAAAAACGCCCCTTCTATATTTCAACGCGCCCTCGATGATATTCTTAGAGACCACATAGGGAAAATTTGCTACATTTACATTGATGATATTATTGTCTTTAGTCAAGACGAGGAATCACATTGTAAAAATCTGGACATCATTTTTAATACCCTAAACGCAGCAAATATTAAGTGTCAGTTAGACAAGTGTGAATTTTTTAAGAATAAAGTGGAGTTTCTGGGATTCGTTATATCTGACAAAGGTATAGAGACAAACCCGGCTAAGATAGAGGCCATAGCCAACTATCCATGCCCAAAAACCCTTAGAGAATTAAGATCCTTTCTCGGGTTATCAGGGTATTATAGGAGGTTTATAATGGGTTACGCCGCAATAGCCAAACCTCTCACTTCGTTACTTAGAGGAGAAGACGGACGCATTTCGAAAGGAGCATCATCTAAGAAGAAAATAAAATTAAATGATGAGGCCATGAAAGCGTTTGACCAACTAAAAAACGCATTAATATCTGACGACGTAATCCTACAATACCCAGACTTCAGTAAAGAATTCATACTGACCACAGATGCCTCCGATTACGCCATAGGAGCAGTACTATCCCAAGCAGACAGACCAATAGCATTCATATCCAGGACCTTGTCTAAAGCAGAGGAGGGCTATGAAACCGCAAAAAAAGAAATGCTAGCCATTCATTGGGCCGTAAAAAATTTTAAGGGATATCTTTATGGTGGCTCTAAAGTAAAGATTTATACCGACCATGAGCCGCTTACACATGACTGTAGTTGGAAGAGAGGCGTAGCAATTAGGAGATGGAAGTCATACTTGGACGAATATAATAAAGAATTACTCTATAAGCCCGGAAAGGAAAACATAGTAGCTGACGCTTTATCCAGAGTTCCCAAACAAATTGAAGCTAATTCAATGGCGGGAACGCAACATAGTGCACAAAGCTCTCCCCAGAATCTTATTCCCAGCGTCGAGGTACCGATAAATGCATTTAAAAATCAGATTTTTATTAATAAAGAACACCCACCTGACTATAAATTTACTCTACCATTCCCCACATACCATAGACACAACATCTCCCAGCCTACATTTTCAGATAACGAACTCATGCAAATATTAAAAAAATACCTAAACCCTACAGTAATAAACGGAATCTTTACGACAAAAGACATAATGGGACAAATACAGAAACTGTACCCAGAACATTTTAGTTCTTTTAAGGTGAGGTTTACTCAAACAAAAACAAAAGACATAGCAGGAGAAACAGACCAAGACGAAATAATATTACAAACTCATAATAGGGCCCATAGAAATGCTCAAGAAAACAAATTACAAATATCCGAAAAATATTATTTTCCGAAAATGCGACAAAGAATTGCAACTTTGGTAAAACAATGCCAGGTGTGCAAAGAAGGAAAATACGATAGACATCCCCCAAACCCTGAAATTACTAAAACACCAATCCCAGAGTTCCCTGGACATACACTTCACATCGACATATTTTCAACAGAGAAAAAACTGGTCCTAACAGCAATAGATAAATTTTCCAAACTCGCACAAGCACGAATAATTAAATCAAATTCTACAGAAGACATTAAAAAACCTTTACACGATATATTATTTTATTACGGCATACCAAAATGTGTTGTAGTAGATAATGAAAAATCCCTTAATTCCGCTACTATTAACTTTATGATGAAGGACCAGTTAGGCATAGAGATTTTTAAAGCCCCACCTTATAAGAGCTCTGTTAACGGACAAGTCGAACGTTTTCACTCCACCCTTTCCGAGATAATGAGATGTTTAAAAACAAAACAGGTACACAGGACATTTGAAGAATTATTGGACAGAGCTGTTTATGAATATAATTATTCAATACACTCTGTTACACAAAAACGCCCACTAGAAATATTTTTTTGCAGAAATATAACCACTCACGCAGAACAATACGATAAAAGCAGGCAGAATAATATAGAAAAACTTAAGGAAAAACAAGCGACTGACTTACAAAATCATAACAAGGAACGCAAAGACATTAAAACCTACAAGACAGGGCAAACAATATTCGTCAAACAAAACACTAGACTAGGATTCAAACTCTCTCCGCGATATAAAAAAGAAACTGTAAAAGAAAATAGGCACACTACAATTATTACAGAAGCAGGGAGAGTTGTTCATAAGAGTAATATCAACAAGTAAGAATGCTATAGTCGAGTATACCCGACTACGAAACTCCCTGTACCCAGGTCTAAAACATCCAATCACATCTAAGTCCACTTACCCATACACACACACATACACAAAGACGCACGCACACAGGCGGCAAAAGTGGCTGTGCTTCTTCTTCCCCCTCTCGCTGCATTACTGAATCTTCTATCGTGAATAACTTCCGTGTTTATTATCCGATCGACTTGAAATTTGGACAGTAGATTAAGAGAGACTAAAGTATTGTACATGCCAAATCTTAAAGCTATATCTTGAAAATTGTTACTGTAAAACGGTTTTAATCGATTTGCGGGGGAACGGGGGAGATATTTGAAATTGGAAACAAACTTGATCTGCGTATGGTATACAGGAACCTACATTCCAAATTTGGTGTCTCTAGCTCTTATAGTTGCTGAGATCGACGCGTTCATCCGGACAGACGGACAGACGGACGGACGGACAGACGGACAGACGGACAGACAGACGGACATGGCCAAATCAAAATCTCTTTTGATACTGATCAAGAATATATACTTTATAGGGTCGGAGATGTCTCCTTCTGCCTGTTACATACTTTTGCACAAATCCAATACCCCCTTTTTACCCATTTTATGGGTACAGGGAGTAAATATGCTAAAAAACTCTATTAGAAAAGATAATTCCTTTAACAACGAAATAGCTACAAGTTTACAGAACAGGTCAGACTATTAAAAGAAGAAATAATTAACGTCAAATACGCAATGCAATGGGCAAAATTAAATGTAATAAACACCCTCCTGTTAAACGAAATAGAACTGGAGGAAGTCCATAAAACCTTCAAAAAAAGTAACATAACTTCTCTATCAGTTGAAGAAATGCTAGAACTTGTAGATGTCTCAGTCTTACACAATAAAACAGCTATAGCCTACATTGTAAAAATACCCGAACTAGAACCAACCACTTATCAAAATTTGATCATAAAACCTGTTGTTAAAAATAAATCAATAATCCACTTAGAAACAAACGAAATATTTTTGTATGAAAATAATATGATAACAAGTAAGAATGCTATAGTCGAGTATACCCGACTACGAAACTCCCTGTACCCAGGTCTAAAACATCCAATCACATCTAAGTCCACTTACCCATACACACACACATACACAAAGACGCACGCACACAGGCGGCAAAAGTGGCTGTGCTTCTTCTTCCCCCTCTCGCTGCATTACTGAATCTTCTACCGTGAATAACTTCCGTGTTTATTATCCGATCAACTTGAAATTTGGACAGTAGATTAAGAGAGACTAAAGTATTGTACATGCTAAATCTTAAAGCTATATCTTGAAAATTGTTACTGTAAAACGGTTTTAATCGATTTGCGGGGGAACGGGGGGAGATATTTGAAATTGGAAACAAACTTGATCTGCGTATGGTATTGGTGTATTTGGTGTCTCTAGCTTTTATAGTTGCTGAGATCGACGCGTTCATCCGGACAGACGGACAGACGGACAGACGGACGGACGGACAGACGGACAGACAGACGGACATGGCCAAATCAAAATCTCTTTTGATACTGATCAAGAATATATATACTTTATAGGGTCGGAGATGTCTCCTTCTGCCTGTTACATACTTTTGCACAAATCCAATACCCCCTTTTTACCCATTTTATGGGTACAGGGAGTAAAATACCTGAAAATTGTAAACTAGTTTATAATATAAAAATTTGTGAAAAACAGAATACTATTAATCTAAATGAATCAAAATGTATCTCAAAGTTAGTGCAGGGCAAGGAATCGCTGTGTGACTTCAGTAATGCGGAACACATTCAAGACATCGAATTAATTGACAGCAACCTAATATTGCTTAACAACTCCAATGGCACTATACAACAGAGCAATACAACCCAACGGCTGGAAGGAACCTTTTGCATTTTTGGAACGATACCATCAAAATCAATAATAAAGAATTTAACAATAAAGAAAAAACTATTGTTAAACCCGGGGTTCCAATTATCCAAATGTCTCCAATAATGGCAGAACGGATTCAGATATTATCTTTGGAATCTCTACAAGCACTAAATATAAAGAATACCGAACACATAGAGCAGATAAGCACACACACATCTCTAAACCGCATGGCTACACTTTTTCTAATTGCCACTATAATAGCAACAACTATAGCAGTCAAAACTTTTATTAAGCCCAAAGAAAAAATCATTTTACAAATCAAAGAAGATCCCGAAGACATGTTAAACAATAGATACAAAATGAATAATATCCAACCAAAACACATTCAGCCACAATTCAACAATATACCATATTTCTAAGCCTACTTGGGACAAGTAGGATTTAGAGGAGGGAGAGTTAAGATCGTCAACACCGTTTCCTGCACACGCCGAATAAAACAAATTCTAAGAAGCCAATTTCCTGCACACGCGAAGTGGAAAATTCTAAAGAAGCTCCCAGTTCTGGACGGCACGTTGCAACATTGTCCAGAACTGCTGATGAAGCTAATTCCACAACGCTGCCAATGCAGCCGCTCCCGCCGTCGCTGCCAGCAACGCCAAGCCGCCTGATGCAGCGATTCCACAACGCTGCCAACGCAGCCGCTGCCGCCGTCGCTGCCAGCAACGCCAAGCCGCTGCCTCCGATTACCCACAGCTAGCTAGGGACCCAATTAGCTTTTTATAATTTAGTCGCAAAATATCGATTTCCATGACTTGTGACGTCACAGGTTTGGTCGCCGAATAACGGCGACTAACGGACATGCGCATGGCGTAACCTACTGTCTCTCAATCGTGGGGTTTGTGCATGTAAGGCTTTCGGAGAGAGGAAATGTTGTCTGCGTGGGAAGCATTCAAGAGCTTTTGCAGCTGCAGCGGAACGGCGAAGCCGCCTTGGCACAGGGAGAACCGTCGGCAGCTGATCCGACCTTAGCACACAACTCTCCAACTTAATCTTGACGGGAGACTTTAATAGTAATGTATTTAATGAAACTCATCTCATTGATTGCATGGAATCCCTTGACCTTAATCTGGTAAACTCCACAATGGCAACACATTTTACAAGTAGCAGAAACACCTTATTAGATTTATTCTTTGTGAATATGCCAAATAAAGTTTTAAAATACGAACAGCTATCAGTACCAGTATATTCTAAACATGACCTAATATTTTTGACTTATGACCTTTACCTAGACTATAATGACCATTATGTAGAATTTCGTGACTTTAAAAATATTGACTATACCAAATTAAATACTGACTATAACTCACTTGACTGGAATGACATCAACCGTATAGCTTCAGTTAATTGTCAACTTGAACGACTGCAGTCTAACATTAATTATCTTTTCAACCGCTCGGTACCCATTAAAACGAAAAGAGTTAAATATGGTGAAAATATATGGTTTTATATGGACATACACAGCTCGATAATAGAAAGAAACAAGGCTTTTCGGAAATGGAAACTCTTTAAAACCGATTTCCATCTCCGCAAATACCAAGCACTAAGAAGAGCAACGGCCAAACTTATTTTTAATTCCAAGCCCAATTACTTCTGCGCGAAGTTTAGTGCGGCATTAAATCCAAAGCAAAAATGGAAAGAAATTAAAAATCTTGGCCTAGGTAAACAAAAATTTATAATAAACAAGTAAGAATGTTATAGTCGAGTATACCCGACTACGTAACTCCCTGTACCCAGGTCTAAAACATTCAATCGCAAATTTATCAAAATCGGAACTCGATGACGATGACGAACGACGGTAGAGTGAAAGAAATACTAGCAGCACAATGCAGAGATGAGCGAGACTGATCGAAGAGCTGATACTTATCGATATTTTATCGAAGAGGCCAATTGGCTGCGCGCCAACAGTCAATTTTTGAATTTTGATGCATAGTCTGCACTATGCAGAGCATTGATAACAATATGTTTCAAGAAAATAAAGTCATGCAGATGGCGCATGTCTCACAAAGAAAAATGTCAAGCAGATCAGGTGCTTAAAATTTATCGTATGGTTTGCGTACCGATAAGCAATTATGAAACCATATGGGCTTGTGTTGCTTAAAAGCGACATGTGCATCAGCTGATGCCGTGTGTTTTGGTATGTCGTGACGTCACGAGTACAAGACCCGCTGCACTTTCGCGCTCGCTCGCACACATGGTTAAGCCTTAAGTACTTAATAGAAAATGCACGCGCTTCGCGCTCGCTCGCCCATATGTACATACATATGCTGAAGCCTTCATGTTGCTGCTTGCCAAGCCTGCAGTACTGAATCTTGTTTGTTGAATAACTTCCGTGTTTATTATCCGATCGACTTGAAATTTGGACAGTATATCAAGAATGACTAATGTATTATACATGTCAAATCCCAAAGCTATATCTATAATACTGTGGCTGTAAAACGTTTTTATTGAATAGCGGGGCAATGGGGGGGAATATCTCGGATCCAAAATAAACTTGACCTGCTCCCGCTATACACGAAGCTACATCAAAATTTGGTGTCTCTAGCTATTATAGTTGCTGAGATCCTTGCGTTCATACATACGGACAGACAGACGGACAGACAGACGGACATGGCCAAATCGAAATCTCTTTTGATACTGATCAAGAATATATATACTTTATAGGGTCGGAGATGTCTCCTTCTGCCTGTTACATACTTTTGCACAAATCCAATACCCCCTTTTACCCATTTTATGGGTACAGGGAGTAAAATTATACCAATACCAAAATCGAACAGTGACGAATACAGACCAATATTCACTTTACAATTTCTGTCAAAGGCTTTTGAAAATTTAATGGCAAAATAAATAAACCAATTTTTGGAAAACAACCAACTTCTTAATGATAAACAATCCGGTTTTCGAAAAAATAGAAGTTGTACTACAGCCATAATTAAAATAGCTGAAGATATTAGGGAACGACTTGGCAATAATGATGTAACGTTTTTGACACTACTTGACTACAGCAAAGCATTTGACACAGTTGACCACAATATACTTTGTACTAAACTCTCTAATTTATATAATTTCTCCAGTACAGCTGTAAGTCTTGTCTTCGTACCTTGTTGATAGATGTCAAGCTGTCGTCTCGTCAAATATATGTTCGTCCTTTGTGTCAAATAGGCGTGGTGTTCCACAAGGATCAGTTCTTGGATCCTTACTGTTTGCCATTTATGTAAGTGACCTGCCCGATTCTGTGACTAACTGTAGTCGTCCTTTGTGTGAAATTAATGAATGTGTTAATATTTGCAACAGAGACTTAGAAAAAATTAATGTTTGGGCAAATAATAATGGACTTGGCCTTAATCCACGAAAATCCAAATGTCTAGTCATCCATAAAAAAAACCTCTGCACTGCACCATTGCCTTATGATAGATGGCATACCAGTAACTTACACGGACTATGCAAATAATTTAGGCTTCACCTTTAATAAAACGCTTACATGGAGCAATCACATCAATTAGGCTGTTGGGAGAACTTATGGATTACTAAGAACATTGTGTTTAACACAGCACTTTTTTCCTATCGAAATAAAATTAATAATTGCAAAGACGTGCTTAATACCGACCCTTTTATATGGCGTAGAAGCATTTGCAAACTGTGATGCGGCTAGCAAACGAAGAATTAATGTTTGTTATAACAATATAGAGCGCTTTGTCTTTGACCTAAAGCGATATGACCACGTTTCATGTTATGCCCTTAAATTAGCTGACCTAAATATAAGTAAGTTGATGATTTTTAAAACATTAATTTTCCTGCACAAAATACTATTTACTAAAGAACCCGCATATCTGCACGAAAAAATTAGATTTGCTACGTCCACGAGGACAAACAATCTAGTATGCAATAGGCATAAGACATTAAATTCAGAAAGACAATTCTTTATACATGCTATTCGCACCTGGAATCAACTTCCCCATCCTTTAAAAACTATTTATGGCGCCACGCAATTTAAGACAAAACTAAAGGCTCACCTACAGAACAACACCCATTCCTACAATTAATAATAATAATAATTTTAACTGTTAATGATAACTTAAAATTTAAATAATATGAATAATATGTACTTATATATGTTAAATCTAAAAGACTAAATGTAAAATTATTATAAAATATGTATAATTATAGTGACTAGTGCCCTAACTTATAAGCTTTAGCTTGTAGCACTAGGAAAGATCAAATAAATAAATAAATGGAGGAAAAAGGTTAGGTTAGGTTAGGTTAAGACGGCAGGTCACCCCCACGAGTGGCCTCACATAGACTATCTGGTCCTTAGTGGTACCGAATATTTGACCCTTGCGACGTTTGAGATTATTTGAAGATAACTTTCGCGAATCTTAGGAGTTGGTTGCTGGACAAGTACAGAGGAGGTATTCCAGGGTTTCAGGTAGCCCCGGCTCTCTGCACTTCCTGCAGTTGTCATTTGTGATTCCAAGCTTCTTCGCATGGGCCGCTGTCATAGTGTCCCGTTAGAACACCTAGCAACGTCCTGCAGTCTTTTCGTGGGTGCAATAGGATAGAGTGGGATTGTTTGCCGTTTCGCGCGTTTCACATTACTTTGCCGTTCTGCATGTCGTCGCAGCTCTCCAACTGCGGCTGACTGTTCATTGAGCTTGTTCTTTGAGTCCTGTATATATTGCTTGTAGAGAGATTGGTTGATTCTCGACGCTACCAGTCGTTAGTTCCACGCCATCCTTAGCAACTCGTCTGCCCTTTCGTTTCCGCTTATGCCATGGTGGCTTGGAACCCAGTAGATGTGCACTCTCTTAGAAGTGCTTAATGCATCCACTGCTTTCCTGCTTTCTAGGAAATTTTTGGACCTTATGGCGTCCGAGAATAGGGATTTTATGGCCGCCTGACTGTCAACGAATAGGGTGACATGTCTGTGCTGCGTGTTGAGCTCTAAGGCAGCTTCAGCCGCCTTCCGGATGACGAAGATCTCCGCCTGGAAGATGCTGCAGTAGTCCGGTAGTTTGTATGGTCGCCCTATGTTGAGCTCCTCACAATAAACCGCAACGCCTACTTCATTCTGCATCTTAGAGCCGTCTGTGTAGATGTTGAATGCTGCTTCGGTTCTGGGCCGATTAGCCAGTCGGACCAGTTGGACCAATCATCATTTCCGTTTTGTGGTCAAGGTTCGTCACAGGGGTCGTTATGCGCTTTTTTGTGCTATTAGTCTCGCGTGTTTGTCCAGGGGGTCCTCATTTAGTATTTTCTCCAGGGATTTTGTTGGAGTTGATCTCAGTGCACCTGTAATGCACAGTAGTGCATGTCTCTGGATCTTCTCCATCAGCCTTAATCATGTGATCTTTTCAGTTGCCAGCCACCAAACAATGATGCCGTAGAGCAGAATTGGTCGCACCACTGATATGAAGATAGAATGCATAAGAGAAGGCGAGAGGCCCCATGTGCAGCCTATCATCCTCTTGGATGCATATAGTGCGTTGGTGGCATTCTTGACCCTTCCAACTCAGCTAACTGTTCAGAACAACCCCCAGATACTTGTGCTGCAACTTTGGTAGGAGTCTTGTTTCTTCGATTTGGGGTGGGGTCCATGCTGGTATCTTCTATCTCATCGTGAAGTGGATAAGGTCTGTTTTCTCTGCATTGATACTTCGTCCGACTTCAGTGGCCCATTTAAGTATCTCCCTGAGTGTATGTTCCATGATAGAGCTTAGCGTGGATGGGCGTTTCCCTGCATAGGCGGCCTACGACCAGATTCCAGAGAAGGGGTGATAGTACACCTCCTTGCGGATTGCCTCTGTGCGCCTCTTTTATTGTGGTTGTCTATCCAAACGTCGATTGTGGGGTTCATTGAGCGCATTCTTTCGAGGATTGCGTATTTGGAGACATTGTTAAATGCGCCTGAGATGTCCAGGCTCCCAGTACATATTCCATATGGTAGAGCGCTTTCTCTATGGTGGCTACCAGGGAGTGTAGCGCGATTTCTACCAATTACCCTATGGTGTTGGCGGGTTGATTTTTCGAGAGCTGAATGTGGCTTGTACCTTTCCTGATGCTTAATTCGATTAGCTTTTAAAGTGTTTTGAGCAGAATGGAAGTTAATCTAATCGGTCTTCGGATACAGATGGTTGATCTTGCCTAATTCCGGCAAGAATGCAACTCTAGCTGTTTTCCAGGGTTCAGGCAAGTAGTTCGAATTCAGACAACCTATGAATATTTCTTCGAGCCATGGTATGATTTGGGACTTCGTCATCTCCCACTCCTCCACCGCAAATGAGCAAAATCTATATCTCCCACACCTGTACAGATAGAGTCATCAAATTTGACATTCAGACTACTGTTTTCTTCGCGTCTCTTTCCGAACCCACAAATAAGCTAATTATACTGGACTGGGAACAGAGTATTTTGTTGTCGGATACGTCCGACTGCAACGTTCTTACTTGTTTTCTTTGGTTTACCGAGTGTCTTCTCTGTCAACTTTTTAAAACGCTCCCAGTTGGTGTTCCGGCGGTTCCTTTAGACTTTTGGTGGCTCAAATATATGTAGTCAGAAAAGGAGGGCTGCTGAAGTACTCTCCAGTCTGGGACTCGAGTATTAGCAGGACGCTATCAGCCTTGTACTGCCGCCGTCACACATGTCCCGTTTGGCTGAGGCACGTGGTAAAAATCAAAATGGTCATGATGGGAATGGGTATGAAACCGACATTTTTTTTAAATTGGGTAATTCGATTGGGCGGTAGAGGTAATGAAACTTAAGAATTTTTTTTGTTGATAATATGTTTTTTTGTGAACATGTTTTCATTTTTGCGATAGAACTATACTTTATAGATCCAAACGGTTTACTTGATTTTTATTGTCTTTATTTTAATTAAGAGATGTGGCGATTCTAAAGCGATTGAAAGAAAAATTTTTCGATATCCTATTTTCATAGTATTTTAATCAAATAAAATACTTTACCACTATTCTTAACATAGTTTTGCAACTTCATATAGACTTTTCGCATAAAGTCCAGCGGAGTTCAGGCATGGGACTATAATAAAATGATTTTGTGAACACTGTTAAAGCTATTTCAAAAAAGATCTGCTGCCCCAAGCTGGATATATCTAATGAAACAATGAACGCACCTGACTTCAAAAACACGCAATATTTAGATGCGTCGATCGAAATTTTGCGCTAACTGTACGTCTGTAGTGCGGAGTGCGCTACGTGATCATGGTCGGCAACCATGCAGGTCAGAGCCCATTTTAGTGCCAAGTTTGACTCTTTGCTTTTCAGACATCATATCTGTTGAACTAAATAAGATGTCGCCAAAATTCAAAAAGCATTTTATTGCGAATATCGGAAGCTTTAAATTAAGTCGAACGAAGAGGTAAATACAGTGTCCATTGCCCGGCCAGCACCCTCGTGGATTTTTACTAGCCGTACACTAGATTAAGAATGATCCAAGTATTTCACATACGAAACCACAATGTTATACATTTAAACTTGTTGCTGAGATCGACGCGTTCATACAGACAGACGCACAGCGCCAATCGACTCGGCTATTAATGTTTATCGAGTATATATAGACTTTAAAGGTTGGAGATGTCTCCTTTCTGCCTGTTACATACATTTGCACAGAATTAATACCCCTTTTTACCCATTTTATGGGTACAGGGAAAAAAACCCTTGGTTCAACTGTTTAGGAATGTGGTGCACTATTTTTGTGTATTTCTTACGATTGACGAAAGTAGTCAAATTCAATACAATGCATTTCCTCTGAATATTTTACCGAGCAACGCTAGGGTATTACCAGCTAGTAAAGAATATATCGACCCTCTTGCACGATTTGATCGTATAGGCCAAAAACCAAATCTTACAGGGCGTTTTTACTCCTGTACCCATAAATGGGTAGAAAGGGGGTATTACATCTGTGCAAATGTATGTAACAGACAGAAGGAGACATCTCCGACCTTATAAAGTATATATATTCTTGATCAGTATCAAAAGCGATTTCGATTTGGCCATGTCAATCTGTCCGTCTATCCGTCATGTCCGTCTGTCCGTATGAACACGTCGATCTCAGCAACTACAAGAGCTAGAGACACCAAATTTGAAATGTAGGTTCCTGATAGCATACGCAGATCAAGTTTGCTTTCATGTTGTCGAGTATCTCCCCGTTCCCCGCAAATCGATTAAATCGTTTTACAGTAACAATTTTCAAGATACAGCTTTAAGATTTGACATGTACAATACTTTAGTCTCTCTTAATCTACTGTCCAAATTTCAAGTCGATCGGATAATAAACACGGAAGTTATTCACGAAAGAAGATTCAGTAATGCAGCGAGAGGGGAAGGAGAAGCACAGCCACAATATAAATTGCTCGCTTGCGCTGTCGCTTTTGCCGCACAGTGGTGTGTGCGTCTTTGTGTATGTGTGTGAGTATGTGTAAGTGGGCGTAGATGTGATTGAATGTTTTAGACCTGGGTAGGGAGTTTCGTAGTCGGGTCATACTCGACTATAGCATTCTTACTTGTTTCTATTTTCCTAAAGCAAGATTTGCTAAAGCTGAGATAATTGACTTACATGTGAGCCGGGCGTACATACATACATTGCTTAACTCCATTTGACAAAAAGTTCAGATATGCCATGAAATAAGGTCATAGTTTTTCAAATTCCCTTTATAATAAAAATTTAAATATATATTGTAGAAACCAAAAATATCGAGATAGTTTCCATCTAACCCTACATAAAACAAGTAAGAACGTTGCAGCCGACTGCAGAATACTATGTTCCCAGTCTTATATAATTTGGTTATTTGTGTGTTCAGAAAGAGACGCGAAAAAAACTGACAGGTGTGGGAGATATAGATTTTGCTCCTTTGTGGAGGAGGGGGTGGGGGGGTCAAAAATTTTGATGCAGATTTGTCCAGGGGGTCAACATTACGTAGTCAAATAAGGTACCTCTATCTTTGAAACTGTAGGAGATATAGCCCTTGAAAGACGTGTTTTGCGGATATCATATGCCGATTTGTGGGGGTGGGGGTGGGGGGGACAAAATTTTGTTGATGCAGATCTGTCGGGAATCTTAACATTAGTCTGTATGCCAAATTTGGTGACTATAGCTTTAAAATTGGGGAGATACAGGTTTCCCCCAAATTGCGGGGGAGGGGTGGGGGTGAGGGTCGATCTCGACACTTCATAAATTGACGGTATACACCAACAGGTGTACCAAGTTTGATTGCTCTAGCTCGAAGATAAAGGCAACAAAATTGCGTTCATACGGACAGACGGATAGACGGACATTTCGCAAACCCAATATACTATTTTCGAGAACAAAGTATAACATAGTATAGAATAGCCAAAAAAACAACAAGTAAGAATGCTATAGTCGAGTATACCCGACTACGAAACTCCTGTACCCAGGTCTAAAACATCCAATCACATCTACGTAAACTTACACATACATACACACATACACAAAGAAGCACACACACAGGCGGCAAAAACGACAGCGCAAGCGAGGCATTTTAATTGGTGGCTGTGCTTCTTCTTCCCCTCTCGCTGCATCAGTGAATCTTCTTTCGTGAAAAACTTCCGTGTTTATTATCCGATCGAATTGAAATTTGAACAGTCGATTAGGAGTGACTAAAGTATTGTACACGCCAAATCTTAAATCTATATCTTGAAAATTGTTACTGTAAAACGTATTTAATCGATTTGCGGGGGAACGGGGAGAGATATTTGAAATTGGAAACAAACTTGATCTGCGTATGGTATACAGGAACCTACATTCCAAATTTGGTGTCTCTAGCTTTTATAGTTGCTGAGATCGACGCGTTCATCCGGACAGACGGACAGACGGACAGACAGACGGACATGGCCAAATCGAAATCTCTTTTGACACTGATCAAGAATATATATACTTTATGGGGTCGGAGATGTCTCCCTCTGCCTGTTACATACTTTTGCACAAATCCAATACCCCCTTTTTACCCATTTTATGGGTACAGGGAGTAAAAATCAGTACGTCAGTAAGGCTAAAATATTTTTGTGGCAGATGGAGTTAATAAATATGTACACAACGGATCATATATAGCTAATTCCAAGATTTGTCTTGTGCTTATAAAGCTTAAAAGCTTATATCTACGAAGAAAGCAGTTTTTTGGCAATTTAAATAGTTTCGCTCACAATATTTGGTATGTGTCATAAAATTGTCAATTACGATGACATTCAAACCGTGTAGGTTGCACATGACTCGCACTAAAATTATTTGTGATTGAAATTTAAAAATATTAAGGTTTTATTGGTCAAATAAAAAGCATGTATATATTTGATTTTAAAAACATGTAAGAATGCTATAGTCGAGTATACCCAACTACTAAACTCCCTTGTACCCAGGTCACAAATTTACGGTCGCATCTTCATAAGCTTACACATACACAAGGACGCACACACACGAGCCAAAGCGCAAGCAACAGCGCAAGCGAGGCATTTTAAATGGTGGCTGTGCTTCTTCTTCCCCTCGCTGCAGCACTGAATCTTCTTTCGTGAATAAGTTCCGTGTTTATTATCCGATCAACTTAAAATTTGGACAGTAGATTAAAGGTGACTAAAGTATTATTCATGCCAAATCTAAAAGCTACATCTTGAAAATTGTTACTGTAAAACGGTTTTTACGATTTGCAGAGGAACGGGGGGAGATATCTGAAATATGACACAAACTTGATCTGCGTATGGAATACAGGAACCTACATTCCAAATTTGGTGTCTCTAGCTCTTGTAGTTGCTGAGATAGACGCGTTCATACGGACAGACGGACATGGCCAAATCGAAATCTCTTTTAATACTGATCAAGAATATATATACTTTATAGGGTCGGAGATGTTTTCTTCTGCCTGTTACATACATTTGCACAGATGTTGTATCCCCTTTTTACCCATTTTATGGGTACTGGGAGTAATAAGTAAATTTCATTGTCGCTTTCATGCAACGAGTCTTTTAATTTTGAAGAATGTTTGAAGCTCAGATACTCATTGTGATATTGGGTTGGAATACTATTTTTACTCCCTGTACATATAAAATGGGTAAAAATTGGGTATTAAATCTGTGCAAATCTATGAAACAGGCAGATGGAGGCATCTCCGACCCTATCAAGCTTGTTTCAGATTTCAGATACCTCCCCCCGCTCCACCACAAATCGATAAACGACGATTGTAACCACAATTTTAAAGATATACCCTTGGGATTTGACAAGTACAATACTTGGTTCATTCTTAATCTGCAGTGCGGGGTGAAGCAGCAGCGCAGTCGCCATTTAAAGTTTATTGCACTGCAGTGTGTTGTCGTTTATGTATGTGCTTGTGTATGTGTGTGCGTATGTGTAAGTGCATGAAGATGTGTTTGGGAATTTTAGACTAAGGTACAAAGAGCATTTTAGTCGTGTATACTCGACTAGAACATTCCTACTTGTTAGAAATAGATTTGGCTAGGGCGAAGCCAAGCAACACATGCTAGTAATATACTAAGTAGAAGATATCTTGCAAATTTTTGTTAATTCACAGCAACCCATTAGCTACAAGTAAATGCGATTTTAATTTTTCATGCCAATTAGTTGTACTTTACCAGAATTCAGTACACCTTTTTTTCTGGTAGAGTTAACGACAACAACAGTAACATGTGCTGCTGTTAATTGCAGCCACAGAATGGAGCAACTTTTGCAATCAGTCGTTGGTCAACATACTACAGCAACAACAACGATGGCGACTGCGGCCACCAACCACCGCCAACACCACCCGAGTAGTAACCAAATGACCAATGAGCTAGCATAGCCCCACACTCTCACATGGCGCTATACAGAAACAAATGCACATTACTACCCTGTAGTACGGCTGTTGTCAAAGCATACCAAATTTTTGTCCTCTGATGCATCACTAGTAGTTAGCAAAATATTTAGCTTCAAGTAATGCACAAGGGCGTTAGGCAACTAAAATGAGAAACAGAAAATCAGGAATGTTCTCAGTCTTATATAATTTGGTTATTTGTGTGTTCAGAAAGAGACGCGAAAAAAACTGCACAGGTGTGGGAGATATAGATTTTGCTCCGTTGTGGGGGAGGGGGTGGGGGGTCCAAAAATTTTTGATGCAGATTTGTCCAGAATGTTAACATTAGTCTGTGTGCCAAATTTGGTGACTCTACCTGTAAAGGTGTAAGAGATATAAATTTTTCTCTTTTGTGGGAGAGGGGGTGGGGGGGGTCAACAATTTTTGATGCAGATTTATCCAGGTGGTCAACATTAGCCTGTATGCCAAATTAGGTAACTCTATCTTTGAAACTGTAGGAGATATACCCCTTGAAAACGTGTTTTGGGGATATCATATGTCGATTTGTCGGGGTGGGGGTGGGGGGGTCAATTTTTTTTTGATGCCGATCTGTCGGGAATCTCAACATTAGTCTGTGTGTGCTAAATTTGGTGACTATATCTTTAAAAATTAGGAAGATACAGGTTTTCCCCAAATTGTGGGGGAGGGGGTGGTAGTGGGGGGTCGATCTCGACACTTCATAAATTGACGGTGTACACCAACAGGTGTACCAAGTTTGGTTGCTCTAGCTTAAAAGGCAAAAAAATTTCGTTCATACGGATAGACGGCCAGACGGACAGACGGACATTTCGCAAACCCAACATACCATTTTCCCTTCGGGAACATAGTATAACAAGTCAGAATGCTAAAGTCGAGTATACCCGACCACGAAACTCCCTGTACCCAGGTCTAAAACATCTAATCACATCTACGTCCACTTACACATACACAAAGACGCACACACACAGGCGGCAAAAGCGACAGCGCAAGCGAGGCAATTCAATTGGTGGCTGTGCTTCTTCCTCCCCCCACTCGCTATATCACTGAATCTTCTTTCGTGAATAACTTCCGTATTTACAATCCAATCGACTTGAAATTTGGACAGTAGATTAAGAGAGACTAAAGTATTGTACATGCCAAATCTTAAAGCTATATCTTGAAAATTGTTACTGTAAAACGGTTTTAATCGATTTGCGGGGGAACGGGGGAGATATCTGGAATATGAAACAAACTTGATCTGCGTATGGTATACAGGAACCTACATTCCAAATTTGGTGTCTCTAGCTCTTGTAGTTGCTGAGATCGACGCGTTCATACGGACAGACGGACAGACAGACGAACATGGCCAAATCGAAATCTCTTTTGATACTGATCAAGAATATATATACCTTATAGGGTCGGAGATGTCTCCTTCTGCCTATTATATACATTTGCACAGATTTAGTACCCCCTTTTTACCCATCTTATGGGTACAGGGAGTAAAAATGTAGGGAAGCGTTCTACGCTCCTTCACAGTACGTAGATGCGATCGGGAATTTTTGACCTGTGTACAGGGAGCTTATTAATGCGCAGCGTATTCTTGGGTCCAAATAAACCGCGGCAAGTACAACTTCATTGCTCATTAGCGCTTCCTTCCGTTTTGGCAGACAGATATCCAAAATACCGCTATAGGAAGTGCTCATTGCCTTAACTGTCACTTTGAGCTCTAGCCACAGCTTATAAAAGTCACCCATGTACAGCTGCTCAGCTTGAAGTTTTTCAGTCGCTTCAAATACAGGCTGCAGGGTGTCAACAATGGAGTCAACCGCGCTCCATTCCGAGGGAGTCAAGTTGGACACATTCTCAAAATGGTCGTTGCAAAAGACTTTGTACTCTGTGATTTTTTTCAACATTCTGTATGTCGAATTCCATCTCGAGGGTACGTCTTACTCCGGCCGCGTTAAGCCCTGAGCGGAAATTGTAAACCTAAATAGTTGGAAAGAGGCTTACAACGTGAACATTATAACATCTCTTGATTTTTACCTGTAAGAAGGATTCCGTAATAGCTTTGCAACTTGGCGTACATTCTCCACTATTTTACTCCCTGTACCCATAAAATGGGTAAAAGGGGGTTTACATCTGTGCAAATGTATGTAACAGGGAGACATCTCCGACCCTATAAAGTATATATTCTGATCGTATCAAAAGAGATTTCGATTTGGCCATGTCCGTCTGTCTGTCCGTCTGTCCGTCTGTCCGTCTGTCCGTCTGTCCGTCTGTCCGTATGAAGTCGATCTCAGCAACTACAAGAGCTAGAGACACCAAATTTGAAATGTAGGTTCCTGTATACCATACGCAGATCAAGTTTGTTTCATATTTCAGATATCTCCCCCGTTCCCGCAAATCGATTAAACCGTTTTACAGTAACAATTTTCAAGATATAGCTTTTAGATTTGGCAGTACTACTTTAGTCTCTCTTTATATACTGTCCAAATTTCAAGTCGATCGGATAATAAACACGGAAGTTATTCACGAAAGAAGATTCAGTGATGCAGCGAGGAGGGGAAGAAGCACAGCCACCATTCAATTGCTTCGCTTGCGTGTCGCTTTTGCCGCCAGTGTGTCTGTGCGTCTTTGTGTATGTGTGTATGTATGTATGTGCAAGTTGGACGTAGATGTGATTGAATGTTTTAGACCTGGGTACAGGGAGTTACGTAGTCGGGTATACTCGACTATAGCATTCTTACTTGTTGAAGATTCGATTTGCTTCAAAAAATCTGCAGTTGCAAGGCATGGGCAGCACACTTAATGGATTTTACCGATCTTATTTCTATATCCATTGTTAAGTGTTCATCATCGAGCAATTCATGTTCTTCTTCTTCGGATGATTTTTCGTTGAGGAGTCTACAGCTAATCATTGCGGCCATTGTCTGTAGTTACACAAAATACTTGACATTTTGCAACATGAAACTCTTCCAATATTTTCTCAATTTCGGAACTGAGATTGACGGCAGTATGTTTGTCGCGTAGCTCAATTAATCCAAGAGTCTTCACACAAATTCCGCCACCATGATAGAACTGAACATTGACGCCGAAGATTCCACGATTATGTCTAGTGGCTGTGTCCATGTTTATGGATACAACAATTTTATTATTGTCGAAAGAAGATTCAGTGCTGCAGCGAGGGGAAGAAGAAGCACAGCCACCACTTAAAATGCCTCGCATGCGCTGTGGCTCGTGTGTGTGCGCCCTTGTGTGTGTGTGTGTATGTGTAAGTTTACGAAGATGCGATCGGAAATTTTTGACCTGGGTAAAGGGAGTTTTTTAGTCGGGTATACTCGACTATAGCATTCTTACTTGTTCTGGTTGAACGCTTGCACAATGATCGCGTTTCCGTCCCATTTTTACTCCCTGTACCCATAAAATGGGTAAAAAGGGGGTATTACATCTGTGCAAATGTATATTACAGTCAGAAGGAGACATCTCCGACCCTATAAAGTATATATATTCTTGATCAGTATCAAAAGAGATTTCGATTTGTCCATGTCCGTCTGTCCGTCTGGCCGTCTGTCCGTCTGTATGAACGCGTCGATCTCAGCAACTTCAAGAGCTAGAGACACCAAATTTGGAATGTAGGTTCCTGTATACCATACGCAGATCAAGTTTGTCTCATATTTTAGATATCTCCCTCCGTTCCCCCGCAAATCGATAAAAACCGTTTTACAGTAACAATTTTCAAGATATAGCTTTTAGATTTGGCATGTACAATACTTTAGTCTTTCTTAATCTACTGTCTAAATTTCAAGTCGATCGGATAATAAACACGGAAGTTATTCTTGAAAGAAGATTCAGTGATGCAGCGAGGGGGGAAGAAGAAGCACAGCCGCCATTTAAAATGCCTCGTTTGCGCTGTCGCTTTTGCCGCCTGTGTGTGTGCGTCTTTGTGTATGTGTGTGTGTATGTGTAAGTGGACGTAGATGTGATTGGATGTTTTAGACCTGGGTACAGGGAGCTTAGTAGTCGGGTACACTCGACTACAGCATTCTTACTTGTTGACTAAATATTAGTTAGTTGCACTAGCGGAATAGCCATGTTAGGCGTTCTTACGCTATTGCTAGGCCTTTGTCACCAGGGAAATCGCTAAAGCAATAGCCCTAGACAAATAGCCATGTAGCTCATACTAACGATATTACGGCATCTTTAGTACCAGGCAAGTCGTTAGTCAATGGTAATGCAGCGCCGTACCGCCCGGTACGTTTAGCGGACATGAAGTATCGAAATTCGTTAGGTAAATTGCATTGCTGGTGGTGCGATGAGCGTCGGCCCCCATCACTAAGTTCTAGGCGTATCGTTAGTGTGGCACCGGCCCAGCGTACTGCAGGATACGCATTGTACATGCTGTCTGTGGAGAGCTTGTCACATGTTCATGTTGCATGATGCTGTTGTTTGTGTAGCTGGTTAATGTTGATGCTGATAAGTAGCAAAACATGAGGTCGCCTGTAATTATGCGAGTGTTGCAAGTTAATTGCAATTGTGTGCAACTGATGGTACCGAGATTAATTAAATTTATCCGCGCACATGCATGAAGCTGCGGCAGGCAACAGTGAGAGCAGCAGCAGAAGGAGCAGCATTCAAACACATACACACTGTCACTCAAGAGAGTCCCGGGAGGGTCAATATACTTATTTGTTTATCCAGTATAACTTCCCCCACGCACACAAACACACACATATGTATGTACATACATACATACTTATTGCATTTTTCAAGGTATATAATTTAATGCAAGTTGTTGTTTTATGCTGATGAGCCATAAGCGCACCCAGAGCCCCTGCTGAATCTGACGCTTGCCACTTCTATGTGACTGTGAATTGACATTATTAAGAATTAATGATAATGATAATAATGATATTTATGTTTCTTGGTGTTGCTGCTGTGCTTTGAATTTTATTGTATGTAAAATGATTTATATGCTGACCGTTCGCTTGGGCCGTATGACGCCCATAAACACACCAAAAGCATTTTTGCTTTATGGCCGTAAAATTTATAAACTGCACGAAATATGTTCAATTCATTTAAATTTACATCAGTAAACTAGTGTTTGTAATATCTGCAGACAAAGCCACATGCAAAGGGAGAAAATAGCAGTGGCAAGTGGACACAATTATTTTGGTGCATGAGACTGAGACAATGCTTTGAAGCTTACATTGTTGTTGGCATGGTTGGCACAAGGAATTAGGATTATGTGATTTGTAGTATCCTTGCATGAAATTTTGAGACTTAATTGAACTTCAAATAATACAACAAATAGTTGATTATAGCTTATTATTACATTATATTATTATTATATTAGTCTTGGATCGACACCAGCACGAAGACAATGGCCTATGTCGCTTGCGCTCTCATTTCGTTTCTTTGTGTGTGTCCACGTACGCACATGCGCTTGCTTCTTAGTATGCGTGAGCAATGAGCGCTACAGCGCATTTTTACTCCCTGTACCCATAAAATTGGTATAAAAGGGGTACTAAATCTGTGATAATGTATGTAATAGGCAGAAGGAGACATCTCCGACCCTATAAAGTATATATATTCTTGATCAGTATTAAAAGAGATTTCGATTTCGCCATGTCCGAGAAGAAGCACAGCCACCATTTAAAATGCCTCGCTTGCGCTGTGGCTCGTGTATGTTCATCTTTATGTATCTGTGTGTGTATGTGCAAATGTACGAAGTCTCGATCGGAAATATTTGACCTGGGTACAGGGAGTGTTGTAGTCGGGTATACTCGACTATAGCATTCTTACTTGTATTATATATTTTTATACTATGTTCCCGAAGGATAAATAGTATATTGTCTAGTATAAATAATATAAATAGTCTGTCCGTATGAACGCAATTTTATTGCCTTTATCTTTAGACAGTGGGCGTGCATTTCCCAAAATCGGTAGCAGATGTGTCGAATTATTTAATGTGTAGAGCCTTAAAAATGAGTTTGTAGCCAATCGAATGATAATCAAACAAGTTTCATACAAAACTTTCCCACGAATTTTCCGACCTTGGGTGTAGATTTTCCAATATATTTGGCCAGCGTGATTATTAATTTTTGTGTAGATCGTTGAAAATGAGTTTGAAGACGATTGGATGGTAAACAAAAAAGTTTCATACAACAGTTTTCCGCGATTTTCCACGCTTGTGGGTGGAATTTTCCAAAATCCCGTCTTAGCGTGCACTTTCATTGTAGATATATAGATGTATGTGAAAACTTCGTGCTGACTGACTGATATCTATATATATAAAAGAGTTCGTGCTGACTGACCGTCTTAGTGTTCACTTTCATCATAGATGGAACCTACTGTGAAATTTCAGCATACAACGGTTTGGGCTGTGCGATGATTGTTTTATAGTTACGCCATGTTCGTTACTCACCGTTTTTCGACGACGCAAAAGCGTGACGTCAAAAGAGCTACTTTTAAAAAATGTATGAAACTCAACGAATGTTTTTAGAAAACCTCATTGTATGGCTGTAAATTAAGTCAGATGTGAAATCCATTTTAGGATCTTGTAAAGAATTGCGTGACGCATCGATCGAGGTATATTGGACTTCTATGTTTATTAAAAAGTACGCAGTCAAACTCAGAAAATGTGGACTGGCTACATGTTTGCATCCACTTATTCAACTTATCGCTCAATTTTAAAACTATGACTATGAAACTTTGCAGAGATATTTGCTTGCAGAGCAGGCAGTACATATATGAAAACTTGATCATTAAAAATTACTTGTTCGACTTCTTAAAAAGTATTGCCATCAAAAGCGGCTAAATTCCATAATATTTGTAGCGTTATACATACAACAACTCAAGTTTCTCATGTGACGTACATGCGCAGTGAGAACCAAAAGTTTTAGACTTCTTGTCGTAACCTATGGCTCTCTCAATCGTGACAGTGGTGCACATTTCCGCAGTGTACGGGACTTACGCTAACAGAATGCAATAAATGTAGGGTTGCGCTTTGTTTTAACAATGGGAAAAGTTGTTGAATAAGTACAGACTTTTAACCACCCTTCCGCTATTTTCTTGATGTTAGTATTATTCTTCCAACTTCATCAAAAATCAAAAATATTTAAAAGGACTACGCGTCAAATTTAAATGAGTTAGTTAAATCGGCTTCAAAGTCATTGCCATAGCCCTATACAACAAATCATTAAGAATTTGGCTCAACTGTTTAGTTTCCTACTCCCACGGGAGGGAAAATTGCGATACGCCTTTTTTGGGTATTTCTTACTATTGAAGAGTGCTTCGTGCAGGAAAGTTCTTGGGTTTAGAAAAACGAAATAAAACAATACGTGTTCATTCAATGGTAATTTATTCGCGACTGACTTCGCGCTATTAGTTAACATGATTATATATGTATGTACGTTTCCTTCGGTGTGGCCAATGTTTTGTACACACACTGTAATGTTATTACTAACAGCTGTTCTATACATGCATGCATTGGTTATTTTCAACACCCTTCCTCAATGCAAGCATGTTTACAAATTACTTTAAATTCAACATTTTTGTAAACTCATTATGCTTTGATTTCGGCAGATTCTTTGTTAGTACGTCTGCTATCATACCATCTGTCGAAACATATTTCAAAACAATTTTTCCTTCATTAACTATTTGGCGCACAAAATGATAGCGTATATCAATGTGCTTTGACCTTGAATGATGAACAGGATTCGTTGCCAGTTGCTGCGCACTAAGGTAATCACCATACAACACCGTCGGAGTGTCATCTATACCGCAGCCAACTTCAACGATAAGCCTGCGCAGGACGATAGCTTCTTTGCAAGCAATCGACAAAGCCATATACTCAGCTTCAGTGCTGCTGAGTGCCACGCTGCGCTGCTTTTCCGATTTCCAAGATATCGGACCACCAGCTAGGAAATACACATAGCCAGTATACGATTTGCGGTCGACCTTGTCGCCGCCCCAATCAGCGTCAACAAAACCTTCAAAAGGCTTTCCACACTTTTTGTAGTGCAACTTCAGATCGAGTGTAGACGCTAGATAGCGCAAGACGTGCTTCACGCCTGCAAGGTGCTCGCTATGCGGATCCTTATTCCGCTGAGCCAATTTTGCAACGGAATGCAAAATATCAGGTCTTGTCGTCAAGGCAAGCCACATTAGCTCTCCTATTGTAGACTGATATGACGTCACATCTACCTTCTGACAATGGTCATCTTCGCACGCCACCTGATGCCCTGCATCTAACGGCGTCGCTGCTGACCTGCAGTTCTCCATACTATGTCGACGCAAAAGATCCTTGATGTACTGCGTATGACCCAAGGCGATCCCGCCCAGTTCACCATCGCGTTGAATCTCCATGCCAAGAAACAGCTCCAGTGGACCCTTGTCGACACATTCGAAAGTCTTCGAAATTGCAAGCTTAATATTGTCCAAGTCCAGCTTCTCTTGACATGCTATAAGAAGATCATCAACGTAGACCAATATAAGTGATAAGTTACCTCCAGCCTTTGTCATATAAAGGCATGGCTCGTTGTTGCAAGGCACAAATCCAATTTTACGTAAAGCACCATCAAGCTTCGAGTTCCACTCCCTTCCTGATTGCTTTAATCCATAAATTGCCTTCTTCAGCAACAAAACTTTGCCCGATTGACCGCTATCTGCAAATCCCTTTGGCTGCTGCATATACACCGTCTCCGTCAGATCGCTGTTAAGGTATGCCATGCATACATCCATCTGATGCAAGTGTAATTGCAATTCTGCCGCTAGTGCCAATATAAGCCGCATGCTCTCCAGTCGACACACTGGTGAAAACGTCTCGCCATAGTTCACGCCATACTTCTGCGAGCATCCTTTCGCAACCAAACGTGCCTTGAAACGCTCTATTTTCCCGCATGCATCCCGCTTCAGATTAAAAACCCACCTACAGCCAATTGCCCGCTGTTTATTTGGTAAATCTGTCAGCTGCCAGGTTTGATTCGCAATCAAAGCCCCGTATTCCCTTTCCATTGCCTCACGCCAATAAGAAGCATGTGAACTGTCCATTGCCTCCTCGTAGGATGATGGAATAGTTACGTCACCTGTAACCATTGCGCTAAATACGTTGTACTGCTTCTTTGGGCGACCAGGTCTGCCCGTTCTCAACAATCTTGGCCTGCCAGGCCCAGTCCGTGCAGTTGGCTCCTGCACAACCTCCTGCTCTGACGCACTTGCAAAAGACTCGATGCTGCTGCCTTCAGAATCATCATCGTCACTGGCGCAGCTCGATTTGATCTCATCGTCGCTACCACTTGGAGTCTCACTTTGATTCTTGCCCATTGGCAAATCAAAAAATATGGTCTCGCCATTCCCCTGCTCCAGTACGCTGATCTCATCAAACACCACATCTCGTAGCTCGACTACTCGTCCTGACTCTGCATCATACAACCGATAGCCTTTAGCCTACATCGAATACCCAACCATGCGATATTCCTTGCCTTTAGCTTGGAATTTGCCTTTACGATGCCCTTTGTCCAGCGCCACTGCAACTGATCCAAAAACTTTTAAATAACTGATAGATGGTTTCTTACCAGTCCACGCTTCCATCGGTGTCATATTTGGTAGTGCTCTGGTTGGCGCGCGATTGCGCACATACACTGCGGTGTATACTGCCTCCGCCCACAAATGTTGACCCAAGCCTGACTGCACCAACAAGCACCTGGCCATCTCCACTATCGTTCGATTGGCCCGCTCTGCAACACCATTTTGTTGCGGAGTGTATGCCACAGTCAGCTGCCGTGCAATTCCATTGTTTTGCAAGAAACTGTCGAATTTGTTGTTCACGTATTCGCGCCCATTGTCGCTACGAATACATTTGATGCTTTTTCCTGTTTGCCGCTCCACCTGATTCTTATATTCCATGAACTTGCTAAAGACCTCGTCTTTGCCCTTCAAAAAATATACATATGCGCGTCTTGGCATGTCATCGATAAACGTCAAAAAGTATCGAGATCCACCAATCGACTTTGTATCGAATGGCCCACATACGTCGGTGTGAACTAGTTCCAGTAACTCTTGCGCACGACTTTCGCTTGCAATTGGAAACGGCTGCACATGAACTTTGCTAACCATGCACGTCTTGCACGATACTGTCGATGTAAAACCGATCTTATCCATTCCATGTACCAATCCTTTGTTTGCAATCTCCTGCAAACTTGCGTAATTAAGGTGACCATACCTGTTATGCCACAGAGCGCTGTCCGCCTTAACAGCTGCATAACATTTAGTCTGTTGATCTGTAAACGTATACAGACTTCCAACTCTGTTGACTTCCAATATGCATACGCCATGTTGCATTATTTTCGCGCTCTTTGCGTCAAAATGGACGATACATTTATTTGCAATAGCTCGACTAACCGAAATAAAATTTCCTGTTAATTTCGGCACGTATAACACGTTAACCAGGCACAATGTAAACAAATCTGTTTTCAGGGTAACTTCGCCTCTGCCTTCTGCTTGCAAAAAGCCTGAGTCCGCCAAACCGATCATTTCTGTATGCTTCTCAAACTTAGAAAACATTTTCCTCTCACAACACATGTGACTTGTTGCACCGCTGTCCAAACACCAGTTCGATCTTTGGAAACTGCTCGCATCCAATGCATTCAATAACCCGAACTGCTTCTGCTCGCTTTTCACTGTTACATTTTGGCTCTCTTGCCTTTTAACAGCGTCATTGCGGCAATTTGCCTTTATGTGCCCTTTTTCGCCGCACTTGAAACAGACAACGTTTGTCAGTCTCTTCTTTATGGCACCCTTCGCACTATTTCTATGCCGCTGCATAACTGCAAATGCCTGCACATTATCGCTGTGTCTCTCTACACTTTCCTTGCGATCTCCTTCTTCTTTCAATTTTATACACAGAATTTCAAATTTCGGCAAACTGTCGCGCGTCTCAATGGCGACAACGAAATTTTCATACCCCTCTGGGAGACTTGAAAGCAATATGATGGTCTGCAACTCATCATTTATCTCGATTCCAACTGCAGCAAGTTGATCGACGATTCCGCTGAACAAGCTCAAATAACTTGTCATACTTTGACCATCCGACATGCGTAGACTGAGTAACTTTTTGTAAAGTGAAACTTTACGCACAGGACCACTTGGCTGATGGACTTCTTGCAGTCTAGTCCATGCCGCATGCGACGTCTCGCAATTTTTTATGTATCCCAACTGTGTCGTCTTTACGCTCAAAGTGATCGTTGCCAATGCTTTACGATCCATAGCAGTCCAATTTGCATCTTCCGGAACATCTGCTTCTTGTAAATCGCCCGACGCTATCTCCCATAACTCCATATGCACCAATACGCTGCGCATCTGTATGCTCCAAGAATCATAATTCTTTTCCTCGAGTTTCTCAATCTGATAGAGACTACTCATTACACCCGTACGTTTCCTTTGGTGTGGCCAATGTTTTGTACACACACTGTAATGTTATTACTAACAGCTGTTCTATACATGCATGCATTGGTTATTTTCAACACTTACGGTTGACGAAAGTAGTTATATTCAACAAAATGCACGTCAATCTAACAATTTTGACGGCCAAGGCCGGTGTATTACCAGCTAGTTATTTATAAAAATTAAACATTTTAATTGTCATGTGAGCAGAGCTCTCAAAAAACGGCCCCTCTACTGTATGTAGTCAGAAAATGTCGCCTACTGACACGATGTGAAACGGTCGTGAAAAAACCCTCATAGATCGTTTTTGCTCAGTTTGTTCTTTGCTCAACCAACAAGCGCTTTTGCTCGGTCTTTTGGGTCAGCGTTTACTCAAGACCCTTTGATTCCTAAAAATGCGTCAAACGGTCTTTTGCGCATGCATGTGTGGATAAGAAAACACGAAGTCTCTCAATGCAGTGCTCTGTAGTGCGATTTAAAGAGACACTGTAATGGCTATTAAATAAATAAAAATTAATAATCTTAATGCATACGCATATGCACACACATTAGCGCCTGTGATAAAATATCTAAGGCAACAACATAAGGAAAACACAACAGAAACAAGTAAGAATGCTATAGGCGAGTATACACGACTTAAAAACTCCCTGTACCCAGTTCAAATATTTCCGATCGAGACTTCGTACATTTACACATACACACACAGATACATAAAGATGAACATACACGAGCCACAGCGCAAGCGAGGCATTTTAAATGGTGGCTGTGCTTCTTCTCGGACATGGCGAAATCGAAATCTCTTTTAATACTGATCAAGAATATATATACTTTACAGCGGTGCTACAAGTCACATGTGTTGTGAGAGGAAAATGTTCTCAAAGTTTGAGAAGCATACAGAAATGATCGGTTTGGCGAACTCAGGCTTTTTGCAAGCAGAAGGCAGAGGCGAAGTTACGCTTAAAACAGATTTGTTTACATTGCACCTGGTTAATATATTATACGTGCCGAAATTAACAGGAAATTTTATTTCGGTTAGTCGAGCTATTGCAAATAAATGTACCGTCCATTTTGACGCAAAGAGCGCGAAAATAATGCAACATGGCGTATGCATATTGGAAGTCAACAGAGTTGGAAGTCTGTATACGTTTACAGATCAACAGACTAAATGTTATGCAGCTGTTAAGGCGGACAGCGCACTGTGGCATAACAGGTATGGTCACCTTAATTACGCAAGTTTGCAGGAGATTGCAAACAAAGGTTTGGTGCATGGAATGGATAAGATCGGTTTTACATCGACAGTATCGTGTAAGACGTGCATGGTTAGTAAAGTTCATGTGCAGCCGTTTCCAATTGCAAGCGAAAGTCGTGCGCAAGAGTTACTGGAACTAGTTCACACCGACGTATGTGGGCCATTCGATACAAAGTCGATTGGTGGATCTCGATACTTTTTGACGTTTATCGATGACATGTCAAGACGCACATATGTATAGTTTTTGAAAGGCAAAGACGAGGTCTTTAGCAAGTTCATGGAATATAAGAATCTGGTAGAGCGGCAAACAGGAAAAAGCATCAAGTATTCGCAGCGACAATGCACGACAGCTGACTGTGGCATACACTCCGCAACAAAATGGTGTTGCAGAACGGGCCAATCGAACGATAGTGGAAATGGCCAGATGCTTGTTGGTGCAATCAGGTTTGGGTCAACAGCTGTGGGCGGAGGCAGTATACACCGCGGTGTATGTGCGTAAGCGCGCGCCCACCAGAGCACTACCAAATATGACACCTATGGAAGCGTGGACTGGTAAGAAGCCATCTATCAATCATTTAAAAGTTTTTGGTTCAGTTGCAGATGACAAAGGTCATCGTAAAGGCAAATTCCAAGCTAGAGGCAAGGAATATCGCATGGTAGGATATTCGATGCAGGCTAAACGCTATCGGTTGTACGATGCAGAGTCGAGACGAGTAGTCGAGCTACGAGACGTGATGTTTGATGAGATCGGCGCACTGGAGCAGGGGAATGGCAAGACCATATCTTTTAAGTTGCCAATGGGCAAGAATCAAAGTGAGACTCCAAGGGCCATCGAGGATGAAATCAAATCGAGCTGCGTCAGTGACGATGATGATTCTGATGGCAGCAGCATTGAATTTTGTGCAAGTGCGGCAGAGGAGGAGGTTTTGCAGGAGCCAGCTGCACGGGTTGGGCCTGGCAGGCCAAGATTGCTGAGAACGGGCAGACCTGGACGGCCAAAGAAGCAGTACAACGTACTTAGCGCAATGGTTACAGGTGATGTAACTATTCCATCATCCTACGAGGAGGCGATGGGCAGTTCGCATGCTTCTTATTGGCGTGAGGTAATGGAAAAGGAGTACGGTGCTTTTATTGCAAATCAAACCTGACAGCTTGCAGATTTACCAAATAAACAGCGAGCAATTGGCTGTAGGTGGGTATTTAATCTGAAGCGGGATGCATGCGGGTAAATAGAGCGTTTCAAGGCACGTTTGGTTGCGAAAGGATGCTCGCAACAGTATGGCGTGAACTATGGCGAGACGTTTTCACCTGCGCAGGCTTATCGTTGAGGTTGGCTGTGGCATAGATGACACTCCGACGGTGTTGTATGATGATAACCTGAGCGCGCAGCAACTGGCAAAGAATCCTGTTCATCATTCACGATCAAAGCACATTGATATACGTTATCATTTTGTGCGTCAAATAATAAATGAAGGAAAAATTGTTTTGAAATATGTTTCGTCAGATGATATGATAGCAGACGTACTAACAAAGAATCTGCCGAAATCAAAGCACAATGAATTTACAAAAATGCTGAATTTGAAGTAATTTGTAAACATGCTTGCATTGAGGAAGGGTGTTGAACAGCTGTTAGTAATAACATTACAGTGTGTGTACACAACATTGGCCACACCGAAGAAGGGTACATACATATGTATATTTATGTTAACGAACAGCGCGAAGTAAGTCGTAGTAAGTAAATTACCATTGAATGAACACGTATTGTTTTATTTCGGTTTTTCTAAGCCCAAGAACTTTCCTGCACGAAGAACTCTTCAATAAATATTTTGAAAACAAAAATAATATTATAAATTTGTTCAATTTCAACCAAAACATTAAATCTTTATATAGTTTTAAATTAAATATATCAACCAAAAAATTTTTGTGTTATTTGTTTGGGCCCTTTTGTGCGTCAATATTTGTGTTTCCTAATGCGAGTTTTAAGGCCGTTGTTGTTCATTTTAATAAATATGTATTACATTTATTTATTAAAATTCTTCTCCTAAGCGTTTCGGCGTTTGTTACGCCTTCCTCAGGGAGTCTGGTTTTTACATGTATATAAAAAAAGACATTTACATACATATAACAATTTAACAAACATATTTAGTTCCATTACAAACATACATTAAAACTTATTGTAGTATTTCCTACAGTGTCGTCATTGTTCCTATGTCTAAATTGCACTTTTGTTTATCCATCGTCAACTTTTGTTTCTCGTCTTTGCGCGTCCAGTTTTGTTTGTCAACTGCTATTGCTGCCGCGTAAATAAAGTTTGTCTTTTCAATGTCTTCTTTGTGGTTTACTGTGTTATCCCCTTGTTGTTGTATCCGTAGGCTCTCTAGCGTCAGTCTCGTTCGTTCTCTCCTCTCAATGTCTAATATTTTGGTGTTGTCAAAATCAGCTGTGTGACCTGTTGTTGTAATATGTTGCGCAAGTGCTGTTGTCACTTTTCCCTTATTCGCGTCTCCTTTATGTTCGGCAATTCTCGTGCCAAGCGCCCGCTTTGTTGTTCCTATGTATATCCCGTTGCATCTTTCGCCTTCTTTCCCGTTGCATTTGATTTCGTATATTACGTGTTGTTGTTTGTCTTTGGATATTTTGTCTTTTGTGTTCGTAAATAAACTTCTTGTATTTATGTGTGCAACATTAGGTGTTTGGAGTGTGCGTCGGGTATTATTTTTGTTATTGTTTGCCGGTTTGTTAAGTTATTTACATATGGTATACTAATATATTGTCTTTCTTCAATTTCTCTGATTTTGGTTTTTTCACTGTTTTTATTTTGGTTTGTTGCGTCGGTTATTAAATTGTCAATAAGTTTTTCGGGAAAGCTATTTTTCAAAAGTAGTGTTTTTAATTTTATATATATGTCTGGTCTGTGCGCTTCGTCACTTATCGCGTTCGCTTTTTGTATAATGTTCTTTGCAGTGTTCACTTTTTGGCTTATTGGTTGGTTGGAGTTGAAATTTATAATTCGTCCGGATGCAATTTCTTTTGTATACCATTTGACTATTATCTTTCCTTGTTTCTTTTCCAGTTATGTGTCCAAATAAGCAATTTTCTTGTTTTTCTATCTTTCAATTGTAAATTGTATCCGTTTATGTTGATTATTTAATGTGTCCAAAATATTTTGTGCTTCCGTTTCTTTAATAATGCAAAATAAGTCATCAACATATTTGGATATATGTTTTATGTGGATGTTCTTCTTTTTGAGTTCGTCTGTTGCATTGTCAAGAATTTTGTCCAATACTATGTTAGCTATTGTTGGTGATATAGGGTTGCCCATGGGCATGCCAAATATTTGGTTGTATATGACGTCGTTGTATGATAGATAGTTGTTGTCAATCAGTATAAAGTCAAGAATTTCCCTAAATTTCGGCTTAGGTATACTTGTGTGTTGCGTTATATCAGTCCATCTTTCCATTATGTTGTGTATAGCTAGTTTTATTGGTATATTTGTAAATAATGAGACCACATCAAAAGACACGAGAATCTCATCTTCTTCTATTTTGGTGTTTTCTAATTGGTTTTTAAGTTGTATTGCACTTTGGATGTTATATCTTTCGGATGTTATATTTTTGAGTACTTCCCCTATATGTTTTGCTAGTTTGTAGCATGGCACGTTTGTGGAGGCTGATATTGGTCTAAGTGGGGTGTCATCCTTATGAATCTTTGGTAGTCCGTATATCCTTGGTGCGTGTCCTCCTGAACAGTATAGTTTTGATTTTAGTCGCCAGTCAATATGATTTTCTTTTTGTAGGTCGTTTATAATTGTATTGTTCTTCTTTATTAGTTGTTGTGTAGGATCTCTTCTCATTGTTCTGTAAGTTGATTTGTCATTTAATAGTTTCATCATTTTGTCGTGGTAGTCTTTTTTATACATAACTACTGTCTTATTGCCCTTGTCTGCCTGTGTGATTATGATCTTGTCTTGGTGTTCTTTAACAAATTTCTTTGTCATTTTTGATATATTTAATATAAATTTGTCCTTTGGATTAATTTTCCTGTTGTGTTTATAGTTGCTTAGCCTGGATGCTAAGTTTCCTCTGGCAGTGTCTCTTTGTTTTTCGTCCTTTATCGTCTGGATTCCCTGTTCTAGGTCCGCTATTATATGTATCGGGTCTACGTTATTGTTGTCTATTGGAAGAGCAAACTTTGGACCCAGAGATAAGAGCCATTGGCTTTCTTTCGGAAAATAAACATCTGTTAAGTTTATAAACCATTCTGCGTTCAGTTTCATGTCATATTGTTGTGTTAGTGTCGATTTTGCTTTGTCAATTTTTCGGTCAATATCTTGGTCAGTAGTTGTTCGTATTCTTTGGTACGCTAACTTTTGGTCTACTTCTAATTCTGTAATATCTTCTCGACTAAGTCTCTGTTTTAGTTTCTCGAATGTGTGCGTTTGGTATCTGTTTATAATTGTAATTTGTTTTTGCGTCTCTCTTATTTCTAGTTTCATGATTTTTAGTAGAAAATTAGTCTCTAGTTTAGCTAATACTCGTTTCGAGTCATCTAACGTGAAGTTATGTTTTAAAGATTTTGTTTTGTTATTTAAATGTTTCGGTATGATGTTGTAGTCCTTACATTTAACTATTTAAGTCGTCCTCTTTGTTTTGCTAGCTTCTTTTGACACTTAAAGTAATTCTTAACATACATTACTATTTCTTAAGTAATTTACTTAAGTAATTTATGTAATTAAAATAGTATGCCACCAAAATATCATATTGAATATATAAACCTACGACATTCAAATCGCATAAAAGATTGCTTGGAGGAAACGAATGAAGAAGACGAAACTTAGTTTAATTATTTCCACATACTCTAGGTTAAGATATTTTATAATAATTAAATATATACTATGTTAATAAAATGAAACCAATAGTTTTGTCAGCTTATTTTGTACAACAAATAATTTTTTCTAAGTATCGTATGTCAGACTTGTTGCGGCTAAGCCCACAAAAACATAGCGCGCGAAAGTATCGTATGTTCAAATATCTTAAATTTATTAGAAAATGGCGTCATTATTGACAAAAATTTAAATTGACACTCTTGCTAAAACTTTTTGAACTTTCCCTTACTACGGGAAAGACTCCTTTATCATACCTCTACATAAACAAGTAAGAATGCTATAGTCGAGTATACCCGACTACAAAACTCCCTGTACCCAGTTCAAATATTTCCGACCGCGTCTTCGTACACTTACACATACACACACACATACACAAAAACGCACACATACTTCAAGCGACAGCACAAGCAACAGCACAAGCGAGGCATTTTAAGTGGTGGCTGTGCTTCTTCCTTTTGTTTGTTGAATAACTTCCGTGTTTATTATCTGATCGATTTGAAATTTGGACAGTAGATTAAGAGTGACTCAAGTATTGTTCATGCCGAATCCCAAAGTTATATCTTGTATTGTATATACATGCATATATGTATATCTGCCTGTTACATACATTTGCACAGATTTAGTACCCCTTTTACCCATCTTATTGGTACAGGGAGTAAAAAGGTAGTAAGTCTGACAGAGTTCCAGAGTTTTCCACTGATTTTCCGACCGTAGGGCTGAACTGCCAAAATCGCTGATACACGTGTCGCATTATTTAATGTGAAGAGCTTTAAAAATGAATTTGAAGCCAACCGGACGATAATCAAAAAAGGATCATACAACAGTTTTCCTCGAATTTTTCGACTTTGGAGGTAGATTTTCCAACATCTTTGACCACCACGTTTTTTCTGTGTTTATGTAGAACTTTGAAAATGAGTTTGAAGCCAATCGCATGAAAATTAAAAATGTCGAATGCCAGAGTTTTCCGCCAATTTTCCGACCATGGGGCTGAAATTTTCAAAATCGCTGATACACTTGTCAAATTATTTAATGTGTTGTGGCATATACACATATAGAGTACCCACTGTACCCTGTATATTTCAAGTACATTAGAACAGAACACACTGTAACACTTTGTTGGAGTGTATACATAAACAGTCTTAAGCATACTTCAAGTACGAGTGTAATATGAACACACAAGTATGCTACAGACTGAATAAACGCACAGTCAGCGGTTCTAACGCAAACCGACTGCCCAGTACATAAATGCATATAACACACACACTCTCTCAGCGCGGCTCTCAGCGCTGCGTATATAACTAACTACATAATGCGTGCGCTCCGCTGCAGCACATAATATATAATATCAACAAAACAGATATATACACACATGGTAGAAACCACACTGAATATTATCCACCGCAAATATATATATATAGTCTTTCCGATTCTTATTGTGAGGCCCTTGAACTTAACCTGAAGAAAAGTGTACAGCATCAGCCCATATGCTTGGTTTCAAACGACCCTGTTTAAGAGCTGTTAACTTAACAGTGCGCGGCAATGTTAACATTCTGAGTATCTAACATTAATGTTTCATGTATTTCCAATGTATTGTCATCATAATTTCGTTAATTTTAACAACTTTAAAAAATGACTTTATTCCAAAAAATGGTCAAATTCCCCATAGTGCGCTGCCGGCGTTTCTGGCAGCGCAGTGCGCGGCCAGCTTAATATTACTTTAAGAACAATGTGGACAGTTGAAATAAAGTATCCGGAGCGACAAGAACAGTTGCTCCGTCCTTCAAAAACAAGCTAACTAGTTATTACAACACGAAGTCCAAAGAATCACCTTTCTGCATGGCGACCGTGACAGGACCAGGATAAACAACGTTGGAGGAGAGGATCAAGTTTACACATAAAGCAACAAACATAAAAAACGCAGTGAGCAGAGTGTGATGTGCGCAAAAAGAAGCGGCGTGGTGAAGAGACTCAAGGCCAAAAAGGCCGAAATGTTGAAGCTGTTAAACAGCGAAAATGTTATAAGTGTGGACAACTCGGTCAAATTACATGCCGAAGTTGTAAACATAACAAATTTATTATTAAATCGAAAAAGTCAAGCACCAGCCGCGCACACATCCACCTACCCTGTTATTAAGAATATTTCAAAAGAAACAATAAAACAATCTCCACCCAAATTAAAGGAGATTCCGAAGCTGAAGAAGGTCTGCCCCAATGACTGCGAAGGACCATTAAACTCACCGCACTGTGCGTGTACCTGTGATGCCAGCACCGGTGCCCCAACATAGAAGAAGCAGCCTGTGCACCGGCACCGTCTGGCGCATCAAGCCAGACCACGGAGAAGTGAACCGACAGCGCTATACAGAGCGCACATCGATAATTACTTTTTTTTATTTTTAAAACTATTATTAATTTGCACTGCGTTGCATATCTAATTATAAAACAATATTGTTAAATTGAGCGATGCTACAGTCGCCCGATTAGAGAGTGGCCCGTAAAGCCATATAAAATAATAGGTAGGAAAAAGACATGTAAAAAATATACATACAAAAATTCATTCAGGCCAACTGCCACAACTAAACACAAAATAACGTAAAAATATTGAACAACAACAAAAACTAATGGTAACAAAGCGTTACTAGCATTTGAACTTTTAAGAACAAGTAAGATGCTATAGTCGAATACCCGACTACGAGACTCCCTGTACCCAGGTCAAAATTTCCGATCGCATCTCGTTAACTAAACATACATACACAGATACGACACGCACGAGCCACAGCGCAAGCCAGCATTTTAAGTTGTGACTGTGCTTCTCTTCCCTTGCTGCAGCACTGAATCTTCTTTCGTGAATAACTTAGGTGTTTATTATCCGATCGACTTGAAATTTGACAGTAGATTAAGAGGACTAGTATTGTACGTGCCAAATCTTAAAGCTATATCTTGAAAATTGTTACTGTAAAACGGTTTTAATCGATTTGCGGGGAACGGGGGAGATATCTCAATCTAAAATAAACTTGACCTGCTCCCGCTATACACGAACCTACATTCCAAATTTGGTGTCTCAGCTCTTATAGTTGCTGAGATCCTTGCGTTCATACATACGGACAGACAGACGGACAAGACGGACGGACAGACGGACAGACAGACGGACATGGCCAAATCGAAATCTCTTTGATACTGATCAAGAACTATATACTTTATAGGGTCGGAGATGTCTCCTTCTGCCTGTTACATACTTTTGCACATATCCAATACCCCTTTTACCCATTTTATGGGTACAGAAAAATGACACACGCATATATTAAAATTAGCAACAGCTCGTAAATATACTATGTAAACACAAATAACGAAATTCGAATTTTTAAAGTAAGAATAATTGAAAATGCATGTACTTTGTACATGTACAAAACTTTGCTTCTGATATGGAGCTATGTGATCGATCAAGACACAGTAGTTAATAGCGATAGGCCATTGATAGTATACGAATTTGAATACAAATATATGCAGGCATTCGCAACTTCGCAATCACCATTGCGAACTTGCCGTGATTAGATCACAAGGCTTTCTTATTATCCACAATACCTGGATTAAAGGTAGAGGATATTTATGAAGACCATCCCATTTTAGGTCAAGTTAAATACGTATTTGTGTCCAAATCTTAAATATAAAAAATATATATATCTTTTGCGAAATAATAGCATGAGTAAAACATATTCTGTAAGCGAAAATAAGCCATATATACATGGCATAATAAAATTTAAAACAAACGACAACCCAAAATGGGTTTAATTGATACAAAGACAGTGGACTCCACTGCAAATGTTATAAACAAAGTCGAATCAAGTAGTGTTGAATTAGGATTTACTAACACACTATTGATAATAATCGTTGTTATTACGTGCGCAAATTTGTTTTTCAAATTGTACAAGCTACATAATAAATTCCTAAGAAAAAAATATTTCAGTAAGGCAAATGATCTAGACAAAATCTAGACATGAAAAAAAATACATAACGATTATAATCATTGGTATCAAAACATAAAACCAACAACACTAATCACTCCATCAAAATATGGAACGGAGGGTATTGGCAATTAAAATAAATACATTCAAAGATAAGTTTGAAAAATCGTATAAATGTATTAACAGGGATACAACAATCAGGGTTGATACATTAAAATACCATGTCAATAACCCAATAGCACAGTATAATAATATAGTCGACACTGTTAATAAGTATAGTGAAAGACTTTCAGTAGAACACGACATTCAGTGTCAAAAAGTTTTAAAATCTTTAAACACTAGAATACAAAATATTAGCATCAGACGAAACATCGAGATAAATACCTACGTTGATTTAAAACTTCATGCTGAATTTAATGAAAGTCAGCTTGAAGAATTAGATGAGTCAAAACCAATAATTGACACAGAATCCGACAGTGAAATTGAAACATTGCAAGTATCAGACATTACCGACAAAATTATGGCATTATAACAAGTAGAATTCCTAAGATTAGCCTCATCACTCGTACCAGAGTTTGATGGAAGGGCAGAAAATCTACAAAGTTTCAAAGATGCATTGAATCTTGTTGATTCACTAAAAGGCGCACACGAAACAACAGTAATTAATCTAATAAAGACTAAGCTGAAGGGATATGCTAGAAATTTAATCGGTAATGAAGAAACAATTGTTGATATAATCAACAAAGTCAAAGGAGAATCAATACAAATAAATACAGATGCAGATATATAAAAGAAGATTACGATGTCTTTAAAGACATCCAGTTAAATAACATTATAGACATTAAAGGTATTGGTCAATTAGTCATAAAATCCAAAGACCTCGCGCCAATAGAACTACAAGCAGACAACTATATAATTCCCCACAATTTTCATATAGTTGATCGAAACTTCACTATACCGTGTGACGGAATAATAGGCATAGATTTCATTAAAGGTTTTAATTGCAAAATAGACCTAGAACAGTCCGAAGATTGGTTTATAATAAGACCAAACAATATAAATGTCCAAATTTATGTTAAAATAACATACAGCTCTGGTAACAATTCAATACTTCTACCAGCAAGATCAGAAGTGGTCCGAAAAATTGAACTAACTTCAAGTGAAGATAGTATATTAATTCCAAACCAGGAAATTCAACCTGGCATTTACGTTGCAAACACAGTTGCAACAGTCGAGTAAACCCGACTACGAAACTCCCTGTACCCAGGTCTAAAACATTCAATCACATCTACGTCCACTTACACATACACACACACATACACAAAGACGCACGCACACAGGCGGCAAAAGCGACAGCGCAAGCGAGGCAATTTAATTGGTGGCTGTGCTTCTCTTTCCCCCTCTCACTGCATCAATGAATCTTCTTTCGTGAATAACTTCCGTGTTTATTATCCGATCGACTTGATTTGGACAGTAGATTAAGAGAGACTATAGTATTGTACATGCCAAATCTTAAAGCTATATCTTAAAAATTGTTACTGTAAAACGGTTTTAATCGATTTGCGGGGGAACGGGGGAGATATCTGAAATATGAAACAAACTTGATCTGCGTATGGTATACAGGAACCTACATTCCAAATTTGGTGTCTCTAGCTCTTGTAGTTGCTGAGATCGACGCGTTCATACGGACAGACGGACAGACGGACAGACAGACAGACAGACGGACATGGCCAAATCGAAATCTCTTTTGATACTGATCAAGAATATATATACTTTATAGGGTCGGAGATGTCTCCTTCTGTCTGTTACATACATTTGCACAGATGTAATACCCCCTTTTACCCATTTTATGGGTACAGGTGAGGGGTCGATCTCGACACTTCATAAATTGACGGTATACACCAACAGGTGTACCAAGTTTGGTTGCTCTAGCTCAAAGATAAAGGCAAAAAATTGCGTTCATACGGACAGACGGACAGACGGACATTTCGCAAGCCCAATATAATATTTTCCCTTCGGGAACATAGTATAAAAATGCCAGAAATGCCAAAAAGCTTAAAAAACAAAGCACACAAGAACTCCTTTAACAATAACAGATACACCAATATATGCTTTCGACAGAGTGATAGTAGACACTTGTTGACACTTGACACTTGTTGACACTTGACACTTGTTGACACTTGTAGACACTTGTTGCCATACCAATCGCAAATAAAAGTGCGAACACTGTCGCTAAAGCTATATTCGAATCTTCTATTGTGAAGTACGGTCCAATGGAGACGTTCATAACGGTCAGTCAGTCAGAGTCAGTCAGTCACAGTCAGTCAGTCAGTCACAGTCAGTCAGTCAGTCACAGTCAGTCAGTCAGTCACAGTCAGTCAGTCAGTCAGTCACAGTCAGTCAGTCAGTCACAGTCAGTCAGTCAGTCAGTCAGTCAGTCAGTCACAGTCAGTCAGTCAGTCAGTCAGTCAGTCAGTCAGTCAGTCAGTCAGTCAGTCAGTCAGTCAAAGTCAGTCAGTCAGTCAGTCAGTCAGTCACAGTCAGTCAGTCAGTCAGTCAGTCAGTCAGTCAGTCAGTCAGTCACAGTCAGTCACAGTCAGTCAGTCAGTCACAGTCAGACAGTCAGTCACAGTCAGTCAGTCACAGTCAGTCACAGTCAGTCACAGTCAGTCAGTCAGTCACAGTCAGTCAGTATAGAACAATGAAAATGAGTTTGAAGGCAATCGCATGAAAATTAAAAGTGTCGAAGTGTTTTCCACCAATTTTCCGACCATAGGGCTGAATTTCCCAAAATCGCTGAAACACGTGTTTTTTACGTGAAGAGTTTTGAAAATGATTTTGAAGGTAATCGGACTAAAATTAGACTTTTGCCATACAACCTTGAGACCCCCATTTTCCGCCCATGGGGATGGATTTTCCAACATCGGTGAAATATGTGTCAAATGAATTTTTGTGTAGATCTTTGAAAATGAGTTTGAAGCCGATTGGATGGCAAACAAAAAAGGTTTCATACAACAGTTTTCCGCGATTTTCACCGCTTGTGGGAGGAATTTTTCAAAATCCCGTCTTAGCGTGCACTTTCATCATAGATGGAACCTAATGTGAAAATTTCTGCATCCTAGCTCTTACGGTTTGGGCTGTGCGATGATTGCCAATCAGTCAGTCAGTCAGTCAGCAGTTACTCCTTTATATATATTTTCTATGCGAAATTAATAACGACTACAAAATCATGTCATTCAAACTAAAACATGTAAAAATTTCATAAGTAAGAATAAATCTGTTAAAAAAATGGAATTTAACCCATTAACAACCAAAAATTTAAATTAGCCTTCTTGAAACCATTAATTCAAACATAATATTGTATTTATTCATTCATTTTTACTCCCTGTACCCATAAAATGGGTAAAAAGGGGGTACTAAATCTGTGCAAATGTATGTAACAGGCAGAAGCAGACACCTCCGACCCTATGAAGTATATATATTCTTGCTCAGTATCAAAAGAGATTTCGATTTGGCCATCCGTCTGTCTGTCCGTCCGTCCGTCTGTCCGTCTGTCCGTCCGTATGTATGAACGCAAGGATCTCAGCAACTATAAAAGCTAGACACAAAATTTGGAATGCAGGTTTGTGTATAGCGGGAGCAGATCAAGTATATCTTAGATTTGAGATATCTCCCCCCGTTTCCCCGCTATTCATAAAAACAGTTTTACAGTAACAATTTTCAAGATATAGATTTGGGATTTGGCATGTACAATGCTTTAGTCACTCTTAATCTACTGTCCAAATTTCAATGCCTCGCTTGCGTCTTGCGTCTTGCGTCTTTTGTGTATGTGTGTGTGTATGTGTATGTGTACGTAGATGCGATCGGAAATTTTTGACCTGGGTACAGGGAGTTTCGTAGTCGGGTATACTCGACTATAGCATTCTTACTTGTTAGTGTTCTAATCGCATAAATCTAATTCATTTTCCTCGTCTTGATTGATAGTGTGAAATTCTTCAATGGGTTCGGAGCAACATAATAATTGAATAACTTCAGGTGGTAACGTGTAACGTTTCTGTTTTTGTAATCGTCTATTTATAAATAATGTAGAATTTAATGGATCGGAAGTGTCGACAGCTCTATTGAATACGTCCAATAAGTTATAGGTGCGGCTATTTTTGCGGGCGTGGTGCTACCTATCAGCTTTGTATAATTTATGTCGTGATTCAGCAAAATACTGCACTCCCAATGGGTTTTTTAGGAGAAGATGTCGCTTTTCAAAAAAAAGCCCATTGGGAGTGCAGTATTTTCAATAATTTGTTTAGAATGTATCAATACTTTATGGACCACTCCATTGGCAACCAGGAATATAGTAGCTCCTGAAAACGTGTTCCTGTTTCAAAACAATATAGTTCAAATTGACCTGGATTGATTTTGAATTGGCAGGATAAACAAATCAAAATGAATTTAAATCGAAATATAAGTTCTTTATCAACACCAGTTTTTTCCGAAAAAGTTTCATGTTCTGTAAAAGCTCGGCGAGCAGTGTTTATGTCATTTGTGGAACCAAAGCCACCTACTCTGGGCATATTCGTTTTGGGTATCTGTTTTTCTTTTCAAGATTATCAACTTGTCATCTCCTCGTATCTACCACTTTTGTAACTTATAGCCTCTTGCCACTACATCATATTTCCACATTTGTTGTAATTTTTTTGTTTTTTAAAAAATGTCACATATTTCCGTAGAAAATCCCATAAGAAAAAATTACAAATTCGTCATATTTTTAATATGATGCCATTCGCCCCGAAATTTTTTTAGTATTTTCTTATCGAACTCATGATGTTTATCGATTAACTGGTGCAAAGCTAAACAATGACGAGTTGTGCGCAAAAATTAATTTCTTAAATAAATAGTAAAGTGCTTACATCTTAATGTTCCTGTATTTAGTAAGGATGAGGTTAAAAGGGAAGGTTTATCCGGAGGTGCATCCTCGAAATGGCAACATTTTGACAAGGTACAGCGCTTTTTAGGAGCATTGAAGTTTGTGCACTTCACAGGTGCGCACTCGCAATTTCATTGCCAATTTCTCCCATCTCAGCATCCCAGACATCATCCAATTGTTCAAAACCGTACATGGCAACTTAATGCCTATTGATATGCAACTTTGACTTTTTACAGTTCTGCCATTATTTGCCATATTTTTCACTTTTTGTGAAAATTTTCATCAAAACACGCCGAACAAATGATTTACTTCGGGCAAATGACAAATTGCACATTTGACCGTGGAAACACCATCATCCACATTTTTGAAATGTGACATTTTTTGGCTGTAGTGGAAACAGGCTATTACATATATAGCCCAAATACAATATAAGCTCAAAAAATCTAATCCAGCAATGAAGTGGGCTAACTCCAAACTATAAATTTTCCTTTTTTGCATGAAATAGTTCACTTTCATAATTGAAAGTCTTTCCAAAGTGTAGCAAGGTGTAGCAGCACAAATTGGACAAGCTTGGTTAGATCTAGTTCCAGTTATAATATTTAAAACTTTTCCATCGATTAGTGTTAAAAATAATTTAAGCGATACTTCAACCGATTTTCCATCACTTACAGGTATTATTATCTTTTCCAACGCGTCAATGTCTTTTTCCAAGTCCATGTCTTCCTGTTAAACAATTTCTTTGGTCTCCTTTATGTATTCCAGTTTAATGGGCCGACAAAATCTTACAGATTGCGGTGTGCGGTTTTTTCAAATTGGCTTTCCCGATAAAATCAGTAACCTTAAGGGAATAACTGAAGTTGCTAAAAAAGAGCCATCACAGTTATTTGACGTTGGCTCGTTAAATATATGTTTAAATTGAGCTTGACCAGTGCTGCTATCAAATCCATAGCTTAATATTAATTCAGAGCTCGAAAAATCCGTCTTCTCCGTTTCCATTACAACTGGAAACACTTTTTTTTGCATTTCAACAATTTTTTCAGCCGTATGCAGTAGAATGGATTGCAAAGAAACTTTTGCGAGTGTCTCATTTGCTATTATACCGTGAGGTGGGGACTTATATTTTGCTGCTGTAATTTTACTGTAATGTGGATATATATCGCAGTTTCTTAATTTATTTTCTTTGCGCATTGCATTATACTGCTCTTTTGAAAAATTGTTTTCAAATAGGAAAGCTAAAGCTTCATCAGCAGAAAGTGGAATTGGGTTTTGGGCATCCATATTGCAAATTTTACGAATTTTTGACGGGGTTGTTGGGCTTTCCATACTTTCTTTAAGAACTGCAGCCAAATCGGTATCACCTTGTTTACGAGCCGATGTTGCTGCTGCACGAACGAGAAGATTCGTACCAGTTTACTCATTTGCAAGATCTGCGGCTTATTTTCTTTTTCCATATTCAGATTTGTCACTGAATGGCAGACGTGGACATCCAACAACGGTAGGAGTTGGTTTTTTTTTTAAATATCTACCGCAAAACATAAATCAGTATCAAGCCACGCATGATTTTGGTCCTTAAGGGCATTTATCTTTCTGTGGGATTTTTCCCACCTCTGATCTGATTTTAAGCAAAAAAAAATGTATAGTTTTTTTTTTATATATTTCTACATTTCATCCGAAATTGAATCAACTCCAATTTTGTCAACGACATGTTTGACAAGACCATTAAATTTTTCCTTTTTGGTGCCTTCATTTCTCTATATCTCAAACAAATCGATTTTTTAAAACAGAAGTTACCTAAGAAAACAAGGAATTACTTGTAAAGCGCAAATAGTCGCAACTTGAAATAAATTGCAAATAACTTATTACTTATTTTTACTCCCTGTACCCATAAAATGGGTAAAAAGGGGGTATTGGATTTGTGCAAAAGTATGTAACAGGCAGAAGGAGACATCTCCGACCCTATAAAGTATATATATTCTTGATCAGTATCAAAAGAGATTTCGATTTGGCCATGTCCGTCTGTCTGTCCGTCTGTCCGTCTGTCCGTCCGTCCGTCTGTCCGTCTGTCTGTCCGTATGTATGAACGCAAGGATCTCAGCAACTATAAGAGCTAGAGACACCAAATTTGGAATGTAGGTTCGTGTATAGCGGGAGCAGGTCAAGTTTATTTTAGATTTGAGATATCTCCCCCGTTCCCCCGCTATTCGATAAAAACCGTTTTACAGTTACAATTTTCAAGATATAGCTTTAAGATTTGGCATGTCCAGTACTTTAGTCCCTCTTAATCTACTGTCCAAATTTCAAGTCGATCGGATAATAAACACCTAAGTTATTCACGAAAGAAGATTCAGTGCTGCAGCAAGGGGAAGAAGAAGCACAGTCACAACTTAAAATGCCTGGCTTGCGCTGTGGCTCGTGCGTGTGCGTATCTGTGTATGTATGTGTAAGTTAACGAAGATGCGATCGGAAATTTTTGACCTGGGTACAGGGAGTTTCGTAGTCGGGTATACTCGACTATAGCATTCTTACTTGTTTAAATTTGAATGAGGTAAAATGGGGTAAAAATTGGTGATGGCTTACAGAAAGTGAAAGTTTAAAATTAATTCTACCATTTTAAGGTGATGTAGGCTAATGAGTTTTTTGCAAATTACCGTCATAAATATGAAGCTGTTTTAATAAAAACAAGTAAGAACGTTGCAGTCGGACGCACCCGACTGCAGAATACTACGTTAGTCATATATAATTTGGTTATTTGTGTGTTCAGAAAGAGACGCGAAAAAACTGCACAGGTGTGGGAGATATAGATTTTGCTCCTTTGTGGGGGAGGGGATGAGGGGGTCTAAAAATTTTTGATGCAGATTTGTTTATGGGGTCAACATTAGTATGTATGCCAAATTTGATGACTCTAGCTGTACAGGTGTGGGAGATAAAGATTTTTCTCATTTGCAGGGGAGGGGGTGGGGGGTCAAAATTTTTTGATGCAAATTTATCCAGGTGGTCAACATTAGCCTGTATGCCAAATAAGGTAACTCTATCTTTGAAACTTTAGGACATATACTCCTTGAAAAACGTGTTTTGGGGATATCATATGCCGACTTGTGGGAGTCAAAATTTTTTCATGCAGATCTGTCGGGAATCTCAACATTAGTCTCTATGCCAAATTTGGTGACTATAGCTTTAAAATGGGAAAGATACAGGTTTTCCCCAAATAGTGATGGAGGGGGTGGGGGTGGGGGGTCGATCTCGACACTTCATAAATTGACGATATACACCAACATGTGTACCAAGTTTGGTTGCTCTAGCTTAAAGATAAAGGCAAAAAAATTGCGTTCATACGGACAGACGGACAGACGGACATTTCGCAAACACAATATACTATGTTCCCGAAGGGAAACATACATATATACTTCCGTGTATCTTTATTTCCCATTTTACACAAATGAATTATTTGCAACATAATTTGAGTATTGCGTAAATGAAGTTGATCATGCAAAGCCAACCACGCAAGCACAAGTGGAGACAAACTTGCATCGATCGACTTTCACGCACAGCTGCATAATGGTGCTTTATTCTTAGAACAGACAAACATGATGCGTCTTTGTTTTAAAGCATTTTCTACTAAAAAACAACAACAACAAAGGTATAACGGCACTTTAATTTTTACATTTTTGCACAGAAAAATCGGTCATTTGACCTAATGTGCATTCCCACAACTCGGTCATCCTACATCGCATTCACCTCGAATGCGTCGTTGTGGTATGGCATCCATGGTTTCATGTCTTCAGCACAGGCACTCGTCGTCTTTGGGCCCACACTGAATACAGAATCTTTTGTGACGTCATATGTGTCATTAGATTTGGTTTTGATGACTTGACATGGACCAAGAAATTTTGGCATTTGCTTAAGTCCACCACCAAGTTGTGTTCGCTTGATGGCAACAAGGTGGCCAACTTTATACGTCGTTGCTGGTCGTCGTCTTAAGTTGTAGCTTCCTCTGTTCTCGTCTTGGATCTCGATTATATGTTGCTTTGCTTGCTTGCGAAGCTTGTCTCTTTCGTCGTTCAAAAGTTTAACTATATTGTCTTCTATAGTTTCTCTCAGCTAGACATCAGATTTTGTGCGCATTTTTGTACAAATAAGCAGTTGGAAGGGCATCGTCTTAATACATCTACAAAATGTAGAGTTGATAGCTTGTTGTACACTGTCAACAAACTTATACCACTTGCTGGGGTCATCTATGGAAAGTTTTGACAGAACTGTGATGAGCGTGGAATTCAATCTCTCGACTTGACCATTGCAATGGCCCATGCATTGGCGTGTGGTAAGCCCGTCGCTTTTTTTCGAAACACGCTTAACTGCACATATCAACAAAAAGCCTTTTGTCGCCTACGACCATGCAGCGCACACCGCACTGCAGCGGTACAGTTAGCGCAAAATTGTCAGGTGCGATTATTGTTTCATTGATAAAAACCGCGGTGGCAGCTCGGGGCAGACTTTTATTACTCCCTGTACCCATAAAATGGATAAAAAGGGGGTATTGGATTTGTGCAAAAGTATGTAACAGGCAGAAGGAGACATCTCCGACCCTATAAAGTATATATATCTTGATCAGTATCAAAAGAGATTTCGATTTGGCCATGTCCGTCTGTCTGTCCGTCTGTCCGTCTGTCCGTCCGTCCGTCTGTCCGTCTGTCTGTCCGTATGTATGAACGCAAGGATCTCAGCAACTATAAGAGCTAGAGACACCAAATTTGGAATGTAGGTTCGTGTATAGCGGGAGCAGGTCAGTTTATTTTAGATTTGAGATATCTCCCCGTTCCCCCGCTATTCGATAAAAACCGTTTTACAGTTACAATTTTCAAGATATAGCTTTAAGATTTGGCATGTCCAGTACTTTAGTCCCTCTTAATCTACTGTCCAAATTTCAAGTCGATCGGATAATAAACACCTAAGTTATTCACGAAAGAAGATTCAGTGCTGCAGCAAGGGAAGAAGAAGCACAGTCACAACTTAAAATGCCTGGCTTGCGCTGTGGCTCGTGCGTGTGCGTATCTGTGTATGTATGTGTAAGTTAACGAAGATGCGATCGGAAATTTTGACCTGGGTACAGGAGTTTCGTAGTCGGGTATACTCGACTATAGCATTCTTACTTGTTTTTGGAATAGCTTCAGGAATGTTCACAGAAACTTCCTTTTGTAGTCACCATGCGGAACTCGGCTGAACTTTATGCTAAAAGTTTACATGAAGTTGCTAAACAATGTTAAAACAAGTAAGAATGCTATAGTCGAGTATACCCGACTACGAAACTCCCTGTACCCAGGTCAAAAATTTCCGATCGCATCTACGTACACTTACACATATACACACACATACACAAAAGACGCACACACACGAGCGACAGCTCGAGCGCAGTGCAAGCGAGGCATTTTAAGTGGTGGCTGTGCTGCTTCTTCCTCCCGCGCTCCAGCACTGAATCTTGTTTGTTGAATAACTTCCGTGTTTGTTATCTGATCGACTTGAAATTTGGACAGTACATTAAGAGTGACTAAAGCATTGTACATGCCAAATCCCAAATCTATATCTTGAAAATTGTTACTGTAAAACTGTTTTTATCGAATAGCGGGGAAACGGGGGAGATATCTCAAATCTAAAATAAACTTGATCTGCTCCCGCGATACACAAACCTACATTCCAAATTTTGTGTCTCTAGCTCTTATAGTTGCTGAGATCCTTGCGTTCATACATACGGACGGACAGACGGACAGACAGATGGACATGGCTAAATCAAAATCTCTTTTGATACTGATCAAGAATATATATACTTTATAGGGTCGGAGGTGTCTGCTACATACATTTGCACAGATTTAGTACCCCCTTTTTACCCATTTTATGGGTACAGGGAGTAAAAAGACATACCTTCGCAATGGTGAAAAATGTTTCCCAAAAACCATATTGACAAAAAAGTGGAAATATTTTTCCACTTTGGAGACCTGTACCGCCCAAATTCCAAAATATTTCACATCGATTAACTATGGCCAATTCTCTATCAAACTGCATTTGCCGTTTTACATTTGCTCACCATGACCTTTTTGATTTTTTCCACGTGCCTCGGCCAAAGGCGCCACTGTGCGTCGTGATGGTATGATGTTTCATGTTCTCACTGCTGCAGTACTGCTTAAAACCTTCAGAGGTGAACGCTGACCCTTTGTCTGAGATGATCTGCTGCGGGTTGCCAAACATCTTTTGCTGACGTTGTTTTTGTCGGGAACAGTCAATTTTGAGCAACGAATGCACGTCACCTTCTTCCCTTGTTTCCTGTTTGAAACGATACACGGACTACAGCAACTTATATATTTCTGAATTTTCTCTTCCAGTTTTGGGATATAGAATTCATTGGCAATTATTTGCTTCGTCTTTTTGGTAAAAAAGTGACCTCGTTCGTGCGCTTGCCATAAATTTCCCTCTGCAGACCCACAGGTATTACGACAAGCTCCTGATCCTTAACTAGCATGTGTTATAAATCTCATTTCATAAAGAAGCTTTTGTGTGTCCGATTTCTCTGCTAAAACGTCTATAAATATGATTTGCTCGTTGATAACCATTATGGAATACCGACTAAGAGCGTCGACATGGCGTATACGTGTGACGGCTCGGTGCTCAATATCGTAGTGGAATTCCTGCATAAGGAGAATCCAGCGAGCTACACGTGTTCACATATTTTTTCTTGTCAACGTCTTAGCCATAGCGTTGCCATCCGTAACGAGTTTGAAATGCAAACCTACCAAAAAGACACGAAACTTTCGTGGGGCTTCTACAACTGCTAAAATTTCGAGTTCATTACTTGTGAGCTTCCGTTCGGCCTCCGACGACTTCTTGTTCATTTAGAAGCATGGGTGCACCTGGCCATCGTCAGGCGACCTCTGCAAGAGTACTGCCCCAAATCTGTCCAGTGAGGCATCCGTATGGAGTTCGGTGTCATGCTTCTAATGAAATATCTTCAATATTGGCTTCTCGGTTATAAAAGTCTTTACCTTGTTAAATGCCAGTTCACTGCCAAATTTTTACATCTTCTTTTTGCATCTCCGATAGTTCTATAGTTATTGAATTTGTTGCGGTAAAATTGTCTATCTCCGGTGTTTGTTTTATCACTTGTTCTTATATTTTGCCTTCTTCCGATATTTCCATATACTATTTGCATGCTTCTGGTATACAATCTGTCTCCTCTATGGTTTCTGATCGTGACTTTTACTCCCTGTACCCATAAAATGGGTAAAAAGGGAGTACTAAATCTGTGCAAATGTATGTAACAGGCAGAAGGAGACATCTCCGACCCTATAAAGTATATATATTCTTGATCAGTATCAAAAGAGATTTCGATTTGGCCATGTCCGTCTGTCTGTCCGTCTGTCCGTCTGTATGAACGCGTCGATCTCAGCAACTATAAGAGCTAGAGACACCAAATTTGAAATGTAGGTACCTGTATAGCATACGCAGATCAAGTTTGTTTCATATTTCAGATATCTCTCCCCGTTCCCCCGCAAATCGATAAAAACCATTGTACAGGAACAATTTTCAAGATATAGCTTTTAGATTTAGCATGTACAATACTTTAGTCTCTCTTAATCTACTGTTCAAATTTCAAGTCGATCGGATAATAAACACGGAAGTTATTCACGAAAGAAGATTCAGTAATGCAGCGAGAGGAGGGAAGAAGAAGCACAGCCACCAATTAAAATGCCTCGCTTGCGCTGTCGCTTTTGCCGCCTGTGTGTGTGCGTCTTTGTGTATGTGTGTGTGTATGTGTAAGTGGACGTAGATGTGATTGAATGTCTTAGACCTGGGTACAGGGAGTTTAGTAGTCGGGTATACTCGACTATAGCATTCTTACTTGTTTGTAGTTGTTGGTGACTTTAATATTGCCGGAACTACCTGGATTTCAAGTCCTGACTCCAGCGTGTTGATAATTTGATAATTTTTATACTATGTTCCCGAAGGGAAAATAGTACATTGGATTTGCGAAATGTCCGTCTGTCCGTCTGGCCGTCTGTCCGTCTGTCCGTATGAACGCAATTTTTGTGCCTTTATCTTTGAGCTAGAGCAACCAAACTTGGTACACATATTGGTGTATATCGTCAATTTATGAAGTGTCGAGATCGACCCCTCACCCCCACCCCCTCCCCCGCAATTTGGGGAAAACCTGTGTCTTCCTCATTTTTAAAGATATAGTCACCAAATTTGGCATACAGACTAATGTTGAGATTCCCGACAGATCTGCATCAAAAAAATTTGCCCCCTCACCCCCACCCCCACAAATTGGCATATGATATCCCCAAAACACATTTTTCAAGGGGTATATCTCCTACAGTTTCAAAGATAGAGTTACCTAATTTGGCATACAGACTAATGTTGACCACCTGGGAAAATCTGCATCAAAAATTTTTGGACCCCCCACCCCCTCCCCCACAATGGAGCAAAATCTATATCTCCCACACCTGTGCAGTGTTTTTCGCGTCTCTTTCTGAACACACAAATAACCAAATTATATAGGACTGGGAACATACTATTCTGCAGTCGGGTGCGTCCGACTGCAACGTTCTTACTTGTTTTGGGATGTCATTGTATCAAATCACTGGTATCCCAAATTCTTTACATAAAATGCTTGATCTTATTTTTGTCTTGGATCCCTCCTTTTTATCTGTCTCCCGTACTGACCCTATAACCATTCCTGAAGATCCCTATCACCCAACTTTTGAGTTGTTAATTGACTTACCTGCCAGGGTGCTAAGCCCAGGTAGTAAACCTGCAGAGCGAGTTCGTCAGTTTCGGAAAACCGATTTTACTAAAGTCGCTCATCTTCTATCCCAAACTGACTGGTCTCAGCTTTACTTGTGTAGAGACATGGATAGAGCAATTCAATTTTTTTTACTCTGCTTTAAACCAACGTGTGTCCCGTTGGTTAAACCACGTAGGTCTAACAGGCCTGTGTGGTTTACGCGGGATTTAATAATCTTACAAAATAGAAAGTCGAGATTGTACGAGAAAAACAAGGAATATAGCTCTTTCTTGGATTTCTCTCGCTATTTGTTTGCCCGATCTAACTTCTCTGTACTTAATACACATTAATACACATAATAACTACCTTAGAAGCTGTAGGTTACAGTTTCAGCGGGATCCTAAAAGGTTTTATAACTTCGTTAATGCGAAGCGTAGGTCATCAACACTTCCATCAACCGTAATTTTTTTTTTTTTAAAACGACAGCTATTGGCTATTTCCGATCGTTTTGCTGAGTTTTTTCAAACGTCTTATAGTTCACAACCTTATCAAATGGTTTCGCCTTATTCTTTTCATGTAAATAACTCCAATTGCATTTTTGGACCTTTAATAACTGAAAGTTCGATTCTACGTGATTCAAAGGCTATTAAGCCTATATTTTCACCGGTACCTGATGGAGGACCACTTAGCTGCGTGTTTAGGTACTGTGCTCAAGGTATATTCAAGCCATTATTTATTCTTTTTAAATTGTCCGTGGAGTTGTGCTCTTTCCCTAACACTTGGAAAGAATCGTTTATTATTCCTCTCCATACAAAAAGGAAATAAGTCTATCGTCGAGTACTTTAGAGGTATTTCTAAGTTGTCTGCTAGTCCTAAGATTTTTGAGAAATTAATAACTTCTCAACTTCAAAATTTGTGCAGAAATATAGATCTACTACCACTTACCTATTGGAATTCACTTCTCTTGTCATTAAGGAATTTCAAGCTAAAATGCAAACAGATGTCATTTACACTGATTTCAGTAAGTAAGCTTAATATTCTGGGATTTCCAAATAACTTAATTCTTTCGATCTCTAACTACTTAACTCTTAGAACCCAAAAGGTTTATTTCAAAGACTTAATCTACAAGTCTGTTCAAGTTACTTCCGGAGTACCACAAAGAAAACATCTGGGCCCCTTATTATTTACGTTGTTCATAAATAACCTTCCTTCTGTCATAAATCACTGACGAGTGATGGTGTATGTCATCTACTGATTACTCCCTGTACCCATAAAATGGGTAAAAAGGGGGTACTAAATCTGTGCAAATGTATCTAACAGGCAGAAGGAGACATCTCCGACCCTATAAAGTATATATATTCTTGATCAGTATCAAAAGAGATTTTGATTTGGCCATGTCCGTCTGTCTGTCCGTCTGTCCGTCCGTATGTATGAACGCAAGGATCTCAGCAACTATAAGAGCTAGAGACACCAAATTTGAAATGTAGGTACCTGTATAGCATACGCAGATCAAGTTTGTTTCATATTTCAGATATCTCTCCCCGTTCCCCCGCAAATCGACAAAAACCGTTTTACAGGAACAATTTTCAAGATATAGCTTCTAGATTTAGCATGTACAATACTTTAGTCTCTCTTAATCTACTGTTCAAATTTCAAGTCGATCGGATAATAAACACGGAAGTTATTCACGAAAGAAGATTCTGTAATGCAGCGAGAGGAGGGAAGAAGAAGCACAGCCACCAATTAAAATGCCTCGCTTGCGCTGTCGCTTTTGCCGCCTGTGTGTGTGCGTCTTTGTGTATGTGTGTGTGTATGTGTAAGTGGACGTAGATGTGATTGAATGTCTTAGACCTGGGTACAGGGAGTTTAGTAGTCGGGTATACTCGACTATAGCATTCTTACTTGTTTGTAGTTGTTGGTGACTTTAATATTGCCGGAACTATCAGGATTTCAAGTCCTGACTCCAGCGTGTTGATAATTTCATAATTTTTATACTATGTTCCCGAAGGGAAAATAGTACATTGGATTTGCGAAATGTCCGTCTGTCCGTCTGGCCGTCTGTCCGTCTGTCCGTATGAACGCAATTTTTTTGCCTTTATCTTTGAGCTAGAGCAACCAAACTTGGTACACATATTGGTGTATATCGTCAATTTATGAAGTGTCGAGATCGACCCCTCACCCCCACCCCCTCCCCCGCAATTTGGGGAAAACCTGTGTCTTCCTCATTTTTAAAGATATAGTCACCAAATTTGGCATACAGACTAATGTTGAGATTCCCGACAGATCTGCATCAAAAAAATTTGCCCCCTCACCCCCACCCCCACAAATTGGCATATGATATCCCCAAAACACATTTTTCAAGGGGTATATCTCCTACAGTTTCAAAGATAGAGTTACCTAATTTGGCATACAGACTAATGTTGACCACCTGGGAAAATCTGCATCAAACATTTTTGGACCCCCCACCCCCTCCCCCACAAAGGAGCAAAATCTATATCTCCCACACCTGTGCAGTGTTTTTCGCGTCTCTTTCTGAACACACAAATAACCAAATTATATAGGACTGGGAACATACTATTCTGCAGTCGGGTGCGTCCGACTGCAACGTTCTTACTTGTTTTGGGATGTCATTGTATCAAATCACTGGTATCCCAAATTCTTTACATAAAATGCTTGATCTTATTTTTGTCTTGGATCCCTCCTTTTTATCTGTCTCCCGTACTGACCCTATAACCATTCCTGAAGATCCCTATCACCCAACTTTTGAGTTGTTAATTGACTTACCTGCCAGGGTGCTAAGCCCAGGTAGTAAACCTGCAGAGCGAGTTCGTCAGTTTCGGAAAACCGATTTTACTAAAGTCGCTCATCTTCTATCCCAAACTGACTGGTCTCAGCTTTACTTGTGTAGAGACATGGATAGAGCAATTCAATTTTTTTTACTCTGCTTTAAACCAACGTGTGTCCCGTTGGTTAAACCACGTAGGTCTAACAGGCCTGTGTGGTTTACGCGGGATTTAATAATCTTACAAAATAGAAAGTCGAGATTGTACGAGAAAAACAAGGAATATAGCTCTTTCTTGGATTTCTCTCGCTATTTGTTTGCCCGATCTAACTTCTCTGTACTTAATACACATTAATACACATAATAACTACCTTAGAAGCTGTAGGTTACAGTTTCAGCGGGATCCTAAAAGGTTTTATAACTTCGTTAATGCGAAGCGTAGGTCATCAACACTTCCATCAACCGTAATTTTTTTTTTTTTAAAACGACAGCTATTGGCTATTTCCGATCGTTTTGCTGAGTTTTTTCAAACGTCTTATAGTTCACAACCTTATCAAATGGTTTCGCCTTATTCTTTTCATGTAAATAACTCCAATTGCATTTTTGGACCTTTAATAACTGAAAGTTCGATTCTACGTGATTCAAAGGCTATTAAGCCCATATTTTCACCGGTACCTGATGGAGGACCACTTAGCTGCGTGTTTAGGTACTGTGCTCAAGGTATATTCAAGCCATTATTTATTCTTTTTAAATTGTCCGTGGAGTTGTGCTCTTTCCCTAACACTTGGAAAGAATCGTTTATTATTCCTCTCCATACAAAAAGGAAATAAGTCTATCGTCGAGAGCTTTAGAGGTATTTCTAAGTTGTCTGCTAGTCCTAAGATTTTTGAGAAATTAATAACTTCTCAACTTAAAAATTTGTGCAGAAATATAGATCTACTACCACTTACCTATTGGAATTCACTTCTCTTGTCATTAAGGAATTTCAAGCTAAAATGCAAACAGATGTCATTTACACTGATTTCAGTAAGTAAGCTTAATATTCTGGGATTTCCAAATAACTTAATTCTTTCGATCTCTAACTACTTAACTCTTAGAACCCAAAAGGTTTATTTCAAAGGCTTAATCTATAAGTCTGTTCAAGTTACTTCCGGAGTACCACAAAGAAAACATCTGGGCCCCTTATTGTTTACGTTGTTCATAAATAACCTTCCTTCTGTCATAAATCACTGACGAGTGATGGTGTATGTCATCTACTGATTACTCCCTGTACCCATAAAATGGGTAAAAAGGGGGTACTAAATCTGTGCAAATGTATGTAACAGGCAGAAGGAGACATCTCCGACCCTATAAAGTATATATATTCTTGATCAGTATCAAAAGAGATTTTGATTTGGCCATGTCCGTCTGTCTGTCCGTCTGTCCGTCCGTATGTATGAACGCAAGGATCTCGGCAACTATAAGAGCTAGAGACACCAAATTTGAAATGTAGGTACCTGTATAGCATACGCAGATCAAGTTTGTTTCATATTTCAGATATCTCTCCCCGTTCCCCCGCAAATCGATAAAAACCGTTTTACAGGAACAATTTTTAAGATATAGCTTCTAGATTTAGCATGTACAATACTTTAGTCTCTTTTAATCTACTGTTCAAATTTCAAGTCGATCGGATAATAAACACGGAAGTTATTCACGAAAGAAGATTCAGTAATGCAGCGAGAGGAGGGAAGAAGAAGCACAGCCACCAATTAAAATGCCTCGCTTGCGCTGTCGCTTGTGCCGCCTGTGTGTGTGCGTCTTTGTGTATGTGTGTGTGTATGTGTAAGTGGACGTAGATGTGATTGAATGTCTTAGACCTGGGTACAGGGAGTTTAGTAGTCGGGTATACTCGACTATAGCATTCTTACTTGTTTGTAGTTGTTGGTGACTTTAATATTGCCGGAACTATCAGGATTTCAAGTCCTGACTCCAGCGTGTTGATAATTTCATAATTTTTATACTATGTTCCCGAAGGGAAAATAGTACATTGGATTTGCGAAATGTCCGTCTGTCCGTCTGGCCGTCTGTCCGTCTGTCCGTATGAACGCAATTTTTTTGCCTTTATCTTTGAGCTAGAGCAACCAAACTTGGTACACATATTGGTGTATATCGTCAATTTATGAAGTGTCGAGATCGACCCCTCACCCCCACCCCCTCCCCCGCAATTTGGGGAAAACCTGTGTCTTCCTCATTTTTAAAGATATAGTCACCAAATTTGGCATACAGACTAATGTTGAGATTCCCGACAGATCTGCATCAAAAAAATTTGCCCCCCACCCCCACTCCCACAAATTGGCATATGATATCCCCAAAACACATTTTTCAAGGGGTATATCTCCTACAGTTTCAAAGATAGAGTTACCTAATTTGGCATACAGACTAATGTTGACCACCTGGGAAAATCTGCATCAAACATTTTTGGACCCCCCACCCCCTCCCCCACAAAGGAGCAAAATCTATATCTCCCACACCTGTGCAGTGTTTTTCGCGTCTCTTTCTGAACACACAAATAACCAAATTATATAGGACTGGGAACATACTATTCTGCAGTCGGGTGCGTCCGACTGCAACGTTCTTACTTGTTTTGGGATGTCATTGTATCAAATCACTGGTATCCCAAATTCTTTACATAAAATGCTTGATCTTATTTTTGTCTTGGATCCCTCCTTTTTATCTGTCTCCCGTACTGACCCTATAACCATTCCTGAAGATCCCTATCACCCAACTTTTGAGTTGTTAATTGACTTACCTGCCAGGGTGCTAAGCCCAGGTAGTAAACCTGCAGAGCGAGTTCGTCAGTTTCGGAAAACCGATTTTACTAAAGTCGCTCATCTTCTATCCCAAACTGACTGGTCTCAGCTTTACTTGTGTAGAGACATGGATAGAGCAATTCAATTTTTTTTACTCTACTTTAAACCAACGTGTGTCCCGCTCGTTAAACCACGTAGGTCTAACAGGCCTGTGTGGTTTACGCGGGATTTAATAATCTTACAAAATAGAAAGTCGAGATTGTACGAGAAAAACAAGGAATATAGCTCTTTCTTGGATTTCTCTCGCTATTTGTTTGCCCGATCTAACTTCTCTGTACTTAATACACATTAATACACATAATAATCTACCTTAGAAGCTGTAGGTTACAGTTTCAGCGGGATCCTAAAAGGTTTTATAACTTCGTTAATGCGAAGCGTAGGTCATCAACACTTCCATCAACCGTTTTTTTTTTTTTTTTAAAACGACAGCTATTGGCTATTGCCGATCGTTTTGCTGAGTTTTTTCAAACGACTTATAGTTCACAACCTTATCAAATGGTTTCGCCTTATTCTTTTCATGTAAATAACTCCAATTGCATTTTTGGACCTTTAATAACTGAAAGTTCGATTCTACGTGATTCAAAGGCTATTAAGCCTATATTTTCACCGGTACCTGATGGAGGACCACTTAGCTGCGTGTTTAGGTACTGTGCTCAAGGTATATTCAAGCCATTATTTATTCTTTTTAAATTGTCCGTGGAGTTGTGCTCTTTCCCTAACACTTGGAAAGAATCGTTTATTATTCCTCTCCATACAAAAAGGAAATAAGTCTATCGTCGATTACTTTAGAGGTATTTCTAAGTTGTCTGCTAGTCCTAAGATTTTTGAGAAATTAATAACTTCTCAACTTCAAAATTTGTGCAGAAATATAGATCTACTACCACTTACCTATTGGAATTCACTTCTCTTGTCATTAAGGAATTTCAAGCTAAAATGCAAACAGATGTCATTTACACTGATTTCAGTAAGTAAGCTTAATATTCTGGGATTTCCAAATAACTTAATTCTTTCGATCTCTAACTACTTAACTCTTAGAACCCAAAAGGTTTATTTCAAAGACTTAATCTGCAAGTCTGTTCAAGTTACTTCCGGAGTACCACAAAGAAAACATCTGGGCCCCTTATTATTTACGTTGTTCATAAATAACCTTCCTTCTGTCATAAATCACTGACGAGTGATGGTGTATGTCATCTACTGATTACTCCCTGTACCCATAAAATGGGTAAAAAGGGGGTACTAAATCTGTGCAAATGTATCTAACAGGCAGAAGGAGACATCTCCGACCCTATAAAGTATATATATTCTTGATCAGTATCAAAAGAGATTTTGATTTGGCCATGTCCGTCTGTCTGTCCGTCTGTCCGTCCGTATGTATGAACGCAAGGATCTCAGCAACTATAAGAGCTAGAGACACCAAATTTTAAATGTAGGTACCTGTATAGCATACGCAGATCAAGTTTGTTTCATATTTCAGATATCTCTCCCCGTTCCCCCGCAAATCGACAAAAACCGTTTTACAGGAACAATTTTCAAGATATAGCTTCTAGATTTAGCATGTACAATACTTTAGTCTCTCTTAATCTACTGTTCAAATTTCAAGTCGATCGGATAATAAACACGGAAGTTATTCACGAAAGAAGATTCTGTAATGCAGCGAGAGGAGGGAAGAAGAAGCACAGCCACCAATTAAAATGCCTCGCTTGCGCTGTCGCTTTTGCCGCCTGTGTGTGTGCGTCTTTGTGTATGTGTGTGTGTATGTGTAAGTGGACGTAGATGTGATTGAATGTCTTAGACCTGGGTACAGGGAGTTTAGTAGTCGGGTATACTCGACTATAGCATTCTTACTTGTTTGTAGTTGTTGGTGACTTTAATATTGCCGGAACTATCAGGATTTCAAGTCCTGACTCCAGCGTGTTGATAATTTCATAATTTTTATACTATGTTCCCGAAGGGAAAATAGTACATTGGATTTGCGAAATGTCCGTCTGTCCGTCTGGCCGTCTGTCCGTCTGTCCGTATGAACGCAATTTTTTTGCCTTTATCTTTGAGCTAGAGCAACCAAACTTGGTACACATATTGGTGTATATCGTCAATTTATGAAGTGTCGAGATCGACCCCTCACCCCCACCCCCTCCCCCGCAATTTGGGGAAAACCTGTGTCTTCCTCATTTTTAAAGATATAGTCACCAAATTTGGCATACAGACTAATGTTGAGATTCCCGACAGATCTGCATCAAAAAAATTTGCCCCCCACCCCCACTCCCACAAATTGGCATATGATATCCCCAAAACACATTTTTCAAGGGGTATATCTCCTACAGTTTCAAAGATAGAGTTACCTAATTTGGCATACAGACTAATGTTGACCACCTGGGAAAATCTGCATCAAACATTTTTGGACCCCCCACCCCCTCCCCCACAAAGGAGCAAAATCTATATCTCCCACACCTGTGCAGTGTTTTTCGCGTCTCTTTCTGAACACACAAATAACCAAATTATATAGGACTGGGAACATACTATTCTGCAGTCGGGTGCGTCCGACTGCAACGTTCTTACTTGTTTTGGGATGTCATTGTATCAAATCACTGGTATCCCAAATTCTTTACATAAAATGCTTGATCTTATTTTTGTCTTGGATCCCTCCTTTTTATCTGTCTCCCGTACTGACCCTATAACCATTCCTGAAGATCCCTATCACCCAACTTTTGAGTTGTTAATTGACTTACCTGCCAGGGTGCTAAGCCCAGGTAGTAAACCTGCAGAGCGAGTTCGTCAGTTTCGGAAAACCGATTTTACTAAAGTCGCTCATCTTCTATCCCAAACTGACTGGTCTCAGCTTTACTTGTGTAGAGACATGGATAGAGCAATGCAATTTTTTTTACTCTGCTTTAAACCAACGTGTGTCCCGTTGGTTAAACCACGTAGGTCTAACAGGCCTGTGTGGTTTACGCGGGATTTAATAATCTTACAAAATAGAAAGTCGAGATTGTACGAGAAAAACAAGGAATATAGCTCTTTCTTGGATTTCTCTCGCTATTTGTTTGCCCGATCTAACTTCTCTGTACTTAATACACATTAATACACATAATAACTACCTTAGAAGCTGTAGGTTACAGTTTCAGCGGGATCCTAAAAGGTTTTATAACTTCGTTAATGCGAAGCGTAGGTCATCAACACTTCCATCAACCGTAATTTTTTTTTTTTTAAAACGACAGCTATTGGCTATTTCCGATCGTTTTGCTGAGTTTTTTCAAACGTCTTATAGTTCACAACCTTATCAAATGGTTTCGCCTTATTCTTTTCATGTAAATAACTCCAATTGCATTTTTGGACCTTTAATAACTGAAAGTTCGATTCTACGTGATTCAAAGGCTATTAAGCCCATATTTTCACCGGTACCTGATGGAGGACCACTTAGCTGCGTGTTTAGGTACTGTGCTCAAGGTATATTCAAGCCATTATTTATTCTTTTTAAATTGTCCGTGGAGTTGTGCTCTTTCCCTAACACTTGGAAAGAATCGTTTATTATTCCTCTCCATACAAAAAGGAAATAAGTCTATCGTCGAGAGCTTTAGAGGTATTTCTAAGTTGTCTGCTAGTCCTAAGATTTTTGAGAAATTAATAACTTCTCAACTTCAAAATTTGTGCAGAAATATAGATCTACTACCACTTACCTATTGGAATTCACTTCTCTTGTCATTAAGGAATTTCAAGCTAAAATGCAAACAGATGTCATTTACACTGATTTCAGTAAGTAAGCTTAATATTCTGGGATTTCCAAATAACTTAATTCTTTCGATCTCTAACTACTTAACTCTTAGAACCCAAAAGGTTTATTTCAAAGGCTTAATCTATAAGTCTGTTCAAGTTACTTCCGGAGTACCACAAAGAAAACATCTGGGCCCCTTATTGTTTACGTTGTTCATAAATAACCTTCCTTCTGTCATAAATCACTGACGAGTGATGGTGTATGTCATCTACTGATTACTCCCTGTACCCATAAAATGGGTAAAAAGGGGTACTAAATCTGTGCAAATGTATGTAACAGGCAGAAGGAGACATCTCCGACCCTATAAAGTATATATATTCTTGATCAGTATCAAAAGAGATTTTGATTTGGCCATGTCCGTCTGTCTGTCCGTCTGTCCGTCCGTATGTATGAACGCAAGGATCTCGGCAACTATAAGAGCTAGAGACACCAAATTTGAAATGTAGGTACCTGTATAGCATACGCAGATCAAGTTTGTTTCATATTTCAGATATCTCTCCCCGTTCCCCCGCAAATCGATAAAAACCGTTTTACAGGAACAATTTTTAAGATATAGCTTCTAGATTTAGCATGTACAATACTTTAGTCTCTTTTAATCTACTGTTCAAATTTCAAGTCGATCGGATAATAAACACGGAAGTTATTCACGAAAGAAGATTCAGTAATGCAGCGAGAGGAGGGAAGAAGAAGCACAGCCACCAATTAAAATGCCTCGCTTGCGCTGTCGCTTGTGCCGCCTGTGTGTGTGCGTCTTTGTGTATGTGTGTGTGTATGTGTAAGTGGACGTAGATGTGATTGAATGTCTTAGACCTGGGTACAGGGAGTTTAGTAGTCGGGTATACTCGACTATAGCATTCTTACTTGTTTGTAGTTGTTGGTGACTTTAATATTGCCGGAACTATCAGGATTTCAAGTCCTGACTCCAGCGTGTTGATAATTTCATAATTTTTATACTATGTTCCCGAAGGGAAAATAGTACATTGGATTTGCGAAATGTCCGTCTGTCCGTCTGGCCGTCTGTCCGTCTGTCCGTATGAACGCAATTTTTTTGCCTTTATCTTTGAGCTAGAGCAACCAAACTTGGTACACATATTGGTGTATATCGTCAATTTATGAAGTGTCGAGATCGACCCCTCACCCCCACCCCCTCCCCCGCAATTTGGGGAAAACCTGTGTCTTCCTCATTTTTAAAGATATAGTCACCAAATTTGGCATACAGACTAATGTTGAGATTCCCGACAGATCTGCATCAAAAAAATTTGCCCCCCACCCCCACTTCCACAAATTGGCATATGATATCCCCAAAACACATTTTTCAAGGGGTATATCTCCTACAGTTTCAAAGATAGAGTTACCTAATTTGGCATACAGACTAATGTTGACCACCTGGGAAAATCTGCATCAAACATTTTTGGACCCCCCACCCCCTCCCCCACAAAGGAGCAAAATCTATATCTCCCACACCTGTGCAGTGTTTTTCGCGTCTCTTTCTGAACACACAAATAACCAAATTATATAGGACTGGGAACATACTATTCTGCAGTCGGGTGCGTCCGACTGCAACGTTCTTACTTGTTTTGGGATGTCATTGTATCAAATCACTGGTATCCCAAATTCTTTACATAAAATGCTTGATCTTATTTTTGTCTTGGATCCCTCCTTTTTATCTGTCTCCCGTACTGACCCTATAACCATTCCTGAAGATCCCTATCACCCAACTTTTGAGTTGTTAATTGACTTACCTGCCAGGGTGCTAAGCCCAGGTAGTAAACCTGCAGAGCGAGTTCGTCAGTTTCGGAAAACCGATTTTACTAAAGTCGCTCATCTTCTATCCCAAACTGACTGGTCTCAGCTTTACTTGTGTAGAGACATGGATAGAGCAATTCAATTTTTTTTACTCTACTTTAAACCAACGTGTGTCCCGCTCGTTAAACCACGTAGGTCTAACAGGCCTGTGTGGTTTACGCGGGATTTAATAATCTTACAAAATAGAAAGTCGAGATTGTACGAGAAAAACAAGGAATATAGCTCTTTCTTGGATTTCTCTCGCTATTTGTTTGCCCGATCTAACTTCTCTGTACTTAATACACATTAATACACATAATAACTACATACCTTAGAAGCTGTAGGTTACAGTTTCAGCGTGATCCTAAAAGGTTTTATAACTTCGTTAATGCGAAGCGTAGGTCATCAACACTTCCATCAACCGTATTTTTTTACTCCCTGTACCCATAAAATGGGTAAAAGGGGGTATTGGATTTGTGCAAAAGTATGTAACAGGCAGAAGGAGACATCTGCGACCCTATAAAGTATATATATTCTTGATCAGTATCAAAAGAGATTTTGATTTTTGATTGGAATGTAGGTTCCTGTATACCATACGCAGATCAAGTTTGTTTCCAATTTCAAATATCTCCCCCGTTCCCCCGCAAATCGATTAAAACCGTTTTACAGTAACAATTTTCAAGATATAGCTTTAAGATTTGGCATGTACAATACTTTAGTCTCTCTTAATCTACTGTCCAAATTTCAAGTCGATCGGATAATAAACACGGAAGTTATTCGCGATAGAAGATTCAGTAACGCATCGAGAGGGGGGAAGAAGAAGCACAGCCACTTTTGCCGCCTGTGTGCGTGCGTCTTTGTGTATGTGTGTGTGTATGGGTAAGTGGACTTAGATGTGATTGGATGTTTTAGACCTGGGTACAGGGAGTTTCGTAGTCGGGTATACTCGACTATAGCATTCTTACTTGTTTTTTTTTAAAACGACAGCTATTGGCTATTGCCGATCGTTTTGCTGAGTTTTTTCAAACGACTTATAGTTCACAACCTTATCAAATGGTTTCGCCTTATTCTTTTCATGTAAATAACTCCAATTGCATTTTTGGACCTTTAATAACTGAAAGTTCGATTCTACGTGATTCAAAGGCTATTAAGCCCATATTTTCACCGGTACCTGATGGAGGACCACTTAGCTGCGTGTTTAGGTACTGTGCTCAAGGTATATTCAAGCCATTATTTATGCTTTTTAAATTGTCCGTGGAGTTGTACTCTTTCCCTAACACTTGGAAAGAATCGTTTATTATTCCTCTCCATACAAAAAGGAAATAAGTCTATCGTCGAGAACTTTAGAGGTATTTCTAAGTTGTCTGCTAGTCCTAAGATTTTTGAGAAATTAATAACTTCTCAACTTCAAAATTTGTGCAGAAATATAGATCTACTACCACTTACCTGTTGGAATTCACTTCTCTTGTCATTAAGGAATTTCAAGCTAAAATGCAAACAGATGTCATTTACACTGATTTCAGTAAGTAAGCTTAATATTCTGGGATTTCCAAATAACTTAATTCCTTCGATCTCTAACTACTTAACTCTTAGAACCCAAAAGGTTTATTTCAAAGGCTTAATCTATAAGTCTCTTCAAGTTACTTCCGGAGTACCACAAAGAAAACATCTGGGCCCCTTATTATTTACGTTGTTCATAAATAACCTTCCTTCTGTCATAAATCACTGACGAGTGATGGTGTATGTCATCTACTGATTACTCCCTGTACCCATAAAATGGGTAAAAAGGGGGTACTAAATCTGTGCAAATGTATGTAACAGGCAGAAGGAGACATCTCCGACCCTATAAAGTATATATATTCTTGATCAGTATCAAAAGAGATTTTGATTTGGCCATGTCCGTCTGTCTGTCTGTCTGTCCGTCTGTCCGTCCGTATGTATGAACGCAAGGATCTCAGCAACTATAAGAGCTAGAGACACCAAATTTGGAATGTAGGTTTGTGTATAGCGGGAGCAGGTCAAGTTTATTTTAGATTTGAGATATTTCCCCCGTTCCCCCGCAAATCGATTAAGACCGTTTTACAGGAACAATTTTCAAGATATAGCTTTAAGATTTGGCATGTCCAATACTTTAGTCCCTCTTAATATACTGTGCAAATTTCAAGTCGATCGGATAATAAACACGGAAGTTATTCACGAAAGAAGATTCAGTGCTGCAGCAAGGGGAAGAAGAAGCACAGCCACCATTTAAAATGCTTCGCTTGCGCTGTGGCTCGTGTGTGTGCGCCCTTGTGTATGTATGTGTGTGTGTGTACGAAGATGCGATCAGAAATTTTTGACCTGGGTACAGGGAGTTTCGTAGTCGGGTATACCCGACTATAGCATTCTTACTTGTTTTCTATCTGATCAATGGTTGCAAACTGATCTTGATAGTGTTAAAGCCTGGTGTCGCGTAAATTAATTGTGGTAAGTGTAACGTAATGTCTTTTTACTCCCTGTACCCATAAAATGGGTAAAAGGGGGTATTGGATTTGTGCAAAAGTATGTAACAGGCAGAAGGAGACATATCCGACCCTATAAAGTATATATATTCTTGATCAGTATCAACAGAGATTTTGATTTGGCCATGTCCGTCTGTCTGTCCGTCTGTCCGTCCGTCCGTCTGTCCGTCTGTTCGTCTGTCCGGATGAACGCGTCGATCTCAGCAACTATAAAAGCTAGAGACACCAAATTTGGAATGTAGGTTCCTGTATACCATACGCAGATCAAGTTTGTTTCCAATTTCAAATATCTCCCCCTTTCCCCGCAAATCGATTAAAACCGTTTTACAGTAACAATTTTCAAGATATAGCTTTAAGATTTGGCATGTACAATACTTTAGTCTCTCTTAATCTACTGTCCAAATTTCAAGTCGATCGGATAATAAACACGGAAGTTATTCACGATAGAAGATTCAGTAATGCAGCGAGAGGGGGAAGAAGAAGCACAGCCACTTTTGCCGCCTGTGTGCGTGCGTCTTTGTGTATGTGTGTGTGTATGGGTAAGTGGACTTAGATGTGATTGGATGTTTTAGACCTGGGTACAGGGAGTTTCGTAGTCGGGTATACTCGACTATAGCATTCTTACTTGTTATAGATGCACTTTTTACTCCCTGTACCCATAAAATAGTAAAAAGGGGGTACTAAATCTGTGCAAATTTTGTAACAGGCAGAAGAAGACATCTCCGACCCTATAAAGTATATATATTCTTGATCAGTATCAAAAGAGATTTCGATTTGGCCATGTCCGTCTGTCTGTCTGTATGTATGAAAGCAACTATTAGAGCTAGAGACACCAAATTTTGAATGTAGGTTCCTGTATAGCGGGCGTAGGTCAAGTTTATTTGGATCCGAGATATTTTCCCAGGTCTAAAACATTCAATCACATCTATGTCCACTTACACATACACACACACATACACAAAGACGCACGCACACAGGCGGCAAAAGCGACAGCGCAATTTTAATTGGTGGCTGTGCTTCTTCTTCCCCCTCTCGCTGCATCAATGAATCTTCTTTCGTGAATAACTTCCGTGTTTATTATCCGATCGACTTGAAATTTGGACAGTAGATTAAGAGGGACTAAAGTATTGTACATGCCAAATCTTAAAGCTATATCTTGAAAATTGTTCCTGTAAAACGGTTTTAATCGATTTGCGGGGAACGGGGAGATATCTGAAATATGAAACAAACTTGATCTGCGTATGGTATACAGGAACCTACATTTCAAATTTGGTGTCTCTAGCTCTTGTAGTTGCTGAGATCGACGCGTTCATACGGACAGACGGACAGACGGACAGACAGACGGACATGGCCAAATCGAAATCTCTTTTGATACTGATCAAGAATATATATACTTTATAGGGTCGGAGATGTCTCCTTCTGCCTGTTACATACATTTGCACAGATGTAATACCCCTTTTTACCCATTTTATGGGTACAGGGAGTAAAAACCGTTTTACAGTTACAGTTTCAAAGATATATGATTTCGCATGTATGATACTTTGGTTTCTCTTAATCTACTGTTCACATTTTAAGTCGATCGGATAATAAATACGGAAGTTATTAACGAAAGAAGATTCAGTACTGCAGGGCGGTGGGAAGAAAAAGCACAGCCACAACTTAAAATGCCTGGCTTGCGCTGTGGCTCGTGCGTGTGCGTATTTGTGTATGTATGTGTAAGTGTACGAAGATGCGATTGGAAACTCTTGATCTGGGTACAGGGAGTTTTGTAGTCGGGTATACTCGGCTAAAGCAGTTTTACTTGTTAAATAATTATATTCTTAATGGTAAGCCGCTTGTTCGAATTGAGTCAGTTAATGATTTGGGTATCCTTTTAGATTCCAAGCTATCTCTTCCACCGCTAATCGTGCCTTTGGTGTCTTGGGTCTCATTAAGCGTTGGTCTAAAGAATTAAACGATCCCTACATTTCTAAAACTCTTTATTCTCTTGTTCCACCTATTCTTGAATATGGGTCCTGTATTGTGTGTCCCCAATACAAGGTTCATCAGGATTGAATAGAATCGGTACAAAACCAAGAAACTGTTAGCAGACGCAAAGGTAGTGCTTCTGCCAGAAGAGCCCCTCTGCGGCGCCCAGCCCAGGGTCCCATTCAGGGTACTAATGTCTGGAATCTTTCAAGCCCAGATCACCATGCTCAGGGTCTAAGTCGTAGCTGACTGATCGTGCTGGCTTCTCGGCCATCCCTGATTAAGACCCTTCTCAATAGCCTAGTTTGGGTAGCCCTGTGGTGTCGAGAGCTCCCACCCGCCCCCTGTCTGCTGATATTCCTCGCCATGATGTCATCAGCGCTCTGCCTAAGCTTCGTCAGCCTGCTCAGGACCGTCTGCTCCACCGGATACTCAGCCTGCAAGCTGCCCAGCAAAAGGATGCGCAATCCCAATCCTCTTCCATGGATAAACTTATCTCGACTGGATCAGATGATGACACTACTAATGCAGGTTATGAACACGCTCATGGGTCTTCTGCCTGGCCATCTTGCAACATCTCCCCGTCAACCTGCAGCTGTCTGCTTTTTCTGCTCCTTCTCAAGTCTATTATGACTAGTTTTGAAATCAACATAGCCCTTTGGAATGCCAACGGCCTCAACGCTAAAGCGCGTGAACTGGAGTTATTCCTCCAACAGCGAGACCCAATTTAGTAGCCGCTCGAACTTCCGAATATACGACCTACTGCTCGCAAATCTTCCCGCCGACCGCCTGCGTGGAGGAGCAGGCATTTTGATTCGCTCTAACATTACTTACAGCCTTCACTACAAATTTAAGCTCAGCCATTTACAATCGGTTGCCGCCATGGTTACCACTGAGCTGGGTAATATTGTAATGGGTGCTATCTGTTAGCCACCGGGAAACGCCCAGCAATGGACTGCAAATGAATTCTCCCAACTTGTCGGACAGCTTACTGACAAGTTCATAATAGCTGGCGATTGGAATGCTCATCACTCATTTTGGGGATGTTGGCGCTCTTGCAACAGAGGTTTCACGCTCCACTCCTTTATCACTAGCTCTAGGCTCCAAATTCTGGCAACCGGCGGACCTACGCACTTCCCTGGTGACAGAAACAGGAATCCTTCGGCAATTGACGTTGCTGTTTATTCTGGGATTCCTTATCTTGCCATAAACGAGTGTTATGAGCTCTCCTCGGACCACTTGCCACTAATAATACACTTCTCTGCTGAGGTCTCCACCCATAGTGGCAAACACCGGCTTCTCCCTCGAGGCTCTAATATTCATTTATTACCACCATGTGATCTGACTACGACGATTGGCATTGACGAAGCTGCTGAGGAGTTGGTCCGCACAATTCATACTGCTGCTGCTGCCTCCATGGTCAACCAGTGGAATACTCTCCCTTCTAGACCAGTTCGGTCTCCATTAAAACCCGAGATTCTGGTCCTCGTCAGACGTAAACGCAAGCTAAGACGACGATGGATGCGTACCCGGCACCCCTTGGATCAGGCTGAATTTAAGACTGCTACCACTTTACCACGCAAGGCGTTTTATGAGGCTTAGTCCAATTTTTTCGTAGAGAAGCTCCGCTTAATAGACCCTGACCAGGACAGAGGATTTGCTCTTTGGAAGTGCACTCGTGGCCTTAAAAGGCAACCAATGAGAAGATTTTCCTTACTGCGCAGGGATGGAACCTGGGCCAAATCAGATGCGGACTTTGCCGAGGAGTTTGCTAGTGACCTTGCTGAGAGGTTCATTCCATTTGACCTGGCAACTGAAGAGGGGGTGGATATTGCTACCACTTTTGCTGGAGCTATCCCTGGTCCGACCGTTTTAATACCTCCAATTGACGTGCCAGAAATAGTCCAACAAATTAAACGACTTAAGCCCAGTAAAGTTCCTGGATTTGACGGCCATGATGAAGCGGATGAAGCTGTCGCAGCACTTGCGAACATTTTTAATGTCATGCTCCAGCTCTCTCAATTTCCCCCCCATAGAAAACGGCGCTCATTATAATGGTCCCTAACAAGGGCTGAATCACCACTCGCCCGATTGCTTCCGCCCCATCAGCCTTTTTCCAACATTCTCTAAGATGTTTGAGAGAATGCTTCTGCGCAGGCTAATGAACATCGATGCCTTCAAGCTTGCCCTTTCCAACCATCAATTTGGGTTTCGAAGTAGCCATAGTGCCATAGAGCAAGTGCATCGGGTCACCAACCATATTTTGGAAGCTTTTGAGCGGGGAAAATACTGCTCGGCCGTCTTCTTGGATGTGAAGCAGGGGTTCGACCGAGTCTGGCAATCGTCTATTAAGCCGATTTCTGCTGGAGTCCCCCAAAGTAGCGTTTTGGGTCCTGTGTTGAACACGATTTACACCTCAGATCTTCCGTTTCCAAGTTGCCGTCGTACTTTGACTGCCACCTATGCGGATGACACGGCCTTTCTCGCCACCAGCTGGTACAGGAGTTCCTCAATGAGTACAAGTGCTGGGCCTCACGCTGGAACATTGCCATAAACACGCAAATGAGTCAACATGCAACATTTTCTCTGAATCGTTTGAACTCAACGCAAATCTCTCTGAATGGCAACAGAATTAAACACCTCACCTAAGTTAAACATCTGAGAGTTACTTTGGACCGGCGGCTAACTTGGAAGCCGCACATTCTTTGTGTCTGTGCTATGGCGCAATAAAAGGCTAAGCGGATGGACTGGCTACTTAGGCCTGGGAGTGGGCTTTCTCTCGCAGCTAAAATCCACCTCTTTAAGGCCATCATTATGCCCACTCTAAATTGGGGCACGGCCTGTAACTGCACTGTAACACAATCAAACGGATCGAGTCATGCCAAAGCAAAATTCTCCTGGGAATTTTTGACGCTCCCTATTACGTGCGCAACAACACTATATACAATGACCTTGGAGTATTGCCAGTATGCGCTAAAATCAGCAATTTCGCTGATCAATACAGAGGCAGGGTTCTGGCCTACACCAACTCCTTGGCTACTCGCCTAGCAAGGCCGTATTTAAACAGAATGCTTGTCCGACACCATCCTTCGGATAATTGGTTATTCGAATTTAGCTAAGCTTTGTTCAATCTGGTAAAAACTTGTCTAACATTCTGACGTTTTTAATAAACTGTTAGATCCCTGCGCTTATCTGCTCTTTAACCCGAGATATTTATGAAAGTGTTTCAATTAACACGCAGCCAAAAAAAAATCTAAGGTCTTGCTTACACAGCTGATATTACGCGCTCGGAATATTCTAATTTCACTAGTATACAAAACTGGATTTTTCGCCTCCCTGGCGCATAAGTGGGCGTGTCTAGAAGCGCACGTTACAACAGGCAGCCAGCCGTATGCGGTATGGCAGTGTCAGTGCTGCTGTGGTATGCAACAACAACCGCCGCCGACGATACAGCCGTAGCTGCAACAGCAGCTATCGCCGTTGTCGCCGTCGAGTGCCGCTGGAGTTCACTGCTGCAGTTCGCCGCTGAAGTCGCCGATGAAGTCGCAACTGAGCACGTGAACACTTGCGGCAGAAATTCACAAGTCTCTGATCTGCGGCCACCAGGAATGTATAAGTTTTCGCCCAAACAGGAAGCACCAGTCGCAATCGGCTCCAGCACAACAGATGTGCCCTTTGCCTTTTGCTGACTCTTAGAAAAATCTAAGGCTCACCAGGTGACACCTTTTATATAAGTGCACTGATTCTAACACTATAGTCGATAGCCTATATAAATATAAGATAGCTTAGCTCTACAAATTAACCGCGTGACAGCACGTTTTAATTGATCTATAAAAATTCGGCACTGAGACGTCTACTCGAGTCGATTAACCGTAATAATTTTAACGGCAGTTTCTGCACCTTGCTGTACCTCCTGCTAAGCTGAGCTTTCGTTTTAGGTAGCGGTAAGCACATACGCATATCGTGCGTGTGCAACTCACCACTTACATGCATGCGTAGGCGGATAGAATGCAATCAAATGACAGTAGGGTGCTTCACTATTTTACTATAAAATTTTATGTAAACAAATTTCCTTTTTTTTATCGGAAAACGAATAGTACTTCTATTTCCTTAGTCAGAACTTCACTTTTATGTTTTCTGTGTAATCTATAGTTACTTTTTGTCTATTTTTTCTATTGCTTCTATTTAATTTGTACTTATTTATCTGTTCCGCGACCTTCGTTACCGCACGTTATGCGGCGCGCCCCTCGGTCGGTTGGTCGGAGGTGGGTTGCATTTTGGTCTGCGCGTTAACAAGACCGTGCTTGGTGTCGTTGTACTGCTCGTTTTTGTACATCAACGTCCAAGATAAAAAGGTTTGGCTATTTGGGAGAAATTGGCAACAAATTTTCTGAAGTATTCTACTAAGCCAAGAAATTTTAGGAGTTCCGTGGAATACTGAAGTTTGTTACAGCTCGCGTCTTTGATAAAGATGAACTTATGTTTTTGTTTATGTTTCTAAAATGTGACCTAGATACTCGATCCAGGTTTTTAGAACGTGACTAGCCCGTACTCTACGCAGTGATGTTAGCCACGGCCTCCTGTTCAGTATCTGCTGGCATAATTATGCCGTCTACGTACGGTATGGCTACTCCCTTGCGCGTCAAATCTTAAAAAATAGCGTTGATATGACGTTGACAAGCCGAATCGAACTTTTAAAACCTGAAACTATGCGTTGTGGGTGACAAACGATGCACTTTTACTCCCTGTACCCATAAAATGGGTAAAAAGGGGTATTACATCTGTGCAAATGTATGTAACAGACAGAAGGAGACATCTCCGACCCTATAAAGTATATATATTCTTGATCAGTATCAAAAGAGATTTCGATTTGGCCATGTCCGTCTGTCTGTCCGTCTGTCCGTCTGTCCGTCTGTCCGTCTGTCCGTCTGTCCGTCTGTCCGTATGAACGCGTCGATCTCAGCAACTACAAGAGCTAGAGACACCAAATTTGAAATGTAGGTTCCTGTATACCATACGCAGATCAAGTTTGTTTCATATTTCAGATATCTCCCCCGTTCCCCCGCAAATCGATTAAAACCGTTTTACAGTAACAATTTTCAAGATATAGCTTTAAGATTTGGCATGTACAATACTTTAGTCTCTCTTGATCTACTGTCCAAATTTCAAGTCGATCGGATAATAAACACGGAAGTTATTCACGAAAGGAGATTCAGTGCTGCAGCAAGGGGAAGAAGAAGCACAGCCACCATTTAAAATGCTAGGCTTGCGCTGTGGCTCGTGTGTGTGCGCCCTTGTGTATGTATGTGTGTGTATGTGTAAGCTTACGAAGATACGATTGGAAATTTTTGACCTGGGTACAGGGAGTTTCGTAGTCGGGTATACTCGACTATAGCATTCTTACTTGTTATTTTCACATATGTGTATTTATGTAGAGTATATATGTGTATAAGTTTAAATATATATGTATTTTTGTAACATATATGTAGTGATATATCCATCTGCCGTCACTTACACACTTAGCAACCACATATCACTTAGCAACCACATACAGTCATAAGCTACCCAAATTATTGTAAACAAATCTGTTGATAACTTCGACACTGGCGGATATCGCTCTGACATAAACAAAAGACCCTAAATTTAAGAACCCAAGCCACTTGTCGTAGTTAGCATCAGGCCACCACTTTCCCACGCGAAAATGCAGACGCTGCAAAAATCTCGGCTGACGCAACGTCGCTACTTCTCTCGTAATCTCCCTAAGAGACTACTCTTTAAGAGAGCCAAAAGCTCGCTCTCAACATAAGCGTTTTTCAACCTAAAGGTACCTAAAAGCTTCGGTCCGAGGCTTGATCAGCGCCCATGCACTTAGATTAATTGAGTTCGATTTGGAAATCCTAATAATTCGGTTGTGATAAGGTTTATAATTAAATAAAATATTTTTTTTAAGACCCTCACGTAAATCGGTTATTTAATTGGCGCAGCCGGTAGGATACTCTCAAGTTGTAAAATACGCAACCTCTGTCAGTAATCTTGGATACGATTCCTACGTAGGATCGTCAAGTAAATCTCAGAAAGTATTAATATTTGGCTAATCGAGATTACTTTGTAGTGTTTAAACACAACAATAACAGCGAACACGTCTGGGTGTTACAAATCAAATTGTTGATCCCTGTAACCCGTGTTTCACTGGGAGGAATTTGCATATGCAAATAAACTCAATAATAACAATTGGTGACGCGAAAATTTGTGTGCCGCCAACATTTGTGTGCAAAAACTTAAACAATCTAAGCCCAGTAACAACAAATTGATGACGCGAAAATCTGTGTGCCGCCAATATCTGCGCGAAAATTTGTGTACAGAACTAAACAATCAAAATCAAAACAACACAATGTACAACAAAATTTTTTAAATCAACAACAAAGACAATAAGTGCAAAATTGCAACGTTTAAAAATTAATCAAGAACTATACAATCAAAATCAAAACAACAAACATCTTCTACAACAAAATTAAAAAAAAAACAAGTAAGAATGTTATAGTCGAGTATACCCGACTACGTAACTCCCTGTACCCAGGTCTAAAACATTCAATCACATCTACGTCCACTTACACATACATACACACATACACAAAGACGCACACACACACTGGCGGCAAAAGAGACAGCGCAAGCGAGGCAATTTAATTGGTGGCTGTGCTTCTTCTTCCCCCTCTCGCTGCATCACTGAATATTCTTTCGTGAATAACTTCCGTGTTTATTATCCGATCGACTTGAAATTTGGACAGTATATTAAGAGAGACTAAAGTATTGTACGTGCCAAATCTTAAAGCTATATCTTGAAAATTGTTACTGTAAAACAGTTTTAATCGATTTGCGGGGGAACGGGGGGAGATATCTGAAATATGAAACAAACTTGATCTGCGTATGGTATACAGGAACCTACATTTCAAATTTGGTGTCTCTAGCTCTTGTAGTTGCTGAGATCGACGCGTTCGTACGGACAGACGGACAGACGGACAGACAGACGGACATGGCCAAATCGAAATCTCTTTTGATACTGATCAAGAATATATATACTTTATAGGGTCGGAGATGTCTCCTTCTGCCTGTTACATACATTTGCACAGATGTAATACCCCCTTTTTACCATTTTATGGGTACAGGGAGTAACAACAACAACAACAACAAAGACAATAAGTGCAAAATTGCAACGTCGAAAAAAATTAACTAAAAGCCCAACAACTAACACATCAAAATGACTGGAATTATCAGAACAACATATAAATCAGGCATTGTCTCAATTGAGACAGGTGCCCCACTTTGATGGGTCACCGGAACACCTAGCAGCCTTCATTAGACGAATCGACTTCATATTACAATTGTATCCAACGAGGGATGTTCGTCAACATAGCGTCCTATTCAGAGCTATTGAAGTACAAGTATCTGGAGAAGCTCAACGGATATCACAGTTACACCAATCTAATACGTGGTCGGAATTAAAACCGGCTCTCATCGATGCCTTCAAAGTGCAGACGCCATATGAGGAACTTTTGAGACGATTATACAACACCAACTTTAACGGAAGTCTACGTAAGTTCATCGAGGAATTAGAACATAAGTCCTTCATGATTGTTAACAAATTAGCATTAGAAAACATCCCAAACAATACCATCTTGTATACCAATGCAATGCAAAACACCATTAAAGACGTAATTAACAAAAAATTACCAGATAGGCTTTTCATGACACTTGCTCGTTATGACATTAGCACTATACAAAATTTAAAACAAATTGCTCAGAAAGAGGGATTATACGATAGTTTCATAAAAACTTACACTTACACACAAAACAATTCAAACCGTAGGAATGGGGGAAACAATTCTCAAAATTCAAACCAAGTGCCTGCCACTTCAAGTAAACCAACTATAAATTATCAGCAAAAAAACGCCAACTCATTCATACGAATAACTATGAATGACAAGCCGTTGAAATGTATAATTGATACAGGTTCAACTATAAATATAATGAGGGAAAACTTTTTAAAATTCCCAAAGAAAATCGATAAATTAAAACCTAACCTAACCTAACCTAACCTTTGAATTAACACCAGAAGTCTTTAACATTAGGGAAAAATATGTCATGGACAATGTACAATTCCTATCATGCATTGACATTTATTCAAATTTGCAAAAGAGCCATCATTAAAATATTCAATGAAATGGGAAAACCCCAAGAAATAAAAGCCGACAAAGATTCAGCTTTCATATGCGCAGCATTGCAGGCATGGTTGAAATCTGAAGGCGTTATAATAAACATCACATCCAGCAAGAATGGCATTGCAGATGTGGAAAGATTCCATAAAACAGTTAACGAAAAATTAAGAATAGTTAATAATGAAGCAAACATAGAAAATAAGATGACTAAGTTCGAAACCATATTATACACGTATAATCACAAAACAAAACATAAAACTACTAACAGGACCCCAGCAGACATATTCATTTATGCAGGAACTCCAGAATACGGCGTCCAAGAAAATAAAAGAAGACAAATAGAAGCACTTAATAAAAAACGTAATAATTTTGAAATAGATACTAGATTCAGGCAAGCCCCACTAGTTAAGTCAAAAGCTACAAACCCTTTTAAGAAAACAGGACAGTTAAGACAAATTGACGAAAAAAACTTCGAAGAAACAAACAGAGGTAGAAAAGTTACACATTACAGAAGCAAATTTAAAAAGAAAAAGAAAATTAATAAAAGCAAATATTCACAGGAAGCCGACACTTTCAATTGTACAAATCCACCATAACAGCAATCATGATAATGACAATGATAAAACTGATAACAACAGGATCAATTGAAATCAACCCCATTGAAAAAAGTAAGAACGTTGCAGTCGGACACTTCATAAATCAATCTCGATCTCGACACTTCATAAATTGACGATATACACCAACATGTGTACCAAGTTTGGTTGCTCTAGCTCAAAGATAAAGGCAAAAAAATTGCGTGCATACGGACAGACGGACATTTCGCAAACCCAATATACTATTTTCCCTTTGGGAACATAGTATAATAAACGCGTTACGTAACTTACTCCCTCCGCAGTCCCGAGTTAGGCAATTCATAGGTCTAGCGTCATATTTTCAACAATTTGTACCTAAGTTCTCTGAAATAATTAAATCATTGTATGGTCTCACCAGTAAAAATAAAATTTTCCTGCGGAAATCCGAACATGAGCAAATACGTCAAATAGTTATAAAAACACTGACAGATGAGCCAGTACTTTTAATATTTGATCCCCAGTATCGTATAGAACTGCACACAGATGCCAGTATGGATGGCTATGGAGCTATTCTTCTCCATAAAATTGACAATAAACCTCGTGTCATCGAGTATTTTAGTAAGCAAACATCCTCTACTGAATCTCGATACCATTCTTACGAGTTTGAAACGTTAGCTGTATATAACTCGATGACACATTTCCGACACTATTTGCATGGTCGACATTTTACTGTTTTTACCGGTTGCAATTTCCTGAAAGTTACGAGAAATAAAATTGATCTCACACCAAGAGTTCATTGGTGGTGGGCATACATGCCGTCGTTTGACTTCGATATCCAATACAGACCGGGAGCCAAAATGGCTCACGTCGATTTCCTCTCACGTAATCCAGTACCAACTGAAATCAGCGTCCGCGTTCATACAATCCCAGAAAATAAGCGTATTCTGTTGGCTGAAACAACAGACAATTGGCTCCTTGCCGAGCAACAAAAAGATTCAGAGAAGTCGTCAATAATTTCAAAAATTCAAAATAATAAACTTGGGGAGAATGTGGCAAAAGCTTACGAACTACATAAGTTGTAATTTGGCGACCTTTCTAGTTTTTAAGTTGCTGGTTTGGCCGGCTCGAGGTCCAGTACGAACTACGCTCAAAAATGCTTTTCCGTAAAATCCAAAGAAACGGTAAACCTAGGTGTCTTCCAGTTGTCCCTAGATCCTTTAGGTGGTCTGTAGTAAATCATGTCCATGAGGCTATTGTGCATCTTGGTTGGGAAAAAACGTTGGACAAAATGTTTGAATTTTATTGTTTTGAGAATATGGCAAAGTACGTTCGCAAATTCGTAGATAATTGCATTACTTGTATACTGACCAAACCTCCATCTGGAAAGTTACCAATTGAACTTCACCCTATACCCAAGGTAGACATTCCATGGCATACGATACATGTCGATATCACTGGTAAATTAAGTGGTAAAAAGGATCACAAGGAGTATATTATAGTGCAAATAGACGCGTTCACTAAATTTGTTTACTTATACCACACCATAAATATCAATAACGATCGTTGTATATACGCTGTAAAGTCAGAAATATAACTATTTGGCGTACCAACACGAATCATTGCAGATCAGGGTAGATCTTTTACTGGAACTAGTTTTAGTGAGTTGTGTTCTATGCAAAAAATAGAATTACACTTGATAGCAACAGGCGCCAGTCGCGCAATTGGGTAGGTAGAACGCGTTATGAGTTTATTGAAACGCATGTTAACCGCTGTCGAAAGAAGCCAACGATCTTGCCAAGACGCCTTATAGGCTATTCACACTGAGCCACCATCTACCATCCACCATCATCTGGCATGATGGTCCCATAGTTTTACCCGTGCTGCAATTTGACCATCAATCCCACCATCTCATTTGGATGTTCCTATCCGTTTCGTATGCAACACTGCATATTTGATATTCACTACGAAAATGTAAACAATCTCGACACTTCATAAATTGACGATATACACCAATATGTGTACCAAGTTTGGTTGCTCTAGCTCAAAGATAAAGGCAAAAAAATTGCGTTCATACGGACAGACGGACAGACGGACATTTCGCAAACCCAATATACTATTTTCCCTTCGGGAACATAGTATAATAATCAAGGTTTCATTTTGTTTGAATCAGGAACAATACAAATACCTATTAAGTTTGAAAACCATTGTTTAACCGTAAATATAATCCACATAGAGTACACATTCAACAACATAATAAGACAAAGCCAAGAACTTAACGATAAACCACAGATAAAATATTTAATTGACAAACTACAACGAGAAATGAGTGGCATTCGTATTACAAAACGTAACAAACGGGGACTTATAAACTTTGTGGGTTCCACATACAAATACCTTTTCGGCACACTCGACGAAAACGATAAATTAGAAATTGAACAATAAATTACAAATCTTGCACAAAATTCTATACAAACTAGTAGCTTGAACAATGTCATCGACACTATTAATGACAGTATTAACATGATAAATAATCAAAATTATGCTATGCTAACCGAACAGAAACACAACTTATTAATTTTTAATATTGAACACTTCACCGAATATATTGAAGACATCGAAATGGGTACACAACTAACACGTCTAGGAATTTTTAACCCCAAATTACTTAAACACGAAAGACTTGAAAATATTGACCACAAAAATATAATTGACATAAAAACTTCCGGTTGGTACAGCACAGCAACTAACGAAATATTTCTGATTTCACATATCCCCATTAACACAATAGAAACACCAACATTCTTGATTATACCATACCCAGATAATAACGGGCAGATTATTAACGAAAACATTGCAAGTAAATTTTATATACACAACAATAACGTAATAAACACCTTGACAAAAGAAATCGTCAAAGATCATTGTATTGCCAATATTATAAAACATGAAACACCAACTTGTACTTTTAATAAATTTCGTAAAGAAAATTACATTCAATATATTTAACCAAATATTTTAATTACATGGAATATGACCCGAAATAAATTATATCAAAATTGTAACAACCAAGAAATTTACATTGAAAATAATAAAATCATAAAAATTTACAATTGTACTGCAGAGCTGAACAATATTACAATTACAAACAATATTCAGCAATATACCAATTTAATATTTATTGAACATAACGTAACTAAGCTTGAACCACTATCACAAGTAGAAATTAAGGAAATGATTTTAATTAATAATAAGCCAAACACAATTTATAAGGCTATAACCATAACCACTTTAGTTTTAATGGCCATAATTGGCATATCTTATCTTTATATCAAATGCAAAACAGCACCACATAATATTGTAATGATATACATAACAAGTAAGAACGTTGCAGTCGGAAGCACCCGACTGCAGAATACTATGCTCCCAGTCCTATATAATTTGGTTATTTGTGGGTTCGGAAAGAGACGCGAAAAAAACTGTACAGGTGTGGGAGATATAGATAATACTCCTTTGTGGCGGAGGGGGTGGGGGGCCCAACAATTTTTGATGCAGATTTGTCCAGGGGGTCAACATTAGTATGTATGCCAAATTTGGTGACTACCTGTACAGGTGTGGGAGATATAAGTTTTTCTCCTTTGTGGGGGAAGGGGTGGGGGGTCAAAAATTGTTTGATGCAGATTTATCCAGGTGGTCAACATTAGTCTGTATGCCAAATTAGGTAACTCTATCTTTGAAACTGTAGGATATATACGAAAAACGTGTTTTGGGGATATCATATGCCGATTTGTGGTGGTGGAGGTGGGGGGTCAAAATTTTTTTATGCAGATCTGTCGGGAATCTCAACATTAGTCTGTATGCCAAATTTGGTGATTATAGCTTTAAAATGGGGAAGATACAGGTTTTGTCCAAATTGCGGGGGAGAGGGTGGGGGTGGGAGGTCGATCTCGACACTTCATAAATTGACGGCTTACACCAACATGTGTACCCAGTTTGGTTGCTCTAGCTCAAAGATAAAGGCAAAAAAATTGCGTTCATACGGACAGACGGACATACGGACATTTCGCAAACCCAATATACTATTTTCCCTTCGGAAACATAGTATAAAAACCAAATCAAATCAAGAAACTAAGAAAGAAGAAATCAAAGATATTAACGAAGAAATAGTTGTAATTAATGATTCGACACCCCACTTGTACCCTAACATCCAAGATTAGCCGCCTGAGGACAGGCAAATTTCTAATGGTTGGGGGAGTGATATATCCATCTGCCGTCACTTCCACTCTTAGCAACCACATACCACTTGGCAAGCACATACAGTCATAAGCTACCCAAATTATTGTAAGCAAATCTGTTGATAACTTCGACACTGGCGGATATCGTTCAGACATAAACAAAAGACCCTAAATTTAAGAACCCAAGCCACTTGTCGTAGTTAGCATCAGGCCACCACTTTCCCATGCGAAAATGCAGACGCTGCACAAATCTCGGCTGACGCAACGTCGTTACTTCTCTCTTAATCTCCCTAAGAGACTACTCTTTAAGAGAGCCAAAAGCTCGCTCTCAACATAAACGTTTTTCAACCTAAAGCTACCTAAAAGCTTCGGTCCGAGGTTTGATCAGCGCCCACGCACTTAGATTAATTGAGTTCGATTTGGAAATCCTAATAATTCGGTTGTGATAAGGTTTATAATTAAATAAAATATTTTTTTAAGACCCTCACGTAAATCGATTATTTAATTATATACATATCTAAGTACATATATACATACATATGTGTAAAAATTAGCATATATATGTATTTGAAAAGTGGGATATATACATCTGTATACATATTTTATACATATTTGATAAATGTGATGTTTAAAATGAATTTCTATGGTGAAAATTACTTGCAAAACAAATCGTTAGTCCAATAAAACTTTCTTACTTTTAATTTATTGTATATCTATTAACTATAGGATTATATACATATTTCTCTTCCTTATTTAGTTTTCTTCAAATATGTCGTCAAATTCATAACCAATATACATTAAATCTACCATATCCGCTGTATACACTTCCCGTAATTGCTTGTGTTTTCTAACAAAACTTTTTTTTAGATAATAGTGGATCTGATGAAACCGATAGCATGTTGAACAGGTCTTCATTTTGTCTCTCCCGTGACACCTTGCAGGTATTCGTATACGTATATCTATTGTAGTCCTTGTGTTTTGCTTCCTGGGCTTTTTCTGACAATTCTCCGATTGGCAGGCATTGTTATTCAATAAGATCTTTTCCGTGAGCCAAAATCTTATGAACAGTGGGGATACTTTTGCTACAATATTGAGGCAGTTTCCATTACATATTGGTTAAATCTTTCACCATTAATACTTTCCTTACAATTAAAGATGTTTAATATTACATTCAGCCTTTTGGTTATTTCAACATCAACACCAGTAATCCGAGCCGAAACTTCAAAGTTTTTAAGAAATGTTCGAGATGTGTTGCCGTCATTTGTGTTTCCGTATCCATATTTTGAAGTGTCAACTTTCATGCCAGTCTCAGTATAAAACAAATCCTGTATAATTTTTTTTCCGAACTTTTCGTTTATCCTCCTCCGTCATGCTCTCGTCGAATTATTCTCCATATCGTGGAAGTGTGTATCCCAATCTTGGAATAAATTCCAAATTTCTGATTCTCGCATGTAGTGGTGAAATTCCATACTCCAAATTGTGCTCATCCTCCAGAGAATTATTTAAATTTTTGAAGTCTTTTTGCTTCTTGCGCAGGACATAGTTGAATAAGTGTTGGTGATTGCACTTAACACTTTCCCGTCAACCATGGTGAGAAAGAATTTATATCTCACTGTAGTCCTTGTTCCTTGATGTCCGCAATTTCCTCGCTTAACTCCGAAACGGTAGATTTAATTAGCTCCAAAGACTCTTTTCCAAATATGAACATAATGGGTCGACAAAAGTGCACTGATGATGGACGAGGTTTTTCCCAGTAGTCATGTAGTCATGTAGTCAATGGTTTCTTCGTCCTTCGTTATGACCCTTTGCTTATACGCGCTGTGGCCTGATGATCCATCGCAGCCCCACTTGGTCATCAGTGTAAGATGTTCAGGTAGTAATTGAACTTTCGACTCAGGCATACCGTTAATAATCCGGCTGGCAGTATGATCCATGACATCCTGCAATTTGACTTTGACAGAGTCATTGGTGAAGCCCATGTACGGCGGAACAGCCTCCTTTTTTGCTGCAAAGATTTTTTTATAGCTGGGAAGAATGTGGACATTGTGGCTTTTTAAAAAGTCGCACAGAATTTAATTTTTCTCTTTTGAAAGTCCTAAGTCCATTAATAAAACCAATGCCTCCTCAACCGTGAATTGTGTGACTTCTGTGTTAGTTGGGGTTGGAATGCTTTGATTTATCCTCTTCAGTCGTGATGGTCTCGCAAGCGTCAGTGCTTTGGTGATATTCGATTTCACCCTTTCCTGCTCCTTTCTGTATTTCATCGTCAATGCCTCGGAAAGGACCCCAGTAGCGATTGTTCCCGTGAAATCCTGCAGTTTCCTTTTCTTGTATATGGCGAACATTCGTTTATAGGCTTCGATGGTCTTCTTCGATGTTTTTCGCCGGCCGTGCAAGGCGTATCCTCAATAGGCTCAAATTCCTCAAACACCTCATCCACCCAACCTGTATTCTTAACGTCAAATCTTATTTGTGTTCGGCTTGATTCATTCTAATTTTTAGCAATCTTATAATACACGCGATTAAGTCTGGTTTTTATGCGGGCTTGATCCTGGATATTTTCCTTTTCAAAGCTTAGTGCATGCAGGAATTCATATTTGTCTGTCGCGTGTCTGAACATATTGAACACTTCCCGATTTGTGATTGCCATTTTGCAGTAAAAGAGCTATTGAATTATATTGATAAATACTATTCACTTGAAATTATCACTGCTATTGCTGTCGTCACGATAGCCAAAATTAGAATGTAATGAATACTATTACAAGTGACCTAATAAGGTAACTAAACGGGTCAAACAAGTGCAGGTATATGGACAAAGCATTAACAAAGCAATGTTTTGCTGACCGCACAACCCCAGACTCTTCGGCAAAAAGCCGAACTCCCACAACCCCAGTCGGGTTGCCAGCTCGGCAAAAAAAAAGCCGAGCTACTTACGCCTCTGCTCCGAACAAATATTTAGTCTTGGATCGACACCAGAACGATGAGCACGGCTTATGTCGCTTGCGCTCTTATTTCGTTTCTATGTGTGGGTTCAAGTACGCACATGCGCTTGCTTCTTAGTATGCGTGAGCAATGAAAAAATGCAACAGCGCATGGCAATATGAAATCTGAATTCAGAAATGGAAATGGAAGCGACCAAGCGCACAACGCATGCCCTGTTATATGCACATAGGTTGATTTTGTCGGCGTTAGAATTCATGATGCTGTGGCGGTGTGGATAGAGTGCTTGTTTGAAAAGTGACTTTTTGCAGGTTCAATCCCCAGTTGATCCATTTTTTTGATAATGGGATGCAATATTTATTTTTTATTTTCTTTTGATTTTCTAATATTTTTAAATGTTATTATTTTTTTAGACCAGTTATTATCTAATAAATTACATTGGCTAATTATAATAAATTTATCTTCTTCGGTGGCAGCTCACAGCTGACCGAAAGTATGTGAGATGTATTTAATGTGTACACTTGCATTGTAATTTTACTAATTCGCGTTCTCAACGCTCTCGCGCGCTTCTATCGTTGTTCAGTGATTCGGGGTAGCGGCTACGTGGGCACCCACAGGACCGGGCCTGTAGTTTATACGGGCCTGTAGTTTATACACCAGGCAATCTACCAGCAATGCGTTTTAGCGGCTACTTTAACATTGGCATGTCATAGGCGGTGACCGACAGGTACGGCGTTTGCATACCAAGTAGCCGCCACCGTGGGCGCTACCAGTGGGTGCTCCGGTGGTATCTCCAACTAGCTCCCACCGTGGATGCTACAAGTCCGTGCTCCGGTATGAACATTTAAAAGACTACTATTTAATTTTATAATTCTTATCATTTTATTTTTATATTTAAAGTTGATAACTATTAATAAGCTTAAATATAAATGTCTTAAGAGTCAATTTTACATGTTTCTATGTTCCTAGTCCATATGTACATATGTTCCCAGTCCTATATAATTTGGTTATTTGTGGGTTTGGAAAGAGACGCAAAAAAAAACAGTAGTCTGTATGCCAAATTTGGTGATTCTACTTGTACAGGTGTGGGAGATATAGTTTTTTCTTATTTGCTGGGGAGGGGGTAGGGGGGCGATCTCGACACTTCATAAATTGAGGTTATACACCAACATGTGTACCAAGTTTGGTTACTCTAGCTTAAAGATAAAGGCAAAAAAATTGCGTTCATACGGACAGACGGCTAGACGGACAGACGGACATTTCGCAAGCCCAATATACTATTTTCCCTTCGGGAACATAGTATAACAAGTAAGAATGCTGTAGTCGAGTATACCCGACTACAAAACTCCCTGTACCCAGGTCAAAATTTCCGATCACATCTACGTACACTTACACATACACACATACATACACAAAAGACGCATGAGCGACAGCTCGAGCGCAGCGAAAGCGAGGCATTTTAAGTGGTGGCTGTGCTGCTTCTTCCCCTCGCGCGTCAGCACTGAATCTTGTTTGTTGAATAACTTCCGTGTTTGTTATCTGATCGACTTGAAATTTGGACAGTACATTAAGAGTGACTAAAGTATTGTACATGCCAAATCCCAATATAGCTTGAAAGTTGTTACTGCAAAACGGTTTTTTTCGAATAGCGGGGGAACGGGGGAGATATCTCAAATCTAAAATAAATTTGACCTGCTCCCGCTATACACGAACCTACATTCCAAATTTTGTGTCTCTAGCTCTTATAGTTGCTGAGATCCTTGCGTTCATACATACGGACGGACAGACGGACAGACGGACGGACAGACAGACGGACATGGCCAAATCAAAATCTCTTTTGATACTGATTAAGACTATATATACTTTATAGGGTCGGAGATGTCTCCTTTTGCCTCTTACATACATTTGCACAGATTTAGTACACCCTTTTTACCCATGTTATGGGTACAGGGAGTAAAAGTGCATATAAAGTGAAAATAATAATAACGATGCGCCACATACATATATATGTTCATATGTATGTGTCGCAACGTTATTATTATTTTCACTTTTGTTTAATTAAGTTCCATCACTATTATTTAAGTACGATCTCCAATGTTATGTACCATCGCTTATAAAAGAAGCCCAAAACAGACGAGAGTATGAGTGTTTTCTCTAGTCCGTTCTTTTCTATCCTCTTCCTTATTGTTCCTTCTGTCTCAAACGAGCCCAACAGAGTTGTCTGTTCTGCGTAGCCTCAGCCCGACAATGCGTTAGAGGGAGAGAAGAAGAAGACGCGTGTCAAGACTGTGTGTATCGCGCGAGCAAATTTGTGCAATTCGAGCCAGTTGAAAATTGAAGCTGAACAAAGTGGTTTAAAATGTCGATGCTGAGGAAATGTAAGGCTTGCGCCACGGTGACGGAAGCGCAAGAGGATGAGCTGGTGGAATTAGAAACCCAGACTACGACATCAGAAGTGGGATCGCCTCCACACCAAGCTATTTACGACGACCATTTGTGCAAACGTTTGGAAACGCAACATCGTAATCTGATCGAAGTTATAAATGCTGTTAAAAGCGCACCGTCAATGCCAGGCGAAAATAAAGCAGTTATCCTGTCAAAGTTCAATTCCGACTCTGTTGATGCCAGTGCAGCTGCTTGGTGCTCCACGGTGGACCTCATTCTATCAGAAAAGCCTCTGGATGGAAGTGCTTTGCTCAATGCCTTAACCAAGTCTCTGGAAGGTAGCGCCTCTAATTGGCTGCCACAAATTTGTTTCTCTGGAATGACATGGGCCGAAATCAAGACAATGAAACTCCAGCAGCTACTGTTTTTAATGTCCTCAATGGTAGTCCACAAGACGGCGAGTGCCTATCTTTATATGGAAGTCGATTTATAACGACACTTATGGCAAAATGAAAGTCAATAACAACTGAAGAAATCGCCTGTTGTGCTGGCGCATGTTGCCCATATCGATACTAAATTGCAACGTACGGTTTATACAACCAACATCAAAACACGTAACAAATTGCAAAATGAGCTGCAGGCATTTGCTTTTGGTAAAAAAAGAGCGTCATATTGAGGAGCATTCTGCAGGCAAGAGACAAGGATCTAATCTAAATTCTAGCCGTTCATCCAACGGTAAGAGTAGAGTAATTACTTGTTACAAGTGTGGAGCTCTTGGACACATTGCATCGGCTTGTACTGGACGACAGCAACTTACCACCCAAAATAAAATAGATGAGAAACGTGTAAACTTATGTCATGTGGCCAATCCAATTGGTACTCTGATCTCATCTGGTGAGTCATACCCATTCTGTTTTGATTCGGGAGCCGAGTGTTCACTTATAAAGGAATCTGTGTCTCAGCGATTCTCGGGCACACGAGTTAATAATGTTGTAGTTTTAAAGAGAATTGGAAATAATACAGTAACAACCTTTTTACAAATTATGTCAAATGTCAATATCAGTGGAAATTCTCTTGAAGTTATTTTTCATGTAGTTCTTAACAGTTACATTAATTATTATATTATAATTGGTCGTGATATTTTAACTCAGAACTTTGGTGTTAAGATAACAATTAATACGTTTGAACTATATAAGAAACAATCTGTGTACACCCTTTCTGCTTTGAATAATCGTGACAGTCTTGCCAATAGTGATACCGAATTATGTGGTGTATCCACACCAAGTTTGTCAAGTTTAGACGGGTTTCCGAAAAGCCGAGTCACAACTAGTGAGTTGGAAATACGCTTGATTGATCCTAATAAGACTGTGCAATGGCGACTATATTGGCTTAGTATCGAAGAAGAGGAAATTGTAAGACACCAAATTAGGGAATTATTGGCATCAAATATTATTCGCCCTAGCTGTTCCCCTTTGCCAGCGAAATGCTTTTTGTTAAATAGAACAAGTAAGAATGCTATAGTCGAGTATACCCGACTACGAAACTCGCTGTACCCAGGTCTAAAACATCCAATCACATCTAAGTCCACTTACCCATACACACACACATACACAAAGACGCACGCACACAGGCGGCAAAAGTGGCTGTGCTTCTTCTTCCCCTCTCGCTGTATTACTGAATCTTCTTTCGTGAATAACTTCCGTGTTTATTATCCGATCGACTTGAAATTTGGACAGTAGATTAAGAGAGACTAAAGTATTGTACTTGCCAAATCTTAAAGCTATATCTTGAAAATTGTTACTGTAAAACGGTTTTAATCGATTTGCGGGGGAACGGGGGAGATATTTGAAATGTGAAACAAACTTCATCTGCGTATGCTATACAGGAACCTACATTTCAAATTTGGTGTCTCTAGCTCTTGTAGTTGCTGAGATCGACGCGTTCATACGGACAGACGGGCAGACGGACAGACAGACGGACATGGCCAAATCGAAATCTCTTTTGATACTGATCAAGAATATATATACTTTATAGGGTCGGAGATGTCTCCTTCTGCCTGTTACATACATACATTTGCACAGATTTAGTATCCCCTTTTTACCCATTTTATGGGTACAGGGAGTAAAAATGGCTCAGATAGACTTTGCGTGGATTACCGCGAATTAAATGCAAATACCGTATCTGAGAAATTTCCTTACCGCTAATTAACGATCAAGTCTCTAGGCTACGTGGCGCAAAGTATTTTTCGTGTCTGGTTATGGCAAGCGGCTTCCACCAAATTCCTATTCATCCAAATTCAATTGAGCGAACCGCATTTGTTACTCTAGAGGGCCAATTTGAGTATTTAACCATGCCTTTCGGATAAAAAACGCTCCCTCTGTGCTCCAACGCGCGGTAATGAAAGCGTTAGGTGAGCTTGCCCATTCATATGTCATCATGTATATGGACGATATTATGATTACTTCACAAACAAAAGAGAAAACCTTTGCGAGATTTGCAGACGGTACTGAAAATTTTATTTCAGGCCGGTTTTTCATTCAACGTGGCTAAATTTTCTTTTTTAAAATCAAGTGTTGAGTATCTTGGTTTTCAAGTTACGGATGGTGAAATTCGACCAAGCCCAAGTAAAACAAGTAAGAACGTTGCAGTCGGACGCACCCGACTGCAGAATACTATGTTCCCAGTCCTATATAATTTGGTTATTTGTGTGTTCAGAAAGAGACACGAAAAAAACTGCACAGGTGTGGGAGATATAGATAATACTCCTTTGTGGCGGAGGGGGTGGGGGGCCCAACAATTTTTGATGCAGATTTGTCCAGGGGTCAACATTAGTATGTATGCCAAATTTGGTGACTCTACCTGTACAGGTGTGGGAGATATAGATTTTTCTCATTTGTGCGGGAGGGGGTGAGGAAGTCAAAATTTGTTTGATGCAGATCTGTCGGGAATCTCAACATAAGTCTGTATGCCAAATTTGGTGACTATAGCCTTAAAAATGGGGAAGATACAGGTTTTCCCCAAATTGTGGGGGAGGGGGTGGGGAAGTCAAAATTTTTTTTATGCAGATTTATCCATGTGGTCAACATTAGTTTTTATGCCAAATTAGGTAACTCTACCTTTGAAACTGTAGGAGATATACATCTTGAAAAACGTGTTTTGGGAATATCATATGCCGATTTGTGGGGGTGGTGGTGGGGGGGGGCTCAAAATTTGTTTGATGCAGATCTGTCGGGAATCTCAACATTAGTCTGTATGCCAAATTTGGTGACTATAGCCTTAAAATGGGGAATATACAGGTTTTCCCCAAATTGTGAGGGAGGGGTAGGGGTGGGTGGTTGATCTCGACACTTCATAAATTGACGATATACACCAACATGTGTACCAAGTTTGGTTGCTCTAGCTCGAAGATAAAGGCAAAAAAATTGCGTGCATACGGACAGACGGACATTTCGCAAACCCAATATACTATTTTCCCTTTGGGAACATAGTATAATAAACGCGTTGCGTAACTTACTCCCTCCGCAGTCCCGAGTTAGGCAATTCATAGGTCTAGCGTCATATTTTCAACAATTTGTACCTAAGTTCTCTGAAATAATTAAATCATTGTATGGTCTCACCAGTAAAATAAAATTTTCCAGCGGAAATCCGAACATGAGCAAATACGTCAAATAGTTATAAAAACCCTGACAGATGAGCCAGTACTTTTAATATTTGATCCCCAGTATCGTATAGAACTGCACACAGATGCCAGTATGGATGGCTATGGAGCTATTCTTCTCCATAAAATTGACAATAAACCTCGTGTCATCGAGTATTTTAGTAAGCAAACATCCTCTACTGAATCTCCATACCATTCTTACGAGTTTGAAACGTTAGCTGTATATAACTCGATGAAACATTTCCGACACTATTTGCGTGGCCGACATTTTACTGTTTTTACTCCCTGTACCCATAAAATGGGTAAAAAGGGATATTGGATTTGTGCAAAAGTATGTAACAGGCAGAAGGAGACATCTCCGACCCTATAAAGTATATATATTCTTGATCAGTATCAAAAGAGATTTCGATTTGGCCATGTCCGTCTGTCTGTCCGTCTGTCTGTCCGTATGTATGAACGCAAGGATCTCAGCAACTATAATAGCTAGAGACACCAAATTTTGAATGTAGCTTCGTGTATAGCGGGAGCAGGTCAAGTTTATTTTGGATCCGAGATATTCCCCCCATTGCCCCGCTATTCAATAAAAACTTTTACAGCCTCAGTTTTATAGATATAGCTTTGGGATTTGGCATGTATAATACATTGGTCATTCTTGATATACTGTCCAAATTTCAAGTTGATCGGATAATAAACACGGAAGTTATTCAACAAACAAGATTCAGTACTGCAGGCTTGGCAAGCAGCAACATGAAGGCTTCAGCATATGTATGTACATATGGGCGAGCGAGCGCGAAGCGCGTGCATTTTCTATTAAGTACTTAAGGCTTAACCATGTGTGCGAGCGAGCGCGAAAGTGCAGCGGGTCTTGTACTCGTGACGTCACGACATACCAAAACACACGGCATCAGCTGATGCACATGTCGCTTTTAAGCAACACAAGCCCTTATGGTTTCATAATTGCTTATCGGTACGCAAACCATACGATAAATTTTAAGCACCTGATCTGCTTGACATTTTTCTTTGTGAGACATGCGCCATCTGCATGACTTTATTTTCTTGAAACATATTGTTATCAATGCTCTGCATAGTGCAGACTATGCATCAAAATTCAAAAATTGACTGTTGGCGCGCAGCCAATTGGCCTCTTCGATAAAATATCGATAAGTATCAGCTCTTCGATCAGTCTCGCTCATCTCTGCATTGTGCTGCTAGTATTTCTTTCACTCTACCGTCGTTCGTCATCGTCATCGTTCGTCATCGAGTTCCGATTTTGATAAATTTGCGATTGAATGTTTTAGACCTGGGTACAGGAGTTACGTAGTCGGGTATACTCGACTATAACATTTTTACTTGTTACCGATTGCAATTTCCTGAAAGTTTCGAGAAATAAAATTGATCTCACACCAAGAGTTCATCGGTGGTGGGCATACATGCAGTCGTTTGACTTCGATATCCAATACAGACCAGGAGCCAAAATGGCTCACGTCGATTTCCTCTCACGTAATCCAGTACCAACTGAAATCAGCGTCCGCGTTCATACAATCCCAGAAAATAAGCGTATTCTGTTGGCTGAAATAACAGACAATTGGCTCCTTGCCGAGCAATAAAAACATTCAGAGAAGTCGTCATTAATTTCAAAAATTCAAAATAATAAACTTGGGGAGAGTGTGGCAAAAGCTTACGAACTACGTAAGTTGTAATTTGGCGACCTTTCTAGTTTTTAAGTTGCTGGTTTGGCCGGCTCGAGGTCCAGTACGAACTACGCGCAAAAATGCTTTTCCGTAAAATCCAAAGAAACGGTAAACCAAAGTGTCTTCCAGTTGTCCCTAGATCCTTTAGGTGGTCTGTAGTAAATTATGTCCATGAGGCTATTGTGCATCTTGGTTGGGAAAAAACGTTGGACAAAATGTTTGAATTTTATTGTTTTGAGAATATGGCAAAGTACGTTCGCAAATTCGTAGATAATTGCATTACTTGTATACTGACCAAACCTCCATCTGGAAAGTTACCAATTGAACTTCACCCTATACCCAAGGTAGACATTCCATGGCATACGATACATGCCGATATCACTGGTAAATTAAGTGGTAAAAAGGATCACAAGGAGTATATTATAGTGCAAATAGACGCGTTAACTAAATTTGTTTACTTATACCACACCATAAATATCAATAACGATCGTTGTATATACGCTGTAAAGTCAGCAATATAACTATTTGGCGTACCAAAACGAATCATTGCAGATCAGGGTAGATCTTTTACTGGAACTAGTTTTAGTGAGTTGTGTTCTATGCAAAAAATAGAATTACACTTGATAGCAACAGGCGCCAGTCGCGCAATTGGGTAGGTAGAACGCGTTATGAGTTTATTGAAACGCATGTTAACCGCTGTCGAAAGAAGCCAACGATCTTGGCAAGACGCCTTATAGGCTATTCACACTGAGCCACCATCTACCATCCACCATCATCTGGCATGATGGTCCCATAGTTTTACCCGTGCTGCAATTTTACCATCAATCCCACCGTCTCATTTGGATGTTCCTATCCGTTTCGTATGCAACACTGCATATTTGATATTCACTACGAAAATGTAAATAATGTCAACAAAAATGAATGGCTAAAACAAGAAAAACAGGAGTTAAAAACAAATGAGAAATGGTCGAATCGTATACATATATATATTTGTAAAACCTGACTGACTGACCTAACAGGACGTGCATAATGGCCGCAATATGGACTCCAAGAAATGAATCAAATGGTCAAACCAAGACCAAAATTACATTTATTATAAAATGCATTTGATTTTGACACAGTTATGGTTGATTGAAGGAGTAGTAGGAGTAGATTGAATATTTTATAAAGTAACGATCTCTACAAGAATTGCATAATAACCGAAATGTGAACTTCAAGAAGCGTCGGCGTCCGCCTGCTGCTCTATAAACTAAATTTCGTCTGTTTTGTCGAGTTCCGTCATTTCACTGTTAATTAATTAAATCATTTTTATGCTGCAATACAGCAACAACAACACCCAATTTCTTAATATAAATCGTTTTAATTCACATTTTTTTACTAATTTTCTTGGCTGCCTACGCCAATGTTTGAATTGATGGTAGATGGTAGATGGTGGTCAGTGTGAATCGGTGTTCCACAATCCACCATCTTTCCATGCATTCCCCGATGATGTGCTCAATGTGAAAAGACTATTAGGCAAAATACAATTAGCAATAAATTGTACAATTAATCGAATAACTTAAAGGAAACAAGTAAGAACGTTGCAGTCGGACGTACCCGACTGCAGAATAGTATGTTCCCAGTCCCATATAATTTGGTTATTTGTGTGTTCAGAAAGAGACGCGAAAAAAACTGCACAGGTGTGGGAGATATAGATTTTGCTCCTTTGTGGGGGGAGGTGTTGGGGGGCCCAACAATTTTTGATGCAGATTTGTCCAGGGGGTCAACATTAGTATGTATGCCAAATTTGGTGACTCTACCTGTACAGGTGTGGGAGATATAGATTTTTCTCATTTGCGGGGAGGGGGTAGGGGGTCAAAATTTTTGATGCAGATTTTCCCAGGTGGTCAAAATTAGTCTGTATGCCAAATTAGGTAACTCTATCTTTGAAACTGTAGGAGATATACCCTACATATATGTATATATATATATATATATATATATATATACCATATATGTGTTTTGGGGATATCATATGCCGATTTGTGGGGGTGGGGGTGAGGGGGTCAAATTTTTTTGATGCAGATCTGTCGGGAATCTTAACATTAGTCTGTATGCCAAATTTGGTGACTATATCTTTAAAAATGAGGAAGATACAGGTTTTCCCCAAATTGTGGGGAGGGGGTGGTGGTGAGGGGTCGATCTCGACACTTCATAAATTGACGATATACACAAATATGTGTAGCAAGTTTGGTTGCTCTAGCTCAAAGATAAAGGCAAAAAAATTGCGTTCATACGGACAGACGGACAGACGGACAGACGGCCAGACGGACAGACGGACATTTCGCAAACCCAATATACTATTTTCCCTTCGGGAACATAGTATAAAGGGGCGGGGCCATTTAATATGTTACCCATATTGAAAGAGGACAATAAAGTTGATATTTTTACTCCCTGTACCCATAAAATGGGTAAAAAGGGGGTATTGGATTTGTGCAAAAGTATGTAACAGGCAGAAGGAGACATCTACGACCCTATAAAGTATATATATATTCTTGATCAGTGTCAAAAGAGATTTCGATTTGGCCATGTCCGTCTGTCTGTCCGTCTGTCCGTCTGTCCGGATGAACGCGTCGATCTCAGCAACTACAAGAGCTAGAGACACCAAATTTGAAATGTAGGTTCCTGTATACCATACGCAGATCAAGTTTGTTTCATATTTCAGATATCTCCCCCCGTTCCCCCGCAAATCGATTAAAACCGTTTTACAGTAACAATTTTCAAGATATAGCTTTAAGATTTGGCATGTACAATACATTAGTCTCTCTTAATCTACTGTCCAAATTTCAAGTCGATCGGATAATAAACACGGAAGTTATTCACGAAAGAAGATTCAGTAATGCAGCGAGAGGGGGAAGGAGAAGCACAGCCACCAATTAAAATGCCTCGCTTGCGCTGTCGCTTTTGCCGCCTGTGTGCGTGCGTCTATGTGTATGTGTGTGTGTATGTGTAAGTGGGCGTAGATGTGATTGAATGTTTTAGACCTGGGTACAGGGAGTTTCGTAGTCGGGTATACTCGACTATAGCATTCTTACTTGTTTTGATTTCTGGACGTTGATGTACTAACGAACAGTACATACAAGTGGCCCAACGACACCAAGCACGGGCTTGTTAACGCGCGGACCGAAGCATAAATGCAACCCACCTCCCGCCCAACCGACCGAGGGGCACGCCGCTTAACGTACGGCAGCGAAAGATCGCGGACATGCAAATACAACAATAACATTATACAAAAGTTCCTAAGGATTACATAAATAACGTAAGAGTAAAGTTTTAAGTGTAGAAATTGAAGTAGCATTACTTATTAGATGGAAAAGATTGTTATAATCAGAGCATAAGACTCGAAAGGGGTTATGAATAGCATAATTAGAACTACAAGCTTGAAGAGATAGTGGAAGAAAGTTTCTAGAACATCTGATTGGAACTGCAAAACTAATTTGGCTGATTAATTCAGAAGAATCAATTTCCCCATTAATTAGTTTCTGTAAGAAAATTACACCCAGCATGGTTCTACGATCAGAAAGAGAAGGCAAATTTATTAATAAAAGTCTACTACGATAAGAAGGCACGCGAGTATTAGTATTCCAGTTAAGACCAAGGAGTGCAAAGTGCAGAAATTGTTTTTGTACCGATTCTAATCTATCCTGATGAACCTCGTATTGGGGACACCAAATACAAGAACCATATTCAAGAAGAGGTCGGACAAGAGAAGTATAAAGAGTTTTAGTAATGCTTAATGAAACCCAGGACACCAAAGTAAGTTTTGTAAGGAAAATGGCGAAAGACAACATAAGTAAGAACGCTTTATATGACAAAGAACTGTTCGACAAGAATAAAGCCAAATTTAATAGATTTAAAATTGGCGATTATGTTTTGCTTAGGAACGAGGAGAGACATCAAACGAAGTTGGATTAAAAGTTTAATGGTCCATTCCTGGTAGCAGAGGTACTAGAAGGAGATCGATATGTCTTGAAGTCTTTAGTAAATAAGCGATCTTATAAGTACTCGCATGAGGCTCTGAGAAGTATGAAGAAAGAAGATATTCCCAAAGAATTGGACGTGTGTGATGAGAGTTAAAACGTAGAAAGAGACGTTGAAGATGTTGGTGGACTCCAATGAGAATGAAAGCGTTGAAAAAATCGTCATAGATGAGTTGGTGGATTGCAACTAGAAAGGGCATTGATGGATTTCAATGCGGTATTCCAGACATCAGACTTTGGGTCAAGCCGAAATGCTTAGTCGTCCGCGCTAATGGGTACACGAGCTAATGTGTTGACTTGTTTGTTGCCTGGCGACTATCATTTCGGTAACACCTTTTTTTGGTGAGTGTCCGGGATACGTAAACATGAGCCTGTCTAATGGGTACCTAGAGAACTTACGACCTGCCCTCTGCCATTAAGGATGCGTCCCCGATTTCCAAGCAGCGATAAATTCCAAACTGAAGCAGTCGTACTCGAAAGGACTGTGAGTCCACAGCCAGCAAACTCATTTAGTTACAACAAAAAGATTTGGAACAAGTAAGAATGCTATAGTCGAGTAAACCCGACTACAAAACTCCCTGTACCCAGGTCAAAAATTTCCAATCGCATCTTCGTACACATACACACACACATACAGACACATATACACACACACATACACAAAAGACGCACACACACGACCGACAGCTCGAGTGCAGCGCAAGCGACGCATTTTAAGTGGTGGCTTTGCTTCTTCTTCCCCTTGCGCTGAAGCACTGTATTTTCTTTCGTTAATAACATCCGTGTTTATTATCCGAACGACTTGAAATTTGGACAGTAGATTAGGAGTGACTAAAGTATTGGACATGCCGAATCCCAAACTGAAATCTTGAAAATTGTTACTGTAAAACGGTTTTCATCGATTTGCGAGGGAACAGGGGGAGATATCTGAAATATGAAACAAACTTGATCTGCGTATGGTATACAGGAACCTACATTCCAAATTTGGTGTCTCTAGCTCTTATAGTTGCTAGGATCGACGCGTTCATACGGACAGACGGACATGGCCAAATCAAAATCTCTTTTGATACTGATCAAGAATATATATACTTTATAGGGTCGGAGATGTCTCCTTCTGCCTGTTACATACATACATTTGCACAGATTTAGTGCCCCATTTTTACCCATTTTATGGGCACAGGGAGTAAAGCATAAAAACATCAAACAACCAATATTTATCCTGTTCTCCTCCCGATTCCGATAATGAAACTCCAGTAGATAAAGCTGTTTAAACACTCTAAATACTGGTCTTCTTGGGGCTGACTGGGAGTGACACGATGTGTCCCACTTAGTCAGTCCCAAGAAGACCACCCCACTTATAACACTTGTACAACTCACTGGTCCAATATCAAAAGACAAACACAACTTTCAAAATATTCTGAATTACCATGTTTAATATAATCCAATGGAACATTAAAGGCTACCGAAACAATTACAGTGTGTTGCAAATTCTAATTAAAGAACACAACCCTCAAATAATTGCCTTACAAGAAACTCACCTTACTAATACTCACTCCCTACCAATTCCAAACAACTTCTCCCTTCTCGAATTTAAAAACTCTAACTCCTTTGGGGGAGTTGCTTTTCTTATCCAACAATCCATCAACCACTACAGAATACAACCAAATTCAGATTTTGAAGACATAGGCATAACCGCACAATTCAAAATTAAATTTAATATTATTTCAGCCTACATATCCCCTAACAACAAGTAAGAATGCTATAGTCGAGTATACCCGACTACGAAACTCCCTGTACCCAGGTCTAAAACATCCAATCACATCTAAGTCCACTTACCCATACACACACACATACACAAAGACGCACGCACACAGGCGGCAAAAGTGGCTGTGCTTCTTCTTCCCCCCTCTCGCTGCATTACTGAATCTTCTATCGTGAATAACTTCCGTGTTTATTATCCGATCGACTTGAAATTTGGACAGTAGATTAAGAGAGACTAAAGTATTGTACATGCCAAATCTTAAAGCTATATCTTGAAAATTGTTACTGTAAAACGGTTTTAATCGATTTGCGGGGGAACGGGGGAGATATTTGAAATTGGAAACAAACTTGATCTGCGTATGGTATACAGGAACCTACATTCCAAATTTGGTGTCTCTAGCTTTTATAGTTGCTGAGATCGACGCGTTCATCCGGACAGACGGACAGACGGACGGACGGACAGACGGACAGACGGACAGACAGACGGACATGGCCAAATCAAAATCTCTTTTGATACTGATCAAGAATATATATACTTTATAGGGTCGGAGATTTCTCCTTCTGCCTGTTACATACTTTTGCACAAATCCAATACCCCCTTTTTACCCATTTTATGGGTACAGGGAGTAAAAACATATTGCCAAACCGACATTTAAGCTCAAAGCAGCTAACTGGGACCATTTTGGAAAATCTATTAACAACATCAACTCTTTGACTCTCCCTAGCAATATTCCAAACAGAGAAGCAGCAATCTTAAAAAAAACATTAATACAAAGCGCCAATCCCACAAAACACTACATTCGCCATACCACATACAGTTCCCTGGTGGAATAAAGACCTCTCCACTCTTAAAAAAATTGAAAACCCAGAAATGGACGTAACTAAAAAGACAAGTTAACACAGCAAATTTAATTGCGTTTACAAAAGCTAACGCTAAGTTTAGAAAAGCAATTAGAGAAGCTAAAAAACAATCAATATTCCAATTTACTTCTGATATCCACCCCAACTGTGATTCAGCCAAACTATGGTCAAACATCAAAAGACTATGCGGCCTATTCCCCTCCAAAAACATACACTGCATAAACAACCCCTTTACTAACACTACAACAACAGACCAAATCACAATAGCTAATACCCTCGGAAGACCAATTTCACTTAACCCATGCCTTGCAAAAGTCTTAGATAAGATAATCTCAAAAAGATTATGGTGGTTTGTACTAAATAACAATCTCATTCACAAAAACCAAAGTGGCTTCAAGAGAGGTAAATCGGTTATAGATAATCTATTATACATAGACCATCTAGCAACAAGGGCCATCTCAGCCAAACGACACCTTTCAATAATATCTTTAGATTTTGCAAAAGCATTTGACAAAATAGGTATTCACTCACTCACCCAACAAGGAGTAGAATGGAAAATAGGTCGAAAATACTTGAATACAATACATTATTATGGTTAAAATAGGTAAATCCCTATCCCAAACCTTTCCCCTTAACAACGGCATTCCACAAGGCTCACATATCTCACCTATCCTATTCTTAATTTCATACAACGCCCTTACAAAAATCATTTCCATCCAAAAACATATAAAATTCTGCGTCTACGCCGATGACTTCCATGTCCCAATAGATCTAAAGAAACAGAAGAACCTCTCAATCAACATTCAACAATTATTTTAACAAATTGCTGAATGTGGAATACATTCAGGTGCATCCCTCTCTACTGACAAATGTCAACACCTACATATTTTCCGAAAGCATAACTGCAACTGCAGCATTCTCTCAGGCACTATAAACATACCCTCCACCAACACCCTAAAAATCCTAGGACTTACACTAAATAATAAATACAAATGGGACTCCCACATCTCTAGTCTCACATCTGATCTCTCTAAGCCACTTAACATTATTAAACACCTCTCATCCCTAAAATACAATTGCAATACCTCAACCCTAATACAAATACTGAAATCTATCCTAATCTCCAAAATAGACTACTGTCTGCCTTTATACGGCCACGCTCCAAAATATCAATTAAATAAATTCAAAACGATTCAAAATGCAGCCGTAAGAACTGCTCTTGGAGCCTTTCGAACCTCCCCTATGACACACATGCTAATCGAGTCAAACACAAACACATTAGAAAACCGACGTGACTATTTAACATCCAAACTATTCAAAACTCTTATCCAATCGAACGACACCCCTCTCAAAAATCTTATCAAAAGCCGCAAAAGAAAAATTAAATACCCTTCCACAATAGACAGGATTATCCAATCCTGTACATACTTCAATCTTCCATATCACCCAACTAAAACTACCCACAGCCACAAATACAACATACAAGCCGTCCACAAAGCAATAGATATTTCGCTATCATCTCACAACAAAACCTCCAACCCCAATACAATCTTCAAACAATTATTTTGCTCCCTTAAAGACTCACTTAACAATTTTAAGCTATTATACACTGACGGGTCCAAATCGAACGATATCAGCGGATACAGCATAACCACAGAAACATTAACAAGTAAGAATGCTATAGTCGAGTAAACCCGACTAAAAAACTCCCTGTACCCAGGTCAAAAATTTCCAATCGCCTTTACGTACACTTACACATACAAACACACATACACAAAAGACGCACACACACGAGCGACAGCTCGAGCGCAGCGCAAGCGAGGCATTTTAAGTGGTGGCTGTGCTTTTTCTTCCCCTTGCGCTGAAGCACTGAATCTTCTTTCGTTAATAACTTCCGTGTTTATTATCCGAACGACTTGATTTGATTTGGACAGTAGATTAGGAGTGACTAAAGTATTGGGCATGCCGAATCCCAAACTGAAATCTTCAAAATTGTTACTCGATTTGCGAGGGAACAGGGGGAGATATCTGAAATATGAAACAAACTTGATCTGCGTATGGTATACAGGAACCTACATTCGAAATTTGGTGTCTCTAGCTCTTATAGTTGCTAAGATCGACGCGTTCATACGGACAGACGGACAGACGGACATGGCCAAATCAAAATCTCTTTTGATACTGATCAAGAATATATATACTTTATATGGTCGGAGATGTCTCCTTCTGATTTAGTATCCTCTTTTTACCCATTTTATGGGTACAGGGAGTAAAAATGAAGTACTGGCAGATCCGACATTTAATCAAAAATGCAGAGTGAACATACAAATCGGAGGAAATCTGCTCATTAAAATTATGAAAAAAGGAATAAAACAGGAAGAAAACGTGCTTGGACAGTGTACTAAGTTAGGATGGATCTTATCGTGAGTAGTCGACATACCAGGAAACAAACGTATCCAGTCAGCAGTGAACTTAGAGAAATTATGGGAATTGGAAGAAGTCCCAGACACTACAACTACCACAGAAAATTAGAAATGTATGGAAATATATAAAAATACAACTCAATACGATGTTGACGGCAGACTTGTAGTGAAAATGCCATTCCTAAAAGACACTTCACTAGGTGAATCTACGAAAAGAGCAATGGCAAGAGACTCAAATCAAGAAAAAGTCTGATCAAAATACGTTCAGCTTAAACAACAATATACCTCATTCTCCAGTGCTAACAGAAGAAAAAATAGAATGGCATTTTATCCAGCCGCCAAGTCCCCATTTTTGGAGGACTATGGGAAGCTGGAGTGAAATCAGTAAAACATCACTTGAAAAGAATCATAGGTGACAGTACACTCCCCTATAAAGAAATGAGTACATCATTAGCGCAATTTGCGGCAAGATTAAATTCAAGACTGTTATATCAAAACAACCACAGCAACGAGCTCGACGAGGTTTTGACGCTGGGTCGATCGGAAGACGCATGATTGACGTACCAGAAAATGTAAACGATAAGGTTGTATCAGCATTGTATCGTTGGAAGTTAATGACCAAAATGAAAAACCACTTTTGGCAAAAATGGAAGGACAAGTACCTCGCTACTCTTCAAAAACGACTAAAACGGCAAACGACCCAGTATTGTTGGACATGTGGAAATCACCAAAGCCAAGTGATGAAACTCCCAGGCCAAGGAGTACTGATGTTGTGAAAAGGCTGCACTGCTCGCAATGGCAATCATCTACTAGCTGCTGCACATGATCTAACAACTCAAGACGTCATCACGGAATGATTTTCCCGTCTCATTACAATAGCTGATAAGATAAAATTAGAAAATGTGAAGCCATTGGTAACATAATCAATAAACAACTCGTTTGAAATAAATAAAATTACAAAATTAGTAGAAGAACAAAAACTAGAAAACATAAAATTAAGAAGTATAAATTTCCACAATGTAAGTGGTCATACATCACTTACGCCAATTATTATTGAAATATTACCGATATGCATATTATATGTAATAAGAAAATGGGAAACAGACAAGAAAAAAATTAAAATCGAATTTGGAAATCCACCAATAGAAACATAGACTATGTCATAAGGCCCCCCGCAAAATGTTTAGAAACTAAACATACAACCCTCGCAACCCTCAAGAAGCACCCCCAAGAAACCAAGTCATAAATATACACATGCATTCGATCCTCGCTTGCCCAGGCCACTTGAAAACGGTCTAGGTAAAAAGGGACAGTGCACATGTGGGTGCTCGAGTTGCAAGAGGGGTACAAAAAGGGGACCAATGTTGACTAAGAATCCACATGTAATATTTAGTAAGTAAGGACAAAAACCTGTATTATGTTTACTCACACGATTAATAGAATCCACAAAATGGGGTATAAAAACCCATGGATTCTCAATAAAAGATTAGTACCAATTGAAGTCGCGACATATTCGTTTGCATTTCATAGGGAAAAAGGCAGTGCGACAGTCAACTAATAGCAGCAATTCTTACGAGTTGCGCCACAGTTAGACAAACGTTAGCAAACATTATAAATTGGTTTCGGACAGTTTACAATGTAAATTTGGTCCTTCGAGCACTAAAAACTGCTCACGAAGGCTGCCAAACCGATGTGATACTCGTAAGTCCGAAGCCAGCACCCTCTCGGTGCTCCCCGGCAAAGCTAGGGAATAATTTATTCAATAATAATACCCAGACAGCGGCCTTGGACAGGCAGACGACGTGGGAGAAAATAAAATAAAAACCAACGATGAAGCGATCGACAGCAGCGTTGGAGCGCCGTAAACAATGGCGTTGGACGACTGGTAAATCGACGTTTGATCTACAAAGGATGTGGACTAGAGGGGTTGCACATCGTAAGAACCAAACTAGGAAGCTAAAAACAGAGAGCGTCAGCGGAGGCTACAGAAGCGTCGTACCGGGGCTTAAACAAGAAAAAACAATTAAGAATGCTATAGTCGAGTATACCCGACTACGAAACTCCCTGTACCCAGGTCAAAAATTTCAGATCACATCTACGTACACTTACACATACACACACACATATACAAAAGACGCACACACACGAGCGACAGCTCGAGCGCAGCGCAAGCGAGGCATTTTAATTGGTGGCTGTGCTGCTTCTTCCCCCGCGCTCAAGCACTGAATCTTGTTTGTTGAATAACTTCCGTGTTTGTTATCCGATCGACTTAAAATTTAAACAGTAGATTAAGAGTGACTAAATTATTGGACATGCCGAATCCCAAACTGAAATCTTGAAAATTGTTACTGTAAACGGGGGGAGATATCTGAAATATGCAACAAACTTGATCTGCGTATGGTATACAGGAACCTACATTCCAAATTTGGTGTCTCTAGCTCTTATAGTTGCTAAGATCGACGCGTTCATACTGACAGACGGACATTCGGACATGGCCAAATCAAAATCTCTTTTGATACTGATCAAGAATATATATACTTTATAGGGTCGGAGATGTCTCCTTCTGCCTGTTACATACATTTGCACAAATCTAGTGCCCCATTTTTACCCATTTTATGGGTACAGGGAGTAAAGCATAAAAACATCAAACAACCAATATTTATCCTGTTCTCCTCCCGATTCCGATAATGAAACTCCAGTAGATTAAGCTGTTTAAACACTCTAAATACTGGTCTTCTTGGGGCTGACTGGGAGTGACACGATGTGTCCCACTTAGTCAGTCCCAAGAAGACCACCCCACTTATAACACTTGTACAACTCACTGGTCCAATATCAAAAGACAAACACAACTTTCAAAATATTCTGAATTACCATGTTTAATATAATCCAATGGAACATTAAAGGCTACCGAAACAATTACAGAGTGTTGCAAATTCTAATTAAAGAAGACAACCCTCAAATAATTGCCTTACAAGAAACTCACCTTACTAATACTCACTCCCTACCAATTCCAAACAACTTGTCCCTTCTCGAATTTAAAAACTAACTCCTTTGGGGGAGTTGCTTTTCTTATCCATCAATCCATCAACCACTACAGAATACAACCAAATTCAGATTTTGAAGACATAGGCATAACCGCAGAATTCAAAATTAAATTTAATATTATTTCAGCCTACATATCCCCTAACAAAAACTGCTCCCGTTCCAACCTCGAAAGCGTACTTAACCCACATAACCTTCCTACACTAGTACTAGGAGATTTTAATAGCTGGTACCCATATTGGGGCTCACCAAAAGCAAATTCGAGAGGTAAGATAATAGCGAAATACATAGACCAAACTGACTACACACTCCTCAATGATAAAACGCCAACACACTTTTCAACACACAACACATTCACACACGTTGACATTTCCTTCGCCTCAGCCACCTTAGCTCCAGAAATCAATTGGGAATGTATCGATGACCTCTATGGTAGTGACCATTTCCCAATTAAACTCACTCTTTTCCCAACTTAAAATCTAAAAAAACATATTGCCAAACCGACATTTAAACTCAAAGCAGCTAACTGGGACCATTTTGGAAAATCGATTAGCAACATCAACTCTTTGACTCTCCCTAGCAATATTCCAAACAGAGAAGCAGCAATCTTAAAAAAAAAACATTAATACAAAGCGCCCACTTATCAATCCCACAAAGCACTACATTCGCCATACCACATACAGTTCCCTGGTGGAATAAAGACCTCTCCACTCTTAAAAAAATTGAAAAACCAGAAATGGACGTAAATAAAAAGGCAAATTAACACAGCAAATTTAATTGCGTTTAAAAAAGCTAACGCTAAGTTTAGAAAAGCAATTAGAGAAGTTAAACAAGTAAGAATGCTATAGTCGAGTATACCCGACTACGAAACTCCTGTGACTGACTGTGCTTCTTCTTCCCCTTGCAGCAGCACTGAATATTCTTTCGTGAATAACTTAGGTGTTTATTATCCGATCGACTTGAAATTTGGACAGTAGATTAAGAGGGACTAAAGTACTGGACATGCCAAATCTTAAAGCTATATCTTGAAAATTGTTCCTGTAAAACGGTTTTTATCGAATTGCGGGGGAACGGGGGAGATATCTCAAATCTAAAATAAACTTGACCTGCTCCCGCTATACACGAACCTACATTCCAAATTTTGTGTCTCTAGCTCTTATAGTTGCTGAGACCCTTGCGTTCATACATACGGACGGACAGACGGACAGACAGACGGACATGGCCAAATCGAAATCTCTTTTGATACTGATCAAGAATATATATCTTTATATGGCCGGAGATGTCTCCTTCTGCCTGTTACATACATTTGCACAGATTTAGTATCCCCTTTTTACCCATTTTATGGGTACAGGGAGTAAAAATGAAATGCTGGCAGATCCGACATTTAATCAAAAATGCAGAGTGGACATACAAATCGGAGGAAATCTGCTCATTAAAATTATGAAAAAAGGCATAAAACGGGAAGAAAACGTGCTTGAACAGTGTACTAAGTTAGGATGGATCTTATCGTGAGTAGTCGACATACCAGGAAACAAACGTATCCAGTCAGCAGTGAACTTAGAGAAATTATGGGAATTGGAAGAAGTCCCAGACACTACAACTACCACAGAAAATGAGAAATGTATGGAAATATATAAAAATACAACTCAATACGATGTTGACGGCAGACTTGTAGTGAAAATGCCATTCCTAAAAGACACTTCACTAGGTGAATCTACGAAAAGAGCAATGGCAAGAGACTCAAATCAAGAAAAAGTCTGATCAAAATACGTTCAGCTTAAACAACAATATACCTCATTCTCCAGTGCTAACAGAAGAAAAAATAGAATGGCATTTTATCCAGCCGCCAAGTCCCCATTTTTGGAGGACTATGGGAAGCTGGAGTGAAATCAGTAAAACATCACTTGAAAAGAATCATAGGTGACAGTACACTCCTTATAAAGAAATGAGTACATCATTAGCGCAATTTGCGGCAAGATTAAATTCAAGACTGTTATATCAAAACAACCACAGCAACGAGCTCGACGAGGTTTTGACGCTGGGTCGATCGGAAGACGCATGATTGACGTACCAGAAAATGTAAACGATAAGGTTGTATCAGCATTGTATCGTTGGAAGTTAATGACCAAAATGAAAAACCACTTTTGGCAAAAATGGAAGGACAAGTACCTCGCTACTCTTCAAAAACGACTAAAACGGCAAACGACCCAGTATTGTTGGACATGTGGAAATCACCAAAGCCAAGTGATGAAACTCCCAGGCCAAGGAGTACTGATGTTGTGAAAAGGCTGCACTGCTCGCAATGGCAATCATCTACTAGCTGCTGCACATGATCTAACAACTCAAGACGTCATCACGGAATGATTTTCCCGTCTCATTACAATAGCTGATAAGATAAAATTAGAAAATGTGAAGCCATTGGTAACATAATCAATAAACAACTCGTTTGAAATAAATAAAATTACAAAATTAGTAGAAGAACAAAAACTAGAAAACATAAAATTAAGAAGTATAAATTTCCACAATGTAAGTGGTCATACATCACTTACGCTAATTATTATTGAAATATTACCGATATGCATATTATATGTAATAAGAAAATGGGAAACAGACAAGAAAAAAATTAAAATCGAATTTGGAAATCCACCAATAGAAACATAGACTATGTCATAAGGCCCCCCGCAAAATGTTTAGAAACTAAACATACAACCCTCGCAACCCTCAAGAAGCACCCCCAAAAAACCAAGTCATAAATATACACATGCATTCGATCCTCGCTTGCCCAGGCCACTTGAAAACGGTCTAGGTAAAAAGGGACAGTGCACATGTGGGTGCTCGAGTTGCAAGAGGGGTACAAAAAGGGGACCAATGTTGACTAAGAATCCACATGTAATATTTAGTAAGTAAGGACAAAAACCTGTATTATGTTTACTCACACGATTAATAGAATCCACAAAATGGGGTATAAAAACCCATGGATTCTCAATAAAAGATTAGTACCAATTGAAGTCGCGACATATTCGTTTGCATTTCATAGCTAGGAAATAATTAATTTAATAATAATACCCAGACAGCGGTGTTGGACAGGCAGACGACGTGGGAGAAAATAAAATAAAAACCAGCGACGAAGCGTTGGACGACTGGGAAATCAACATGGGATCTACAAAGGAAGTGGACTAGCGGGGTTGCACGTCGTAAGAACCAGACTAGGAAGCTAAAAACAGGAAGCGTCAACGGTGGCTACAAGAGCGTCGTACCGCGGCTTAAACAAAAATAAATAAAATATTAAAATTGTTTTCGTAACTTATACTGCGAAATGGTGCTAACAAGGGAGCAACTAAATGCCCTGGCAGGAAGCCAGAACAACATTTACCTACAGCTGAGAAAGTGGGATTAGAAAATGCAACTGATGACCGAAGTACAAAGTCAATGGGAACTTTTCAAAGAACAATATCAGGAGATGTTAAAGTATGAATCTTCATTTGCAGGAGATTACTTTGAAAAAGGAGGTTATGAGAAAACGCAGAATCTGAAAAACAAAATACTATCGGAATTAAACAAAAAGGCAACTGAGCATACGATTAACGAAAAGAGAATGCTGAAATATAAAATAGCTACAGCAGCTCTAATAAAATCATTAAAAAACACGGGGGAAAACCAGTATTCCCACCAGATGGACATCGACGAAATCAAAGAAGATTTTGATCAACTGACGGAAACTTACAAGGATCTAGAAAAGAATGGTCTGGAGACTCCGTCAATTCAATCAAAATATGAAGAACTTAAAGCGATGAAAAGAGAGAGGATGAGATGGCTGGCGGAAAACAAGCCAGCGGAACAATATATGCATCTTAAACAAATAGAGATACCACCGTTTTTTGGCGACATCTCCACATGGCCAAATTTCTTCGACATGTTTAAGGAAATAGTAGCAAACAGCAACAGTATCTCAGAGAAAAACTAATGCGTTTAAAAGAGTCAATAAAAGGTGAAGCTGTAAAGAAGTTTCTTGGCCGGGGTACAAATCTCAGTCTAGCCAAGGTTCTGTTCACAAGAATATTTGGAAATCGCTGGGGTACTGAAGGACGGGGTTCGTAGACAAACCAAATACGCAATTCCTACCGGCTACACTACCCTACACAATTTACGCCTAATGATGACCGGGCAAAAGCCGCAGACTCACACTGCCTACTAGCGGCCGGGCAAGAGCCACAGACACACTCTGCCTACTAGTGGCCGGGCAAAAACCTCAGTCACGGCGTACCTACTAGCGGCCGGGCAAAAGCCTCAGTCGCACTATACCCACTAGTGGCCGGGCCGACGCCTCGATCACACTCTGACTCCCTCACACTCACAAGTCTTAAGCGAATAACTGCCACTCGCACCTTTCCACTTGCACTTTTGCCGCCGGAACACACTACTCTACTTGTCACTATGCGGGGTAGGGGGTTAGATTATTTATAAAACAGTGAGTGAATTTAAGTGGCATTTTAAGTGGTGGCTGTGCTTCTTCTTCCCCTTGCGCTGAAGCACTGAGTCTTCTTTCGTTAATAACTTCCGTGTTTATTATCCGAACGACTTGAAATTTGGACAGTAGATTAGAGTGCACATGCCAGATCCCAAACGCTATATCTTAAAAATTGTTCCTGTAAAACGGTTTTATCGAATTGCGGGGGAACGGGGGAGATATCTCAAATCTAAAATAAACTTGACCTGCTCCCGCTATACACGAACCTACATTCCAAATTTTGTGTCTCTAGCTCTTATAGTTGCTGAGACCCTTGCGTTCATACATACGGACGGACAGACAGACGGACATGGCCAAATCGAAATCTCTTTTGATACTGATCAAGAATATATATACTTTATATGGCCGGAGATGTCTCCTTCTGCCTGTTACATACATTTGCACAGATTTAGTATCCCCTTTTTACCCATTTTATGGGTACAGGGAGTAAAAATGAAATGCTGGCAGATCCGACATTTAATCAAAAATGCAGAGTGGACATACAAATCGGAGGAAATCTGCTCATTAAAATTATGAAAAAAGGCATAAAACGGGAAGAAAACGTGCTTGGACAGTGTACTAAGTTAGGATGGATCTTATCGTGAGTAGTCGACATACCAGGAAACAAACGTATCCAGTCAGCAGTGAACTTAGAGAAATTATGGGAATTGGAAGAAGTCCCAGACACTACAACTACCACAGAAAATGAGAAATGTATGGAAATATATAAAAATACAACTCAATACGATGTTGACGGCAGACTTGTAGTGAAAATGCCATTCCTAAAAGACACTTCACTAGGTGAATCTACGAAAAGAGCAATGGCAAGAGACTCAAATCAAGAAAAAGTCTGATCAAAATACGTTCAGCTTAAACAACAATATACCTCATTCTCCAGTGCTAACAGAAGAAAAAATAGAATGGCATTTTATCCAGCCGCCAAGTCCCCATTTTTGGAGGACTATGGGAAGCTGGAGTGAAATCAGTAAAACATCACTTGAAAAGAATCATAGGTGACAGTACACTCCCCTATAAAGAAATGAGTACATCATTAGCGCAATTTGCGGCAAGATTAAATTCAAGACTGTTATATCAAAACAACCACAGCAACGAGCTCGACGAGGTTTTGACGCTGGGTCGATCGGAAGACGCATGATTGACGTACCAGAAAATGTAAACGATAAGGTTGTATCAGCATTGTATCGTTGGAAGTTAATGACCAAAATGAAAAACCACTTTTGGCAAAAATGGAAGGACAAGTACCTCGCTACTCTTCAAAAACGACTAAAACGGCAAACGACCCAGTATTGTTGGACATGTGGAAATCACCAAAGCCAAGTGATGAAACTCCCAGGCCAAGGAGTACTGATGTTGTGAAAAGGCTGCACTGCTCGCAATGGCAATCATCTACTAGCTGCTGCACATGATCTAACAACTCAAGACGTCATCACGGAATGATTTTCCCGTCTCATTACAATAGCTGATAAGATAAAATTAGAAAATGTGAAGCCATTGGTAACATAATCAATAAACAACTCGTTTGAAATAAATAAAATTACAAAATTAGTAGAAGAACAAAAACTAGAAAACATAAAATTAAGAAGTATAAATTTCCACAATGTAAGTGGTCATACATCACTTACGCTAATTATTATTGAAATATTACCGATATGCATATTATATGTAATAAGAAAATGGGAAACAGACAAGAAAAAAATTAAAATCGAATTTGGAAATCCACCAATAGAAACATAGACTATGTCATAAGGCCCCCCGCAAAATGTTTAGAAACTAAACATACAACCCTCGCAACCCTCAAGAAGCACCCCCAAGAAACCAAGTCATAAATATACACATGCATTCGATCCTCGCTTGCCCAGGCCACTTGAAAACGGTCTAGGTAAAAAGGGACAGTGCACATGTGGGTGCTCGAGTTGCAAGAGGGGTACAAAAAGGGGACCAATGTTGACTAAGAATCCACATGTAATATTTAGTAAGTAAGGACAAAAACCTGTATTATGTTTACTCACACGATTAATAGAATCCACAAAATGGGGTATAAAAACCCATGGATTCTCAATAAAAGATTAGTACCAATTGAAGTCGCGACATATTCGTTTGCATTTCATAGCTAGGAAATAATTAATTTAATAATAATACCCAGACAGCGGTGTTGGACAGGCAGACGACGTGGGAGAAAATAAAATAAAAACCAGCGACGAAGCGTTGGACGACTGGGAAATCAACATGGGATCTACAAAGGAAGTGGACTAGCGGGGTTGCACGTCGTAAGAACCAGACTAGGAAGCTAAAAACAGGAAGCGTCAACGGTGGCTACAAGAGCGTCGTACCGCGGCTTAAACAAAAATAAATAAAATATTAAAATTGTTTTCGTAACTTATACTGCGAAATGGTGCTAACAAGGGAGCAACTAAATGCCCTGGCAGCAAGCCAGAACAACATTTACCTACAGCTGAGAAAGTGGGATTAGAAAATGCAACTGATGACCGAAGTACAAAGTCAATGGGAACTTTTCAAAGAACAATATCAGGAGATGTTAAAGTATGAATCTTCATTTGCAGGAGATTACTTTGAAAAAGGAGGTTATGAGAAAACGCAGAATCTGAAAAACAAAATACTATCGGAATTAAACAAAAAGGCAACTGAGCATACGATTAACGAAAAGAGAATGCTAAAATATAAAATAGCTACAGCAGCTCTAATAAAATCATTAAAAAACACGGGGGAAAACCAGTATTCCCACCAGATGGACATCGACGAAATCAAAGAAGATTTTGATCAACTGACGGAAACTTACAAGGATCTAGAAAAGAATGGTCTGGAGACTCCGTCAATTCAATCAAAATATGAAGAACTTAAAGCGATGAAAAGAGAGAGGATGAGATGGCTGGCGGAAAACAAGCCAGCGGAACAATATATGCATCTTAAACAAATAGAGATACCACCGTTTTTTGGCGACATCTCCACATGGCCAAATTTCTTCGACATGTTTAAGGAAATAGTAGCAAACAGCAACAGTATCTCAGAGAAAAACTAATGCGTTTAAAAGAGTCAATAAAAGGTGAAGCTGTAAAGAAGTTTCTTGGCCGGGGTACAAATCTCAGTCTAGCCAAGGTTCTGTTCACAAGAATATTTGGAAATCGCTGGGGTACTGAAGGACGGGGTTCGTAGACAAACCAAATACGCAATTCCTACCGGCTACACTACCCTACACAATTTACGCCTAATGATGACCGGGCAAAAGCCGCAGACACACACTGCCTACTAGCGGCCGGGCAAGAGCCACAGACACACTCTGCCTACTAGTGGCCGGGCAAAAACCTCAGTCACGGCGTACCTACTAGCGGCCGGGCAAAAGCCTCAGTCGCACTATACCCACTAGTGGCCGGGCCGACGCCTCGATCACACTCTGACTCCCTCACACTCACAAGTCTTACGCGAATAACTGCCACTCGCACCTTTCCACTTGCACTTTTGCCGCCGGAACACACTACTCTACTTGTCACTATGCGGGGTAGGGGGTTAGATTATTTATAAAACAGTGAGTGAATTTAATAAGCATTTATTACATTAACTTCAAACTATTAGTTAGGTTATCATTAAGGAACGTAAGGCAAAAGGTGCTTACTTGGCCGTCAAGAAGGGCAAGAAGGCAAGAAGGGGTCTTGCAGTTCCGTTATCCTCTTGCTGTCTCGATTATCTCTATCACTTTTTCTCTACGCGCACTTTTTACTTCGATCCACTCTGGAAGTCAAACTCACACTTCTCTGTTCGCTTCAAGGGTCGAACTCCCAGTTCATCTGTTCGCTTCAAGGGTCGAACTCACACTCCCGAGCTCCTCGCGACCAAGTCGCGCGCTAGCCTCGGTCGTCTTTCGAGCTTTCGAGCTTTCGCTCTCGCGAGAGACGCGCTCTAGTGGCGAGATCAGACGGCCGCTCAACACTGCAGGCTTGCAGTGGCCCAGGCCGTTGGATTCAAATTCAAATCTAAATGTTAACGACTTGCTCTGCTAATGTGCGTTGACAACATTAAACTAATTTTAATCCTAGCGCTCCTTGCGCGTCACTCATACGGGTGGTGCTCCTTGCAACTTAACATTAATAACAATTAATTACTAACATATCCGATCGGTGCTCCTTGCACAAAACATTAATCAGAAACATAATCATAATTATAATAATGATAATTATATAAACAGCTTATGACATACAAATTAATAAAAGAGGTAATTATTGTTAGGAGATCTGGGAGGACTCTCCTCACACGTCAATGACGTCCCGCAGGCGAGCCTCCGACCACGGTGGTAGGTACGTCAACGTGGTGGTTGGGGTCGACACGAGCGGTACCAAGGAGGTGGTGATCCCCCGTACTCGCTGCCAAACCGTGCCTCGGGTTCTATCGGCGACGGCGAACCTTCACGCGCAACTTCTACTGGCGCCGGGACGACAGCGCTGGTGGAGATGGCGACCTTCCACGAATGGTTTCTGGTGGTGGGCCTACCGGCGACGGCGGCCCTCCTGGTGCCTCGCTGGTGGGCGTCGGTGTGACGAGCGTTCGTGGCAGTAGCGAGTCGTTGCAAGCTCTCTTGGGCACCGTCTGCTGGCGCTTCGCGGGTACCGGTTTGACTGCACCCGGGGATGGGGCCCGTTTATCGACTGTCTCCGCCCTCCTCCATTCTTCACCAGACACTTCTGGTGGCGCCGGGTACTCGCCCTCGACCGGTGCGTCGGGGTACGTAACTCGTCGGCATGCGGCGCTGCGGGAGGCCAGACGCCTTGTGCGACGGGGTCGGTGCGTCCGTTTTCTTCACTTTCGTCCGACCAGACCTGGGGGTCGCTGCCGCAACCACGTCGGAGCGCGAGGGCTCGGGCTCCCCCTCTCGACGTCTTCCTCCACTCGTCGCCGCTCGGCTTCTTGCTGGTCGACCCTTATTTGCGCGAGACGTGCCATCGCCCGTACGCGGGTGCGGCGCGCTGCCAGCGACCCGCGCGCGTTTGACGGCGGCGCCCTTGGCTGCCTCTTTTGGGGTCTCCCCTCTATTGGGGCCTGAGTGCCTCGGCCGGCTAACTCGCGGCTGCTCCTCCTTCGAATGTGTCTCCCCTCGGGACGACTTGTCTCGCGTCGACCGCTTACGCTGCGGCGATCGCTGGGGTAGGGATTGTGGGGCTGGCTGCTTGTCGCAGGCTCGCTCCTTGCGGCCGCTACCGGTACCGGTTGCCCCGCCGGATGCATGCCGTCGCCCACAGCCTTCCCGCGCTGTTCGCGTCTCCTCCGTGCGGCTTCTGGCGTCGGTGGGTGTACGACCCCGGACGCGGGTCACTCCTGGTCGCCGATGTCGGTTTCGCACCCGTCTGTGACAGGATCGGACCTTGTGGCCGGGATTGCTCCTCTGACGCCTCCTTAGAGGCCGCTCCATCCTCGAGTTCGCTACTTTTCGCTGGCGGTTCAGGGAGCGTCAACAGGGGAGGCGGCGATACCGGTTCGGTCACATAGGGTGGCGAATTCCTGGCATTGGGACATTCGATGAACACGCTCACCGTTCGCACCTGCCGAATGCAGACGTACCCGTCGCACACATCCGTGAACGCCTCTTCGTGCACATACTTGGTGTGCAGACGGGGTGGCAGCGGCGGATGGTTATTGCGCCGCGTGTAGCCTTCTTCCTCCGGTCGCCCCCCTGGATGAGCGCCATGGGCTCGCCCCGCGTACTGATCCGGCTCAGGGTTACTATCCGTTTCCTCGTCGTCCTCAAGGAAGGCCTCTCGTTCCGGCTCCTCGTCGCTTATGGAGATTACGTCCGACATATATGGGAGAAATACCTTAGTTAATATCTGTTTTGCTTACGTATTAGTGTACCTTCTAATTACTACGAGTTATTTTGGGTTACTGGTTAACTCAACACATTTAACTACTTTACTCTCTCTCTCTTTTTTTTTTCTTTACCCGGGCAGCGTGTTAGACGAACGCTGCCTCTATTCCTCCTCAGTCGGCTTCGCGTCGTCGACTTGTTCTTCTTCGTCTACGAGCTGGTCCTGGTGATACGGTTTGAGCTGCGCTATATTGGCCTTTCTCCTCTTCCGCTCACCGTCTTTTGCCAGCAGCACGATATTAGGCGACACGAATTTTACGACCCGATAGGGTCCGTCATATTTCGCCGCCAGTTTTGCCGCGAATCCGTCGGCGGCCTTAGAAAGTAAATGCTGGCGCAACCATACTAGCGATTTGAGGGACGGACTCCACTCTCGTCGTCGCAAGATATAATGCCGGATCTGATCTTGCGCGGCGCGCTGCATGTTACTGCGTGCTATATCGAAGACTTCCTTCAGCTTATTCGCCTTCTCATCTGGCTGCTGTGGGGTACTCGCTGATCCTGGCATTACTTCGTCGTAGAGTGCAGCCGGTAGTCGCGGCTCTCTCCCCTGTATTAGGAACGCCGGAGAGTACCCAGTCGAATCGGCTATATTCGAATTCACGGCCAGAGAAATTTCCGGCAGGAGTTCATCCCAAGAACTCTGCCGATCTTGGATCAACTGGGCGACCATCGTCTTCACCGTGCGGTTCGTCCTCTCCGTTGGGTTCTCCTGTGGGCAATACGGCGCCGTGTACTGTAACTCTACTCCCAGCGTCTTCATGAACGTTTTAAAGGCCCGACTCGTAAATTGCGTCACCGTTGTCGCATACCATTTTACGAGGGACTCCGAATCGGCATAGTATCCTCTCCCTGAAAGCAGTTTGTAGATGTGCAGTGGTGGCCTTCCTCAGGGGGATGAGCTCCACCCACTTTGAGAATGCATCATGGAACACTAGTAGGATTGTGTTCCCATGTTTAGACCGTGGCAATGGGCCTACAAAGTCTGCACACAGCACGGCCCATGGCTCGGCCAGGTGATGGGTGAGCATGCGGCCTGCTGGCTTAAACTGTTCTACTTTGAACTTTTGGCACGATTCGCAGCACTTTACATACCTGGCAGCGTCTCTGAACATACCTGGCCAGTAGTACCGCTGAGCCAGTCTGGAAATCGTCTTCCTCACCCCCTGGTGGCCCGCCGTCGGTGCATCGTGGCACTCCTGTAGCACTCGTTTCCTGTCACCGCTTCCGACGCACAGCTTCCAGGGCACGTAATCCTCGTCATCGGCTCGGTAACCCAAGTGGCGGTACAGATTCCCGTTTTCAAACACGTAGTCTGGGAACTTCTCAGGATTCTGGCCGATTCGTTCCAGCATACTCGAGATCCAACGGCATGGGGATTTCTCCTCCACCGCCTGCTGAAACGTCTCTAGAGGTTGCCTTGACAGTGCGTCGGCCACCACGTTGAGTTTTCCTCTCCTATAGTGTACGTCGAATTGAAATTGCTGCAACTCCAGAGCACAGCGTGCGATCCTGCCTGATGGACTCTCAATGGAGTTCAGCCATTTGAGTGCCATATGATCAGTTATGACGTTAAATTTGTAGCCCTCCAAATATCATCTCAGCTTCCGTATCGACCATACTATGGCCTTTCTCGGTCGCCGAGTAGTTGATCTCGGCTTTCAATAATTTGCGGCTGGCGTAGGCGATGACTCTCTCCTGGCCCTCGATGCTCTGCGTTAAAATAGCGCCAAGCCCATGATCGCTGGCATCTGTCTGAAGAACGAACTTTGCGGAAAAATCGGGACATGCGAGGACGGGGGCCGTCGTCAGACTCTCCTTCAAGCGACTCAGGGCCTCCTCCTGTTCCGCATCCCACGACCATTTCCTCCCTTTCTTCAGCAACGCTGTCATTGGCTGCACCACCGCGGCGAAGTTTGGCAAAAAGCGCCGATACCAAGATGCCATCCCTAGGCATTGGCGCAGCTCCTTCAAACTCGTCGGGGGCCTCAGTCTCCTTATCGCCTCCACTTTTTTGGGGTCTGTTCTTATACCCTCGTCGCTCACCACGTGCCCTAGGTACACCAGCTCCTTTTTAAAGAACGAGCACTTCCTTATATTCAGCCTCAGGTTGGCTACTCTCAGCCTCCGGAATACCTCCTGGAGATTAGTCATATGCTGCTGTTTCGTCGCGCCGATGACAATTATGTCATCAAGGTACGCAAACGCATGGGGCTCCATCTCCGGCCCGATGACTGTATCCAGGGCCCTCTGGAACGTAGCGCACGCCGAGTGTAGGCCAAACGGCATCACTCTCCATTGATACAGGCCTCGACCGGGCACCGTAAACGCTGTAAACTGCTTGCTCTCCTCGGCCATCGGAATCTGCCAATACCCTTGTTTCAAATCCAGCGTCGATATGAAGCGTGCGTGCCTCAGTCGCTCCAGAATGTGATTGATTCTGGGGACTGGATATGCATCGGGTACAGAATGTGCATTCAATTGCCTGTAATCGATGCACATGCGCCATTCGCCCGTCTTCTTCTTCACCAGCACGATAGGTGCGCTGTGAGGACTGCGAGACGGCTCGATTTCGCCAGTCTGGAGGAGTTCCTCGACTTGGTCGTCAATCACCTTCTGCATGGCCGGATTTTTGGGGAAATAGCGCTGCTTTAGGGGCTTATCATCCTTCATGATGATCCGGTGTTCCGCTATGTGGGACACACCTTTGAGCCCGTCAAACAACGCCAACTCCTCCACCAAAAATGCCTGCACGTCCGGTTCCAGTTCTGCCGATCCTGATTCCACCTTCTTCTCCGCCTTTATATCGGTGGATATCGTGGCTGGTGACGCCGTCGGGGTACTCGGACGGGAATAACTCCCCTCCGCCGCCTCCGACTTCACCATGGCCACCACACCGCTCGCCTCTCGAGCCTGTCGATCCAAATTCGACGCACTCAGCTCGTCCATGTCACCAGGCCTCGCGTTCTCCACACGCGGGCGCTCCCTACTTTTCTGACCTAATCTCGCCTCTCCGCTCTGAGGCTCGGCACAACGTCGGGCCCTTCTCCTGCCCTGTGCTGACGCTCTCGTCTCGTGTTCCGTTCCCGCGATCACTCCCTGCCCGTCGCTATGACCCGTTTGCCCATCAAGCGTTCCCTTCTTCTGCCGTGGGACTCCACCCGTTGGCTCCTCTACGGCGATGGCCCTAGCGTTGTCCTCAACTCGTGCCCTTTCTCTCGTCAACTCTAACTCCGCGTAACCGCACCGTAACGTTGTGCCGATTGCGCATAAAAAGTCCATCCCTAGGATTAGTTCATCCAGCATGGACACCATTATCAACAACGTCATCTCTACTTCTCGTCCCGCCAGCCCAACTCTCACTTTCAGCACCTGTCGAACCTCGCGGGTCGTTCCGTCGGCCAAAACTATCCGCGTTTGCGCCGCCTGCAACTCCCCGTACTCTTTTATCCACCTAGCACACTTCTCACTAACAAAACTCCTCGTAGCGCCCGTATCGACTGTGGCCGACACCTTTTTGGCCTCCACCTTTACTACGGCCACTATCCGGCCGTCCTCGACGCCCAACTGCCCATCTAATTCCGGGTTGTATGGTCGCCGGCGCCTACCGGATCCCGGTCCTGGTGGCGCCTCAGCGAGTTTCCCTGGTTGAGTCTATGGCAACAATTCCTCGTGTCGATGCCCTTCGCACCACACATCCGGCAAAAATCCATTCGCGGGTTGGGACAAGTACGCGCAAAATGCCCTTCGCCCGCGCACTTGTAACAGACTCGCTGACTATCGAATGTCGCAACCTGCTGCTGTCCGATTATCCGGTGGGTTGCTTCCTCGCGTCGTTCTGAGGCCGGATTGGGTATTACTCCTCCACCCAGTGCCGTCGGAGTTGGTCGCGGGTCTGTGCGGAACGGGTTATATGACGCGCCGGGGCCACCACTCGGTTTGATATGTTCGATTGACTGGGTGCTGCGCGTATACTCTAAATTCTGTCTGCACACTCTCTCATACTCGACTGCCATCTGGGTGAGTTGTGTCAGGTTGGAGAAGTCGTTCGGCCGGATGTACAGCCGATACTCCGGCGCGACGTTCTCGTACACCCGGTGCAGCTCTCTGGCGGCATTATACCCAGCATGATGCATGAGTACCCGCAAATCGATTAGAAAGTTTTTGAAATTTTCCCCCCCAACGACGATGGGATGAGTACCAGATGGACTCCCCTCTACGCCGCTGCACCTGCCTCCGGTTCCTAATTCCCCTGGTCTGCTAATCGCTTCTGCTCTGCAGGCCTGCATTTCGGTCACGAAACGCGGCTGACCGGCTAGGCCACTCAAATCCCCTTCCGATTTGTAGCGCCTGCTCGAACCCAGGCCATCGACGGCGAGAGCATCTAGCACTTTGGCAAACTGTGCCTCCAACTCGGCAAGGCGTGCCCAAGTTTCGGCACTATGTTCCGCATCCTTTATAAAAGTCGCCAGCCGTCGGCGCAGGTCGTCTACCTTGCCTTCTTTATCAAGCCCAAATTCTGTGGCGATCCCCTCTAGCTCCTCTTTACGGCGATGATATACCCATCGTACTCCTACACCAGGGTTCTTACACTTATGTGAATCCATTTCTATTGTTATGTCTCGTCACTCCTTATACACCTAATGACTAATAGCCAGCCACACAAAAAAAACTCTGTGGCCTGAGTACCCCTACTCACTCGTTTGCGCGTGTGTTTTTCGTCTCTCTATGTTGATCCCGTTACTTTTTACTGTCGCTTTTTTCGGCAGCGTCGCGACAGAGGTACAATCTCGCTCACTGTCTCATTTATTTTCGCGCACCGAATTGTCCGCCTGCACTAACACTACATGCGCACCGTTATTTCGGCCCGTTATCCCTTGCGCGTTGTTGTTGTTCGTTTTCGTTGCGCGCTAGATGTCTGCACAACGAAAACCGAATTGCCCGGCGCAATAAAACCAACTACCCGCGCGCCGTTATTCAGGCGCCATTGCCTACTAGTGAGTTGTTGTTGTGCGTTTTGCATGTTCGTTTTGGCTGTGCGTTTTGTCTATGCACTACGAAAAAGAATTGCACGGCGCGACAAAAACCAAACTACACTGCGCAACAAAATTTTCGACCCAACGACTATTACGTTGTCCAAACGATTCCTAAGTGGATTTCTATCTTTGTGGCACTTTGGTGGGGCTTTATGTCACCAATATGTCACTCCCCGCTACGCCCCTCACGTCCCTGCTCGGGCGCTACTTGTAAAGAAGTTTCTTGGCCGGGGTACAAATCTCAGTCTAGCCAAGGTTCTGTTCACAAGAATATTTGTAAATCGCTGGGGTACTGACGGACGGCTACACCACCCTACACAATTTACGCCTAATGATGACCGGGCAAAAGCCGCAGACACACACTGCCTACTAGCGGCCGGGCAAGAGCCACAGACACACTCTGCCTACTAGTGGCCGGGCAAAAACCTCAGTCACGGCGTACCTACTAGCGGCCGGGCAAAAGCCTCAGTCGCACTATACCCACTAGTGGCCGGGCCGACGCCTCGATCACACTCTGACTCCCTCACACTCACAAGTCTTACGCGAATAACTGCCACTCGCACCTTTCCACTTGCACTTTTGCCGCCGGAACACACTACTCTACTTGTCACTATGCGGGGTAGGGGGTTAGATTATTTATAAAACAGTGAGTGAATTTAATAAGCATTTATTACATTAACTTCAAACTATTAGTTAGGTTATCATTAAGGAACGTAAGGCAAAAGGTGCTTACTTGGCCGTCAAGAAGGGCAAGAAGGCAAGAAGGGGTCTTGCAGTTCCGTTATCCTCTTGCTGTCTCGATTATCTCTATCACTTTTTCTCTACGCGCACTTTTTACTTCGATCCACTCTGGAAGTCAAACTCACACTTCTCTGTTCGCTTCAAGGGTCGAACTCCCAGTTCATCTGTTCGCTTCAAGGGTCGAACTCACACTCCCGAGCTCCTCGCGACCAAGTCGCGCGCTAGCCTCGGTCGTCTTTCGAGCTTTCGAGCTTTCGCTCTCGCGAGAGACGCGCTCTAGTGGCGAGATCAGACGGCCGCTCAACACTGCAGGCTTGCAGTGGCCCAGGCCGTTGGATTCAAATTCAAATCTAAATGTTAACGACTTGCTCTGCTAATGTGCGTTGACAACATTAAACTAATTTTAATCCTAGCGCTCCTTGCGCGTCACTCATACGGGTGGTGCTCCTTGCAACTTAACATTAATAACAATTAATTACTAACATATCCGATCGGTGCTCCTTGCACAAAACATTAATCAGAAACATAATCATAATTATAATAATCATAATTATATAAACAGCTTATGACATACAACTTAATAAAAGAGGTAATTATTGTTAGGAGATCCGGGAGGACTCTCCTCACAAAGCATCTCATCTAATAAAACATCTAGTAATTAACGAGGAAAATTATGAAATGGCATTGAACATCTTAAAGAATAGATATAAAAATCGAAGAGAGCTATTTATGAAGCATTTTAATCAAATTCTGGAATTCTACCAACAATGAATAGCGAATCGGAGAAAAACGTTCAACAAATGCTAGACACAATACAAACAAGTAAGAATGTTTTAGTCGAGTTCACTCGACTACGAGACTCCCTGTACCCAGAGTTGTCGATGACGAACGATGACGATGACGAACGACGGTAGAGTGAAGAAAAAAGAAAGAAAACTAGCAGCACAATGCAGAGATGAGCGAGACTGATCGAAGAGCTGATACTTATCGATATTTCATCGAAGAGGCCAATTGGCTGCGCGCCAACAGTCAATTTTTGAATTTTGATGCATAGTCTGCACTATGCAGAGCATTGATAACAATATGTTTCAAGAAAATAAAGTCATGCAGATGGCGCATGTCTCACAAAGAAAAATGTCAAGCAGATCAGGTGCTTAAAATTTATCGTATGGTTTGCGTACCGATAAGCAATTATGAAACCATATGGGCTTGTGTTGCTTAAAAGCGACATGTGCATCAGCTGATGCCGTGTGTTTTGGTATGTCGTGACGTCACGAGTACAAGACCCGCTGCACTTTCGCGCTCGCTCGCACACATGGTTAAGCCTTAAGTACTTAATAGAAAATGCACGCGCTTCGCGCTCGCTCGCCCATATGTACATACATATGCTGAAGCCTTCATGTTGCTGCTTGCCAAGCCTGCAGTACTGAATCTTGTTTGTTGAATAACTTCCGTGTTTGTTATCCGATCGACTTGAAATTTGGACAGTATATCAAGAATGACCAATGTATTATACATGCCAAATCCCAAAGCTATATCTATAAAACTGTGGCTGTAAAACGTTTTTATTGAATAGCGGGGCAATGGGGGAATATCTCGGATCCAAAATAAACTTGACCTGCTTCCGCTATACACGAAGCTACATTCAAAATTTGGTGTCTCTAGCTATTATAGTTGCTGAGATCCTTGCGTTCATACATACGGACAGACAGACGGACAGACGGACAGACAGACGGACATGGCCAAATCGAAATCTCTTTTGATACTGATCAAGAATATATATACTTTATAGGGTCGGAGATGTCTCCTTCTGCCTGTTACATACTTTTGCACAAATCCAATACCCCTTTTACCCATTTTATGGGTACAGGGAGTAAAAAGTATACATGCTATTCGTGGAATGGGAATTAATCTAGATTACACTTATGTATTCATGGCAAGAATAATACTGAAACAAGTAAGAATGCTATAGTCGAGTATACCCGACTACAAAACTCCCTGTACCTAGGTCAAAAATTTCCGATCACATCTACGTACACTTACACATACACACACACATACACAAAAGACGCACACACACGAGCGACAGCTCGAGCGCAGCGCAAGCGAGGCATTTGAAGTGGTGGCTGTGCTGCTTCTTCCCACCGCGCTCCAGCACTGAATCTTGTTTGTTGAATAACTTCCGTGTTTGTTATCCGATTGACGTGAAATTTGGACAGTAGATTAAGAATCACTAAAGTATTGTACACGCTAAATCCCAAATCTACATCTTGAAAATTGTTACTGTAAAACGGTTTTTATCGAATTGCGGGGGAACGGGATGAGATATCTCAAATCTAAAATAAACTTGACCTGCTCCCGCTATACACAAACCTACATTCCAAATTTTGTGTCTCTAGCTCTTATAGTTGCTGAGATCCTTGCGTTCATACATACGGACGGACAGACGGACAGACAGACGGGCATGGCCAAATCGAAATCTCCTTTTATACTGATCGAGAATATATATACTTTATATGGTCGGAGATGTCTCCTTCTGCCTCTTACATACATTTGCACAGATTTAGTACCCCTTTTACCCATTTTATGGGTACAGGGAGTAAAAATTTGATCGTCAAGGATTGCAACAATACGAACATGCATCCAATTAGACGAAAGATGTACAAATTCTAATGGACGTAATACTCTTCATGGAAAAGCATCTACAAGCCATAAAAGCTAAAAAACCAAGGTCATATAAAGAAAATCCAAGTGGTCATACATCACTTACGCTAATTATTACTGGAACATTAGCGATAGGCATATTATATGTAATAAGAAAATGTAAAACAGACAAGAAAAAAATTAAAATCGAATTTGGAAATCCACCAATAGAAAAATAAACTAGTTTAGAAACTAATACAATACAACCCTCGCATACCTCAAGAAGCACACCCAAGAAACCAAGTCATAAATATACATATGCATTCGATCCTCGCTTGCCCAGGCCACTTGAAAACGGTATAGGTAAAAAGGGACAGTGCACATGTGGGTGCTCGAGTTGCAAGAGGGGTAAAAAAGGGGACCAATGTAGACAAAGAATCCACATGTAATATTTAGTAAGTAAGGACAAAAACCTGTATTATGTTTACTCACACGATTAATAGAATCCACAAAATAGGTTATAATGTAACGAATCGAATGTCCTGCCGGGCTTAGCTTGGTCGGTCAGGATCCGTATCAACAAATTTGTATTTGGACACTTGCAATAAATAACGACACTAGATTTCGATGATAATTATATTTATTTGCTGACCATATTCTAGGTGTAGGTTTAGTTTTAGTGTGTGATTCCTGTGGTGGCCGCCGAGAGTATCCTGGTGATGCACCGACTCGCCGTTCAGCGTCGCCTGTTCGCTAAGAACCACCCACTCGCTTTTGGCTCGTGGGATAATTCCGCGAAGCAAAGCTCCGCCTAGTTGCAAGTGGCCGCGCACCCGAATAACTGGCTTGGTAGTGGTGGTCGGATCCGGTGGGGATCCTTGCTGGAACTGGTGGGATCCGGTAGGGATCTTTGCTGGAACTGGTGGGATCCGGTAGGGATCCTTGCTGGAACTGGTGGGATCCGGTGGGGATCCTTGCTGGAACTGGTGGGACCCGGTGGGGGTCCTTGCTGGAACTGGTGGGACCCGGTGGGGATCCTTGTTGGAACTGGTGGGATCCGGTAGGGATCCTTGTTGGAACTGGTGGGATCCGGTAGGGATCCTTGCTGGAACTGGTTCTGCTCTCCTGTTACGCCAGGATTTGTCAGGGTTCTCCTGCTATTCGCGAGGATTTATCCCGTGACTCTCCTACTACACAAGGATTTGCATACGACCCTACTGCACAGTGACTCGCTGTGTTCTCCTGATACGCAAGGACTCGTCAGTGTTCTCCTGCTATTCGCAAGGACTCCTCACTTAACTCTCCTGCTACACAAGGACTGGTAACGATGCGCCAAGATCTACCGTATTTCTCCTGTTACGCGAGGACTTGTCAGTGTTCTCCTGCTATTCGCAAGGATTTACCACTTGACTCTCCTGCTACACAAGGATTGGTAACGGTATGCCACGATTCGCAGTGCTCAGGCACCGTTTCTGGCTCTTCTATAACGGCACTAAGTCCCGTTGTGGTTTGTCAGTGCTTGCTGTGCGACAGCGCTGTTGCTGCCTATTTCGCGCAACGAGAGAGCGCATGTGTAAGTGGCCGTGAGAGCCTACTCACCGGTGCCCAGAGGCTTAGTTGAAAGGGGTCGTTTAGTAATGTTGTGGGGAGCCGGCTAAAGCTCCTCACAATAAAAACCCATGGATTCTCAATAAAAGATTAGTACCAATTGAATTCGCGACATATTCGTTTGCATTTCATAGGGAAAAAGGCAGTGCGACAGTCTAACTAATAGCAGCAATTCTTAGGAGTTGCGCCACAGTTAGACAAACGTTGCAACAAACATTATAAATTGGTTTCGGCCAGTTTATATTGTACAGCAAAGATATGCATTTTTCTAAAGTCCTTGCGATACTGTTCGACCGTTAGTAACAAAAATTGCTTTTGGTCTTCATCATTTGTGAGAATTTGGTTAAGTTCTTCAATAAATTTAACTTTTCTTTGGGAGATATCGTTGATTGCTATGATTTTCTGCACCACTTGCAAAGCATGCTGAAATGTATCGCATTGCGGCCAAATGGAAGGATCAAATTGCATAAAATCCGTTGAAATCGTAAGCCGTTTAAAAAAATCCGCTGTTTTTTAGAAACAAAAAAATCAAAAGTTTCTTCTTAAGGAAACGAAAAATTTCGGTTGAATTATATTACGATAATGACAATGGTCGTGGGCATCTGTGTTCCTGCCGAGATATGATTGCACCATTTTCTTCTTTATATCCAAAGAAACACCATCGAAAAATGATAAGCCGATAGCTTCTGCAGACAAATACCATAAATGGCCGCATATTTTTTCACTGCAACTTCAGAATCATTTTTATCAATTTGATCATAGTTGTGTAAGTCAATCAAAAACGTAAAATCATGAAAAACCAAGTGTTTAAGTACATTCTAATGACAAACTGACATATATCGCGTACTACATTCATTTCGCGTGCGTTTAATTCAAATAATTCACGAAACAAATATATTTGTAAGCAATATATGGCCTTTGCCATCCATCGAGCATGATGGAGGGCAACCGGAGCGCGGAAAGATATTCAGGTATTCCGCCCAAAACAATTATAATGAGCATAAGGAACTCTGCATAATCTGTGCTGAATAACCAATTGCTGTTGACAAAAAATGATAATTTCGTGCGACACAACAGGTGAAGATGGTGTGTCCAGAGTCCCCATAAACATGAAAATGCGAAGGAAATAAGTGACAAATAAATAATATTTCATATGCAATGCGTTTTTAAGTTCCACCTCACCCCATTTTGACTGGAATCGTTTAAAGATAAGAACCACAGGTGCTGAAGTCGATTTTCAAGTCGAACACAGCTTTCAAAACAAACTCTAAAATATGATGACGACAAGGTAGCAGCATAAGAATTATTCCAATTTGCTGTTGCAGCAACGTGCAGGCCCCGTTTATCCGACCAGTATTACATGCGGTTGTATCACAAGATATTGCCTGAACATTATTCAACAGTCCCCAATCGGAAATGATATCGAATGCTGCCGAACATATTTCTGTATTAGTTCCATTCTGTATTTGCGGAACACCAAGCAGTTGATCTCCGTTATTGTCGGAAACTATTACACAGAAAAAAATGTATATGATATGGCACTCAATTTGTCATTTTTTCATATCATTTTTTGCCGATAAGATTTAAGATTAATATGATAAGATTTAAGATTAAGTTGATATGATCGAAAGATAAATTTTATATTTTCGAACATTTCATATTAATCTTTTATCTTATCATATTAATCTTAAATCTAATCGGCTAAAAACTGATATGAAAACAAGTAAGAATGCTATAGTCGAGTATACCCGACTACGAAACTCCCTGTACCCAGGTCTAAAACATCCAATCACATCTACGTCCACTTGCACATACATACACACATACACAACGACGCACACCCACAGGCGGCAAAAGCGACAGCGCAAGCGAGGCAATTTAATTGGTGGCTGTGCTTCTTCTTCCCCCTCTCGCTGCATTACTGAATCTTCTTTCGTGAATAACTTCCGTGTTTATTATCCGATCGACTTGAAATTTAGACAGTAGATTAAGAAAGACTAAAGTATTGTACATGCTAAATCTAAAAGCTATATCTTGAAAATTGTTCCTGTAAAACGGTTTTTATCGATTTGCGGGGGAACGGGGGAGATATCTGAAATATGAAACAAACTTGATCTGCGTATGCTATACAGGTACCTACATTTCAAATTTGGTGTATCTAGCTCTTATAGTTGCTGAGATCGACGCGTTCATACAGACGGACAGACAGACGGACATGGCCAAATTGAAATCTCTTTTGATACTGATCAAGAATATATATACTTTATAGGGTCGGAGATGTCTCCTTCTACCTGTTACATACATTTGTACAGACTTAGTACCCCCTTTTTACCCATTTTATGGGTACAGGGAGTACAAATATCAAATTGATATTTCAAATATAAATTCGATCTTTTAAAAAAAGAGAAATGTAGGCAGAATTCATGCGTTTTAGGTGTCGCTTATACGCAAATTAGGTACAATCATAAAAATCGAAATTCTATCACCGACGATGCGTCGTCCGTGTAGGCATTTATTTATGCACGTATATCATATAAACGATTAATGTACACAATATACAGCTGTATTAATGAAATGCTTACTCATTATTAGTGTTAGAACTACATATATGTACATATGTGTAAGGAAAGAATAATTTTTTTGGGAGACTCAAACCCGGGAACTCGAACCCGTTGTCTAGCTTCCCACTTCAAACTCCATGACTTATCCATGTTTGCCACTGCGCAATGTGAAGTATAGTCAGCAAAACAACGTACATACGTACATACACACATACATAAAAATTACATAGAACGACTGTCATTGTTGTTTTAGAATTATTTACGGTTGCAACAAATAAGTATAACTTATAATAAAAGTTTCATGAAAATTTGAGCTCTGGCATCTCAATAAAATATTAAAAAAGAAAAAAATTAATTTGGCCGCTTGCTAGATTCGAACCGCAGTTAACCGTAAACTGTTTTCGAATCTCGACACTTCATAAATTGAGGGTATACACCACCATGTGTACCAAGTTTGGTTGCTCTAGCTTAAAGATAAGGGCAAAAAAATTGCGATCATACGGATAGACGGCCAGACGGACAGACGGACATTTCGCAAGCCCAGTATACCATTTTCCCTTCGGGAACATAGTATAATAATGATATTTGGAAAATGTCAAATTAACCAGCATTTATTAAATTGATATTGAACTTTTTTTCTGTGTACTGGAAGTCTATCAACTGTCTTTTTACCAGATATGTCCGGCAAGATTTTTCCGTCAAAGTGCACGACGCACAGTGGCGCTTTTGTCATTTTACTTCGCAAAAATCATATTTTCTGAACGAAACAAGATATTTTCAAAATGTTAAAAACGTTTAACAGGGAAATAGAAATGCATTGGAAACATGATATTTTTCATAAATAATTACTGTTCCGATTTTAAAGATCTTTCAATTATTTAAAAGATACGGAAATTCACAATAAAACGCTTGTCAATTTTGTTTGGTTTAAAAGATAGGATTTTATCAAGTTGAAAAGTCAAATTTGGCAATTTGGGTTCTGACCTGCATGCTTCTTACCGACCACGACCACGCAGCGCACTCCGCGCTCGACGCGTCTCAATTTTGCGTATTTTTGATGTCATGTGCGATAATTGTTTCATTGATAACAAGTAAGAATGCTATAGTCAAGTATACCCGACTACAAAACTCCCTCTACCCAGGTCAAAAATTTCCGATCGCATCTACGTACACTCACACATACACACACATATACAACGACGCACGCACACAAGCGATAGCGCACGCGACCAGAGCAAGCGAGGCATTTTAAGTGGTACAGGGTACAGGGTACAGGGAGTAAAAACCGGGGTGGCAGCTCGGGCAGGCTTTTATTTTTGGAATAGCTTCAGGAATGTTCACGAAACTTACTTTATAGACATCCTGCGGAACTCGCTGGGATTCTATGTTAAAGTTTACATGAAGTTGGAAACTATGGTGAAAATAGTGGTCCAGTAATGTACTTATTAAAAAAAAAATAATGTTCAAAAATTTCAATATTATTATATCATTCGCTTTAGAATCGTCCCATCTTTCATAAAAAAAAAACATTAAGAATCGAGTGAGCCGTTTGGTTATAATACCTTCGCAAAGTTTAACAAGTAAGAATGCTATAGTCGAGTATACCCGACTCCCTGTACCCAGGTCTAAAACATCCAATCACATCTAAGTCCACTTACCCATACACACACACATACACAAAGACGCACGCACACAGGCGGCAAAAGTGGCTGTGCTTCTTCTTCCCCCTCTCGCTGCATTACTGAATCTTCTTTCGTGAATAACTTCCGTGTTTATTATCCGATCGACTTGAAATTTGGACAGTAGATTAAGAGAGACTAAAGTATTGTACATGCCAAATCTTAAAGCTATATCTTGAAAATTGTTACTGTAAAACGGTTTTAATCGATTTGCGGGGGAACGGGGGGAGATATCTGAAATATGAAACAAACTTGATCTGCGTATGCTATACAGGAACCTACATTCCAAATTTGGTGTCTCTAGCTATTATAGTTGCTGAGATCGACGCGTTCATCCGGACAGACAGACAGACAGACAGACGGACAGACGGACAGACAGACGGACATGGCCAAATCGAAATCTCTTTTGATACTGATCAAGAAATATATACTTTATAGGGTCGGAGATGTCTCCTTCTGCCTGTTACATACTTTTGCACAAATCCAATACCCCCTTTTTACCCATTTTATGGGTACAGGGAGTAAAAATGTTTCACAAAAAACCATATTGACAAAAAAGTGGAAATATTTTACCACTTCGGAGACCTGTACCGCCCAAACAGATGAACCAAATTCCAAAAAATTCACATCCATAAACTATGGCCAATTCTCTGTCAAACTGCAATTGCTCACCATGGCCTTTTTTACTCCCTGTACCCATAAAATGGGTAAAAGGGGTATTACATCTGTGCAAATGTATGTAACAGACAGAAGGAGACATCTCCGACCCTATAAAGTATATATATTCTTGATCAGTATCAAAAGAGATTTCGATTTGGCCATGTCCGTCTGTCTGTCCGTCTGTCCGTCTGTCCGTCTGTCCGTATGAACGCGTCGATCTCAGCAACTACAAGAGCTAGAGACACCAAATTTGAAATGTAGGTTCCTGTATAGCATACGCAGATCAAGTTTGTTTCATATTTCAGATATCTCCCCCGTTCCCCGCAAATCGATTAAAACCGTTTTACAGTAACAATTTTCAAGATATAGCTTTAAGATTTGGCATGTACAATACTTTAGTCTCTCTTAATCTACTGTCCAAATTTCATTTCGATCGGATAATAAACACGGAAGTTATTCACGAAAGAAGATTCAGTAATGCAGCGAGAGGGAAGAAGAAGCACAGCCACTTTTGCCGCCTGTGTGCGTGCGTCTTTGTGTAGTGTGTGTGTATGGGTAAGTGGACTTAGATGTGATTGGATGTTTAGACCTGGGTACAGGGAGTTTCGTAGTCGGGTATACTCGACTATAGCATTCTTACTTGTTTGATTCTTGCCACGTGCCTCGGCCAAAGGCGCCGCTGTGCGAAGCAGGGCTCAAAATCGTTTAGCTTGTAATTTTGTTTTAACTTTGCAGCTGTTGCCTTACGAATTTTTGTCTCATTCGTCGTAAAGATGAACGGCTTATTATTAATTCATTGGTATCGAGACCCAATGCTTCAACAACCGCAATTAGAACATGGATGGCGTCTCTGTCGCTTATTTTGCACTTATCCAAAGCAGCAGCAACTCTTTCATTAATAAACGCTGTTTTTCCCCTCGACGTTGACGGTGTTGTCTGTGGCTCTGATCGCAAATCCTCCTCCCTGTACCCAGGTCAAAAATTTACGATCGCATCTACGTACACTTACACATACACACACACATACACAAAAGACGCACTCACACGAGCACAGCTCAAGCGCAGCGCAAGCGAGGCATTTTAAGTTATGTCTTTGCTTCTTCTTTCCCCGCGCTGAAGCACTGAATCTTCTTTCGTGAATAACTTCCGTGTTTATTATCCTATCGACTTGAAATTTGGACAGTAGATTAAAACAGACCAAAGTATTATACATGCCAAATTCCAAAGCTATATCTTTAAAGATAATGGTAAACAACGTTATTATCGAATTGCGGAGGAACGGGGGAGATATCTCAAGTCTAAAATAAACTTGACCTGATCCCGCTATACACGAACCTACATTCCAAATTTGGTGTCTCTAGCTCTTATAGTTGCTGAGATCCTTGCGTTCATACATACGGACAGACAGACGGACATACGGATGGACGGACAGACGGACATGGCCAAATCGAAATATCTTTAAATTACTGATCAAGAATATATATACTTTATAGGGTCGGAGATGTCTCCTTCTGTCTGTTACATACATTTGCACAGATGTAATACCCCCTTTTACCCATTTTATGGGTACAGGGAATAAAAATGGGACAGATACAGGTTTTCCCCAAATTATGGTAGAGGGGTGTCGGTCTCGACACTTCATAAATTGAGGGTATACACCAACATGTGTACCAAGTTTGGTTGCTCTTGCTTAAAGATAAAGGCAAACAAATTGCGTTCATACGGACAGACGGACAGACGGCCAGACGGACAGACGGACATTTCGCAATCCCAATATACTATTTTTCCTTCGGGAACTAGTATAAATATTAAGCACGTTGCTCAACTATATAGTTTCCTACCCCCACGGGAGGGAAAACTGTGATACGTTAGTTTTGTGTATTTCGTACGGTTCACGAAAGTAGTCAAATTCAATATAAAGCCTTTTAATCTAAATATTTCGCCGGGCAACACTGGCGTTTTACCAGCTAGTAAACAATAAAGTTTTTCGACAAAAACATAGTTCTTGACCGATTTTTTGGTATCAAGAAAGGGCAAAACGTGATTACGTAATATTGTGGACGACCTCTTATGGGAGTGATCCGATCCGGCTGGATTTCAAATATGTACTGCCTGCACTTAAAACAAATATAAAATTCATTTCATAATCATAATCATTTCATTAATAATTTCATAATCATAGCTTCAAAATTGAGCGGTAAGTTTTAGTGCAAACAGACGGACTGGCAACATTTTCTCAGTTTGACTGCGTATTATTTAATATGTATGGCAATACAGAATATCCAAAATATGTCAAAATATGTCATAGAAACTCTTAATCTTCTTCATTTTTAATTTTATCCAATGCTTCCGCCGATGCAACATCACATAAATCATTAAAAGTGTTCTTTCGCTGTTTGTGCCTCGCTCTTTCTCGTTGAACTTGTAAGCATTTCTGATGCAATTTCATAATTTTATCGACAGCATGCTTTCTCGCTTGAATCGGTTTATGCGCCTTATTCTAGAATACTGCAACCTCGTCAAAAACCAATGCTGCACTGTCGCTAATATTCAATTTCAGCGTACGATTATTGAAGAATAAAACGGACAGCACTTGCTTTATGGATGACAATTTTGAGCCCAGAATTTGAGAAAACGGTTGGCCAATTAAAACAATTAAGAATGCTATAGTCGAGTATACCTGACTACTAAGCTCCCTGTACCCAGGTCAAAAATTTACGATCGCATCTACGTACACTTACACATACACAAAAGACGCACTCACACGAGCACAGCTCGAGCGCAGCGCAAGCGAGTCATTTTAAGTTATGGCTGTGCTTTATATTTCCCCGCGCTGAAGCACTGAATCTTCTTTCGTGAATAACTTCCGTGTTTATTATCCGATCGACTTGAAATATGGACAGTATATTAAAAGAGACCAAAGTATTATACATGTCAAATTCCAAAGCTAAATCTTTAAAGATAATGGTAAACAACGTTTTTATCGAATTGCGGAGGAACGGGGTGAGATATATCAAATCTAAAATAAACTTGACCTGCTCCGAACCTACATTCCAAATTTGGTGTCTCTAGCTCTTATAGTTGCTGAGATCCTTGCGTTCATACATACGGACAGACAGACGGACATACGGTCGGACGGACAGACGGACATGGCCAAATCGAAATCTCTTTAAATTACTGATCAAGAATATATATACTTTATAGGGTCGGAGATGTCTCCTTCTGCCTGTTACATACACTTGCACAGATTTAGTACCCCCTTTTTACCCATTTTATGGGTACAGGGAGTAAAAATATAATTTATAACTTATAACCTTTACGGTCCCTGCTCGAAACACATAAAAGTTTTCATAATAATGATCGGTTGATCGTTCCTATGGCAGGTGTATTTATAGTAGTGTTTCGACCGGTTCCGACATATGTACATATGTATGCACAGCCTGAAACGACAAGACGTTTCTGTGTCAAGTTTCATCAATAAAAATGAAAGACTAGTTTTCACAGAAACAATGCGTGTTATATACTACATATAATACGCTCTGCTGGTGATATAAAAGCCGTCTTTGATCGTGCTGCCATGCCAACATTTTTCTGAAACATTTCTAACGACACTTAAAACGTTCATAAAACTGTCGACCTATATCGCTAATCATTGAGTTTTGAATTATTGCCACAGAAAGTGTCAATTTTTCCCATAGTGCACTGGCAGGCTAAATTCAATAGGTTATCGTGCATGAGACCTCGTGCATAGAGATAAGGGCTGCCAGCATAGTAGTTCGTCAGCTTTAACGCTGACCAGGAAACCTGAAATCAGTCTTTCACACTCTTCGCACGACTGCGATGCAAAAGCTAATAGAAATTTCAGGCAGAAAGAAATTTCTGCTCTGCTGCTGCTGCAAACTGCTGCGGGAGCACTAACAATAGATCATCAACAAAAAGAAATACGACAGAGGCAACAACCACTATCAGCACCATTAGAACCACCAGCACCGATCTGCCCTTTCTGCCAGACCTGCCGCAGAAGTCAGAAAACTCGCTTGATTCTGCAACTCAGTCGACAGTTGGAGAGGTATCTTTCAGGTCAAAACCTATGGAGGAAGACGAATATCCGCTTGAAACTGATGATGATGACACTGAAGATTCTGATTATCCGCTAGAGCAAGGCCCAGAAGCAGCGGAGTACTTCAATACTGGCGGCAGCATTGAAGGCAATGATTTGACAAAATAGGGGAAACTCGACAAAGACCAAACCGGGGAGTGTTCACCAGTTAATATTTAATGGGCAAGCTTTCTGCTAATTAGGTGCAATAAAGTATTTGATAAATTTTATATATACTAATTTACTTGTGTATATGTATACCACAATTCACAGACGACATTCTATGTCCTCACAGTTGATCTAGACGTCTCGCTCTTTCGAAATCGATAACACTCAAGCTAAAATTTATTAACAAATTGTAAGGGTTGATGGTTGTACAATATACATATATGGGCATGGTTCGAATAATTGTCAACATAATTGCAACAGCACTAAAAACAAGAAAATCAAGTAAGAATGCTCTAGTCGAGTATACCCGAGTACAAAACTCCCTGTACCCAGGTCTAAACGTTCCAATCACGCAAGGCAATTTAGGTGGCGGCTGCGCTACTGCTTCCCACTGCAATGCAGTACTGAATCTTCTTTCGTGAATAACATCCGTGTTTATGATGTGGTCGACTTGAAACTTTTGTTTTTTTCCGATTTGCGCGGGAGCGGGAGGAGATATCTGAAATCTGAAGCAAACTTGATCTGCGTATTGCATACAGGAACCATCATTCCAAATGTGGTGTCTCCAGCCTTATAGTTGCTGAGCTCCATGAGTTCATACAGACGGACGGCTGGGCCAAAACGACTCGGCTATTGAAACTGACCAATATATGTATACTTTGTAGGGTGGGAGATTCACCTTTTGCCGGTTACATACATTTGTACAGATTTTGTACCCCCTTTTGACCCATTTTATGGTTACAATGAGTAATAAATTATCTCTGTCGTGTCGACGCACAGTGGCTCGTTTGGCCGAGTCACGTGGCAAAAATCAAAATGGTCATGGTGAGAAAGGGTAGAGCGACTGAAGCAGATTGATAGAAAATGGTTTATCTATCTTTATATATAAAAGAGTTCGTCCTGACTGACTGACTGACTGGTAACTAATTGGTAATCATCGCACAGCCAATACCGTACGAGCTAGAATGCTGAAATTTTCACAGTAGGTTGCATCTATGATTAAAGTGCACATTAAGACGGGAAAATTCCACTCAAAAGGGTGGAAAATCGCGGAAAACTGTTGTATGAAACTTTTTTGTTTACCATCCAATCGGCTTCAAACACATTTTCAATGATCTACACAAAAATTAATTTGACACTTATTTCACCGATTTTGGAAAATCCATCCCCATGGGCGGAAAATGGGGGTCTCAAGTTTGTATGGGCGAAAGTCCAATTTTAGTCCGATCATCTTCAAATTAATTTTCAAATCTCTTCACGTAAAATAATTCGACACGTGTATCAGCGATTTTGGTAAATTCGGCCCTATGGTCAGAAAATTCGCGGAAAACTCTGAAATTCGACATTTTTAATTTTCATGCGATTGGCTTCAAATTCATTTTCAAAGTTCTACACAAGCACAGAATAGACGTGGTGGAAGATTTTGGAAAATGTACCTCCAAGGTCGGAAAATACGAGGAAAACTTTTGGATGAAACTTTTTTGTTTATCGTCCGATTGGCTTCAAATTCATTTTCAAAGCTCTTCACATTAAATAATTGGACACGTGTATCAGCGATTTTGGAAATTTCAACCCCATGGTCGAAAAATTGGCGGAAGACTCTGGCATTCGACATTTTTAATTTTCATGCGATTGGCTTCAAACTCATTTTCAAGGTTCTACACAAACTCATAATAGGCGCGGTTCCCAAAGATTTTGGAAAATCTACCTCCAAGTTCGGAAAATTCGCGGAAAACTGTTGTGTGCAACTCTTTTGATTATCGTCCGATTGACTTCAAACTCATTTTCAAACTTTTCTGTTTATCATCCAATTATTTTGAAACTCATTTTTAAAGCACCTCACATAAAATAATTCGACACATGTGCTACCGGTTTTGCAAAATGCACGCCCACGGTGGCCACCAGGGGTGAAGTCTGGAATTCAGCTTCATAATAATTTCCAAATATATATTAAAAACAAGTAAGAATGCTATAGTCGAGTATACCCGCCTACGAAACTCCCTGTACCCAGGTCAAAAATTTCCGATGGCATCCTCGTAAACTTACACATACACAAGAACGCACACACACGAGCCACAGCTCGAGCGCAGGGCAAGCGAGGCATTTTAATTGGTGGCTGTGCTTCTTCTTCCCCTCGCTGCAGCACTGAATCTTCTTTCGTGAATAACTTCCGTGTTTATTATCCAATCCACTAGAAATTTGGACAGTAGATTAAGAGGGACTAAGGTATCGTACATGCCAAATCTTAAGGCTATATCTTGAAAAATTTTAATGTAAAACGTTTTTTATCGTTTTGCGGGGGAACGGGGGAGATACCTGAAATATGAAACAAACTTGATCTGCGTATGGTATACAGGAACCTACATTCCAAACTTGGTGTCTCTAGCTCTTATAGTTGCTGAGATCCTTGCGTTCATACATACGGACGGACAGACGGACAGACAGACGGGCATGGCCAAATCGAAATCTCTTTTGATACTGATCAAGAATATATATAGCTTATAGGGTCGGAGATGTCTCCTTCTGCCTGTTACATACATATGCACAGATTTAGTACCCCCTTTTTACCCATTTTATGGGTACAGGGATTAAAAAACCTCGGTACTTTGCGGGCAATACAACGGGCGGAAAATAGTTGGAAAGTTTCAGTCTGGATTTTTAGTATTATTCGTTGAATTGGTTTTCAAATGCCAAATCTACTCCACGTCGCCACGGGCGCGAAGTCAAGGACAAATGAGTGGGATTATTTGTCTAGCTAGATCGGCTTCAAAGACATTTTCATAGCCCTACACAAAAACAAGTAAGAACGTTGCAGTCGGACGCCGAATACTATATTCCCTGTCCTATATCATTTGGTTATTTGTGGGTTCGGAAAGAGACGCGAAAAAAACAGTAGTCTGTATGCAAAATTTAGTGACTCTACCTGTAAAGGTGTGGGAGATATAAATTTGTCTCCTTTGCGGGGGAGGGTTGGGGGGGTCAAAAGTTTTTTGATGCAGATCTGTCAGGAATTCAACATTAGTCTGTATGCCAAATTTAGTGACTATAGCTTTAAAAATGGGACAGATACAGGTTTTGCCCAAATTATGGTAGAGGGGTGTCGATCTCGACACTTCATAAATTGAGAGTATACACCAATATGTGTACCAAGTTTGGTTGCTCTTGCTTAAAGATAAAGGCAAACAAATTGCGTTCATACGGACAGACGGCCAGACGGACAGACGGACATTTCGCAATCCCAATATACTATTTTTCCTTCGGGAACTAGTATAAACATTAAGCACGTGGCTCAACTATATAGTTTCCTACCCCCACGGGAGGGAAAACTGTGATACGTTAGTTTTGTGTATTTCGTACTGTTCACGAAAGTAGTCAAATTCAATATAAAGCATTTTAAACTAAATATTTCGCCGGGCAACGCTGGCGTTTTACCAGCTAGTAAACAATAAAGTTTTTCGACAAAAACATAGTTCTTGACCGATTTTTTGGTATCAAGAAAGGGCAAAACGTGATTACGTAATATTGTGGACGACCTCTTATGGGAGTGATCCGATCCGGCTGGATTTCAAATATGTACTGCCTGCACTTAAAACAAATATAAAATTCATTTCATAATCATAATCATTTCATTAATAATTTCATAATCATAGCTTCAAAATTGAGCGGTAAGTTTTAGTGCAAACAGACGGACTGGCAAAATTTTCTCAGTTTGACTGCGTATTATTTAATATGTATGGCAATACAGAATATCCAAAATATGTCAAAATATGTCATAGAAACTCTTAATCTTCTTCATTTTTAATTTTATCCAATGCTTCCGCCGATGCAACATCAAATAAATCATTAAAAGTGTTCTTTCGCTGTTTGTGCCTCGCTCTTTTTCGTTGAACTTTTAAGCACACCTAACCGTTTCTGATGCAATTTCATAATTTTATCGACAGCATGCTTTCTCGCTTGAATCGGTTTATGCGCCTTATTCCAGAATACTGCAACCTCGTCAAAAACCAATGCTGCACTGTCGCTAATATTCAATTTCAGCGTACGATTATTGAAGAATAAAACGGACAGCACTTGCTTTATGGATGGCAATTTTGAGCCCAGAATTTGAGAAAACGGTTGGCCAATTAAAACAATTAAGAATGCTATAGTCGAGTATACCCGACTACTAAACTCCCTGTACCCAGGTCAAAAATTTACGATCGCATCTACTTACACTTACACATACACACACACATACACAAAAGACGCACTCACACGAGCACAGCTCGAGCGCAGCGCAAGCGAGTCATTACTCCCTGTACCCATAAAATGGGTAAAGGGGGTATTACATCTGTGCAAATGTATGTAACAGACAGAAGGAGACATCTCCGACCCTATAAAGTATATATATTCTTGATCAGTATCAAAAGAGATTTCGATTTGGCCATGTCCGTCTGTCTGTCCGTCTGTCCGTCTGTCCGTATGAACGCGTCGATCTCAGCAACTACAAGAGCTAGAGACACCAAATTTGAAATATAGGTTCCTGTATAGCATACGCAGATCAAGTTTGTTTCATATTTCAGATATCACCCCCGTTCCCCGGCAAATCGATTAAAACCGTTTTACAGTAACAATTTTCAAGATATAGCTTTAAGATTTGGCATGTACAATACTTTAGTCTCTCTTAATCTACTGTCCAAATTTCAAGTCGATCGGATAATAAACACGGAAGTTATTCACGAAAGAAGATTCAGTAATGCAGCGAGAGGGGGAAGAAGAAGCACAGCCACTTTTGCCGCCTGTGTGCGTGCGTCTTTGTGTATGTGTGTGTGTATGGGTAAGTGGACTTAGATGTGATTGGATGTTTTAGACCTGGGTACAGGGAGTTTCGTAGTCGGGTATACTCGACTATAGCATTCTTAATTGTTTTAAGTTATGGCTGTGCTTCATCTTTCCCCGCGCTGAAGCACTGAATCTTCTTTCGTGAATAACTTCCGTGTTTATTATCCGATCGACTTGAAATATGGACAGTATATTAAAAGAGACCAAAGTATTATACATGTCAAATTCCAAAGCTAAATCTTTAAAGATAATGGTAAACAACGTTTTTATCGAATTGCGGAGGAACGGGGGGAGATATCTCAAATCTAAAATAAACTTGACCTGCTCCCGCTATACACGAACCTACATTCCAAATTTGGTGTCTCTAGCTCTTATAGTTGCTGAGATCCTTGCGTTCATACATACGGACAGACAGACGGACATACGGTCGGACGGACAGACGGACATGGCCAAATCGAAATCTCTTTAAATTACTGGTCAAGAATATATATACTTTATAGGGTCGGAGATGTCTCCTTCTGCCTGTTACATACACTTGCACAGATTTAGTACCCCCTTTTTACCCATTTTATGGGTACAGGGAGTAAAAATATAATTTATAACTTATAACCTTTACGGTCCCTGCTCGAAACACATAAAAGTTTTCATAATAATGATCGGTTGATCGTTCCTATGGCAGGTGTATTTATAGTAGTGTTTCGACCGGTTCCGACATATGTACATATGTATGCACAGCCTGAAACGACAAGACGTTTCTGTGTCAAGTTTCATCAATAAAAATGAAAGACTAGTTTTCACAGAAACAATGCGTGTTATATACTACATATAATACGCTCTGCTGGTGATATAAAAGCCGTCTTTGATCGTGCTGCCATGCCAACATTTTTCTGAAACATTTCTAACGACACTTAAAACGTTCGTAAAACTGTCGACCAATAGGTTATCGTGCATGAGACCTCGTGCATAGTGATAAGGGCTGCCAGCATAGTAGTTCGTCAGCTTTAACGCTGACCAGGAAACCTGAAATCAGTCTTTCTTACTCTTCGCACGACTGCGATGCAAAAGCTAATAGAAATTTCAGGCGTAGCTCTTGCGGTGGTGCTGTGCTGCTGCTGCAAACTGCTGCAAGCGGCACCATATCCACTCGACCTAACTTACAAACCTGTCTACTTTTATCGCTTTCATCGCCGCCAGCCCTGGTCCCACAATCCCGAAATGGATGCGTACGAGGTGCGCGAGGTTTACATTGTGAATCGCACTAGACCGCCACCGAAGGCAGTCAGACGACTGACTGACGAGGAGATGGACATACGAATACGATGTGACTTTGAGTCCACATCACCTAAATGTGAGTTAGATAGATTGAATAACATGGATTCAGATTATCATTCGTTCTGGCCTTTTATTTTAGGCGCTAAATTTACCACTAATCCAAGAATCAACGGGAGCACTAACAATAGATCATCAACAAAGAAAACTACGACAGAGGCAACAACCACTATCAGCTCCATTAGAACCACCAGCACTGATCTGCCCTTTCTGCCAGACCTGCCGCAGAAGTCAGAAGACTCGCTTGATTCTGCAACTCAGTCGACAGTTGGAGAGGTATCTTTCAGGTCAAAACCTATGGAGAAAGACGAATATCCGCTTGAAACTGATGATGATGACACTGAAGATTCTGATTATCCGCTAGAGCAAGGCCCAGAAGCAGCGGAGTACTTCAATACTGGCGGCAGCATTGGAGGCAATGATTTGACAAAATAGGGGAAACTCGACAAAGACCAAGCCGGGGAGTGTTCACCAGTTAATATTTAATGGGCAAGCTTTCTGCTAATTAGGTGCAATAAAGTATTTGATAAATTTTATATATACTAATTTACTTGTGTATATGTATACCACAATTCACAGACGACATTCTATGTCCTCACAGTTGATCTAGACGTCTCGCTCTTTCGAAATCGATAACACTCAAGCTAAAATTTATTAACAAATTGTAAGGGTTGATGGTTGTACAATATACATATATGGGCATGGTTCGAATAATTGTCAACATAATTGCAACAGCACTAAAAACAAGAAAATCAAGTAAGAATGCTCTAGTCAAGTATACCCGAGTACAAAACTCCCTGTACCCAGGTCTAAACGTTCCAATCACGCAAGGCAATTTAGGTGGCGGCTGCGCTACTGCTTCCCACTGCAATGCAGTACTGAATCTTCTTTCGTGAATAACATCCGTGTTTATGATGTGGTCGACTTGAAACTTTTGTTTTTTTCCGATTTGCGCGGGAGCGGGAGGAGATATCTGAAATCTGAAGCAAACTTGATCTGCGTATTGCATACAGGAACCATCATTCCAAATGTGGTGTCTCCAGCCTTATAGTTGCTGAGCTCCATGAGTTCATACAGACGGACGGCTGGGCCAAAACGACTCGGCTATTGAAACTGACCAATAAATGTATACTTTGTAGGGTGGGAGATTCACCTTTTGCCGGTTACATACATTTGTACAGATTTTGTACCCCCTTTTGACCCATTTTATGGTTACAATGAGTAATAAATTATCTCTGTCGTGTCGACGCACAGTGGCTCGTTTGGCCGAGTCACGTGGCAAAAATCAAAATGGTCATGGTGAGAAAGGGTAGAGCGACTGAAGCAGATTGATAGAAAATGGTTTATCTATCTTTATATATAAAAGAGTTCGTCCTGACTGACTGACTGACTGGTAACTAATTGGTAATCATCGCACAGCCAATACCGTACGAGCTAGAATGCTGAAATTTTCACAGTAGGTTGCATCTATGATTAAAGTGCACATTAAGACGGGAAAATTCCACTCAAAAGGGTGGAAAATCGCGGAAAACTGTTGTATGAAACTTTTTTGTTTACCATCCAATCGGCTTCATTTTCAATGATCTACACAAAAATTAACTTGACACTTATTTCACCGATTTTGGAAAATCCATCCCCATGGGCGGAAAATGGGGATCTCAAGTTTGTATGGGCGAAAGTTTTAGTCCGATCACCTTCAAATTCATTTTCAAAGCTCTTCAAGTAAAATAATTTGGCAGGTTTATCAGCGATTTTGAGAAATTCAGCCACATGGTCGGAAAATTGGCGGAAAACTCTGGCATTTGAAATTTTTAATATTCATGCGATAGGTTTCAAATTAATTTTCAAGGTTATACACAAACACATAACAAGCGTGGTGCCCAAAGATTTTTGAAAATCTTCAAACTCATTTTAAAAGCTCTTCACGTCAAATAATTCAGTAGTGGAGAACTCTGGAATTCAGCAACTCAGTTTCTCATGCGAACAAATTCATAGTTATTTCCAAAGCTAAACACAACAAGTAATAACGTTGCAGTCGGACGTATCCGACAGCAGAATACTCTGTTCCCAGTCCGGTATAATTTGCCTATCTGTGGGTTCGGAAAGAAGAAAACAGAAGTCTGTATGTCAAATTTTATGACTCTATCTGTACAGGTGTGGAAGATATAGATTTTGCACACTACACTTCATAAATTGAGGGTATAAACCAACATGTGTACCAAATTTGGTTGCTCTAGCTTCAATATACTCTTTTTCCCTTCGGGAAAAGAGTGTCAAAAGTTAGGTTATATATAATAGGAAATCTTTTCTCTGGTAGTATTATTCTTTAATCTCCATTTCAAATTTATACCAAAAACAAGTAAGAATGCTATAGTCGAGTATACCCGACTACAAAACTCCCTGTACCCAGGTCAAAAATTTCCGATCACATCTACGTACACTTACACATACACACACACATACACAAAAGACGCACACACACGAGCGACAGCTCGAGCGCAGCGCAAGCGAGGCATTTTAAGTTGTGGCTGTGCTGCTTCTTCCCCCGCGCTCCAGCGGGTATGTTTGTTGACTAACTCCCGTGTTTGTTATCCGATCGACTTGAAATTTGGACAGTAGATTAACAGTGACTAAAGTATTGTACATGCCAAATCCCAAATCGTTATCTTGAAAATTGTTACTGTAAAACGGTTTTTATCGAATAGCGGGGAAACGGGGGGAGATATCTCAAATCTAAAATAAACTTGGCCTGCTCCGCTATATACGAACCTACATTCCAAATTTGGTGTCTCAAGCTCTTCTAGTTGCTGATATCCTTGCGTTCATACATACGGACGGACAGATAGACAGACGGACAGACAGACGGACATGGCCAAATCAAAATCTCTTTTGATACTGATCAAGAATATATATACTTTATAGGGTCGGAGATGTCTCCTTCTGTCTGTTACATACATTTTCACAGATTTAGTACCCCCTTTTTACCCATTTTTTGGGTACAGGGTACAAATGAATTAAATTATTTGTTTCTTTTAGAGCGGATTGAAGACATTTTCATAACCCTATACAAGAAATAATTCATGGACATTGATGTACTAAAACAGGCAGTACATTCAAGTGGCCCCACGACACCAAGCACGGGCTTGTCAACGCGCCCACCTCCCGCACAACCGACCGATCGTCGCGCCGCAAAACATGTAACAAAGATCGCGAACAAATAAATAATTACAAGAAAAATATGAGTTATACATAAATTAAAACAAACACGAGATATTACCTATAGATTACTCAGATAACATAAAAGTGAAGGTCTGAGTAAAAACTAGTAAGTATGCAATAGTCGAGTATACCCGACTACGAAACTCCCATCGCATCAACGTCTACGTACACATACACATACACATACACAAAGACGCAAACACACAAGCGACATCGCAAGAGAGGCATTTTAAGTTGTGGCTACGCTTCTGCTTCCCCCAGCGCTACAGCACTGAATCTTGCTTCGTCAATAACTTCCGTGTTTATTATCCGATCTTGAAATTTGGACAGTAGATTGAGAGTGACTAAAGTATTGTACATGCCAAATTCCAAAGCTATATCTTTAAAATTGTTCCTGTAAGACGGTTTTATCAAATTGCGGGGAACGAGAAGAGATATCTTAAATATGAAACAAACTTGATCTGCGTATGGTATACAGAAACCTACACTCCACCTTCGTCAGCTTTACGCTGACCAGGAAACCTGATATCAGTCTTTCACACTCTTCGCACGACTGCGATGCAAAAGCTTATAGAAATTTCAGGCGTAGCTCTTGCGGTGGTGCTCTGCTGCTGCTGCAAACTGCTGCAAGCAGCACCATATCCACTCGACCTAACTTACAAACCTGTCTATCGTTTATCGCTTTCATCGCCGCCAGCCCTGGTCCCACAATCCCGAAATGGATGCGTACGAGGTGCGCGAGGTTTACATTGTGAATCGCACTAGACCGCCACCGAAGGCAGTCAAACAGTCAGACTGACTGACGACGAGATGGACATACGAATACGATGCGACTTTGAGTCCACATCACCTTAATGTGAGTTAGATAGATTGAATAACATGGATTCAGATTATCATTCGTTCTGGCCTTTTATTTTAGGCGCTAAATTTACCACTAATCCAAGAATCAACGGGAGCACTAACAATAGATCATCAACAAAAAAAACTACGACAGAGGCAACAACCACTATCAGCACCATTAGAACCACCAGCACTGATCTGCCCTTTCTGCCAGACCTGCCGCAGAAGTCAGAAGACTCGCTTGATTCTGCAACTCAGTCGACAGTTGGAGAGGTATCTTTCAGGTCAAAACCTATGGAGGAAGACGAATATCCGCTTGAAACTGATGATGACGACAATGAAGATTCTGATTATCCGCTAGAGCAAGACCCAGAAGCAGCGGAGTACTTCAATACTGGCGGCAGCATTGGAGGCAACGATTTGACAAAATAGGGGAAACTCGACAAAGACCAAACTGGGGAGTGTTCACCAGTTAATATTTAATGGGCAAGCTTTCTGCTACTTAGGTGCAATAAAGTATTTGATAAATTTTATATATACTAATTTACTTGTGTATATGTATACCACAATTCACAGACGACATTCTATGTCCTCACAGTTGATCTAGACGTCTCGCTCTTTCGAAATCGATAACACTCAAGCTAAAATTTATTAACAAATTGTAAGGGTTGATGGTTGTACAATAATATGGGCATGGTTCGAATAATTGTCAACATAATTGCAACAGCACTAAAAACAAGAAAATCACGTAAGAATGCTCGAGTCGAGTATACCCGAGTACAAAACTCCCTGTACCCAGGTCTAAACGTTCCAATCACGCAAGGCAATTTAGGTGGCGGCTGCGCTACTGCTTCCCACTGCAATGCAGTACTGAATCTTCTTTCGTGAATAACATCCATGTTTATGATGTGGTCGACTTGAAACTTTTTACTGCCGATCAGGAATGGCATACATGCCAACCCCAAGGCTATATCTTTGTAATTGTCCTTATAAATGTTTTTTCCCGATTTGCGCGGGAGCGGGAGGAGATATCTGAAATCTGAAGCAAACTTGATCTGCGTATTGCATACAGGAACCATCATTCCAAATGTGGTGTCTCCAGCCTTATAGTTGCTGAGCTCCATGAGTTCATACAGACGGACGGCTGGGCCAAAACGACTCGGCTATTGAAACTGACCAATATATGTATACTTTGTAGGGTGGGAGATTCACCTTTTGCCGGTTACATACATTTGTACAGATTTTGTACCCCCTTTTGACCCATTTTATGGTTACAATGAGTAATAAATTATCTCTGTCGTGTTTACGCACAGTGGCTCGTTTGGCCGAGTCACGTGGCAAAAATCAAAATGGTCATGGTGAGAAAGGGTAGAGCGACTGAAGTAGATTGATAGAAAATGGTTTATCTATCTTTATATATAAAAGAGTTCGTCCTGACTGACTGACTGGTAACTAATTGGTAATCATCGCACAGCCAATACCGTACGAGCTAGAATGCTGAAATTTTCACAGTAGGTTGCATCTATGATTAAAGTGCACATTAAGACGGGGAAATTCCACTCAAAAGGGTGGAAAATCGCGGAAAACTGTTGTATGAAACTTTTTTGTTTACCATCCAATCGGCTTCAAACACATTTTCAATGATCTACACAAAAATTAATTTGACACTTATTTCACCGATTTTGGAAAATCCATCCCCATGGGCGGAAAATGGGGGTCTCAAATTTGTATGGGCTAAAGTCCAATTTTAGTCCGATCACCTTCAAATTCATTTTCAAAGCTCTTCAAGTAAAATAATTTGGCAGGTTTATCAGCGATTTTGAGAAATTCAGCCGCATGGTCGGAAAATTAGTGGAAATCTCTGGCATTCGAAATTTTTAATATTCATGCGATAGGTTTCAAATTAATTTTCAAGGTTATACACAAACACATAATAAGCGTGGTGCCCAAAGATTTTTGAAAATCTTCAAACTCATTTTAAAAGCTCTTCACGTCAAATAATTGAGTAGTGGACAAGTCTGGAATTTAGCAATTCGGTTTCTCATGCGAACAAATTCATAGTTATTTCCAAAGCTAAGTACAACAAATAATAAAGTTGCAGTCGGACGTATCCGACAGCAGAATACTCTGTTCCCAGTCCGGTATAATTTGCCTATTTGTGGGTTCGGAAAGAGACTCGAAGAAAACAGTAGTCTGTATGTCAAATTTTATGACTCCATCTGTACAGGTGTGGAAGATATAGATTTTACACTTCATAAATTGAGGGTTTACACCAACGTACAAAATTTGGTTGCTCTAGCTTCAAGGGTATGGAAAAAATTTGCGTTTATACGGACATTTTGCAAACCCAATATACTCTTTCTCCTTCGGGAACAGAGTGTCAAAAGTTATATATAATAGGAAATCTGGTGGTATTATTCTTTAATCTCCATTTCAAATTTATACCAAAAATTATTTAAGAGTGTGCTTACCGATGTTATTCATTGTACTCCTGGCCGTCGTCACGGGCGGGTAATTGAGAATGATCAAGGTCAAATGAATTAAATTATTTGTTTGTTTTAGAGCGTTGTTAGTTGTTTAGAGACATTTTCATAACCCTATACAAGAAATCATTCATGGACGTTAATGTACTAAAACAGGCAGTACATTCAAGTGGCCCCACGACACCAAGCACGGGCTTGTCAACGCGCCCACCTCCCGCACAACCGACCGATCGTCGCGCCGCAAAACATGTAACAAAGATCGCGAACAAATAAATAATCACAAGAAAAATATGAGTAATACATATATTAAAGCAAAAACGAGATATTACCTATAGATTACTCAGATAACATAAGAGTGAAGTTCTTAGTAAAAACTAGTAAGAATGCTATAGTCGAGTATACCCAACTACAAAACTCCCTGTAGCCAAGTAAAAAATTTCCGATCGCATCAACGTATACGTACACATACATATACACAAAGACGCACACCCACAGTTGTGGCTGCGCTTATGCTTCCCCCCCGCGCTACAGCACTGAATCTTCTTTCGTGAATAACTTCCGTGTTAATTATCCGATCTAGAAATTTGGACAGTAGATTGAGAGTGACTAAAGTATTGTACATGCCAAATCCCAAAGCTATATCTTTAAAATGGTTCCTGTAAAACGGTTTTTATCAAATTGCGAGGGAACAAGAAGAGATATCTTAAATATGAAACAAACTTGATCTGCGTATGGTATACAGAAACCTACACTCCAAATTTGGTGTCTCCAGTACTTATAATTGCTGAGATCGGCGCGTTCATACGAACAGACAGGCGGACATGGCCAAATCGAAACATCTTTTGATACTGATCAAGAATATATATACTTTTCAGGGTCGGAGATGTCTCGTTCTACCTGTTACATACATTTGCACAGATGTGGTACCCTTTTTACCCATTTAAGGGTACAGGGAGTAAATATTCGGCAAAAAGATCGGCAATACCCTGATATGAGTCAGCTGTCGTTTTTCCAAAAACTACGGTTGATGGAAGGGTTGATGACGTACGCTTCGCATTAACGAAGTTATAAATCTTTTTAGTATCTCGCAGAAACTGTAACCTTCAGCTTCTCAGGTAGATATTATATCAATGTATATTATATTATAATATTAACTATTATTATATTAAGTACAGAGATGTTGGATCGAGCAATCAAATAGCGAGAGAAATTCAAGATACAGCCAGATTCCTTAAACTTCTTGTACAATCTCAACTTCGTATGTTTCAAGTTTATTAATTATCCTTAAAGCCAAATAAATTTGTTAGACATACGTGGCATAAACAACCTTGGGACCCCGCCCAAGGGGTGGATTTTTCAAAATCTGTGAAATATGTGTCAAATAAATTTTTATGTAGATCTTTGAAAATGAGTTTGATGCCGATTAGATGGTAAACAAAAAAGTCTCATAGAATAGTTTTCCGCGATTTTCCACGCTTGTGGGTGCAATTTTCCAAAATCCCGTCTTAGTATGCACTATCATCAAAGATGAAACCTACTTGTAAATTTCAGTATCCTAGCTCTTACGGCTTGGGCTGTGCGATGGTTGCCAATCAGTCAGTCAGTCAGGACGAACTCTTTTATATATATAGACTAGCAGGTAATACCCCGGCCTTGCCCGGCGAAATATTTAGATGCACTTTGAAATATGTTTAATTTGACTTCTTTCGTCAAAAATAGCGTATCACAATTTTCCCTCCCGTGGGGGTAGGAAACTAAATAGTTGAGCCACGTGACTATTGTTCCTTTTGTAGGGCTATGAAAATGTCTTTAAAGCTGATCTAACTAAACAATTAATCCCACTCATTTCTGTCTAACCGTCTGTCCGTCCGTCCGTCTGTCCGTTTGAACGCGTCGATCTCAGCAACTATAAGAGCTAGAGACACCAAATTTAGTATGTAGGTTCCTGTATACCAAACGCAGATCAAGTTGGTTTCAGATTTAATATATCTTCCCCCTTCCCTAGCTATTCGATAAAACCCGTTTTAAAGAAACAATTTTCAAGATATAGCTTTGGGATTCGGCATGAACAATACTTTTAATCTCTTTAATCTCACTCTTAATCTACTGTCCAAATTTCAAGTCGATCGGATAATAAACACGGAAGTTATTCAACAAACAAGATTCAGTACTGCATCGCGAGGGGGGGAAGAAGTAGCACAGCCACCACTTAAAATGCCTCGCTGGCGCTGTTACTTGTGCTGTCGCTTGAAGTATGTGTGCGCCTTTGTGTATGTGTGTGTGTATGTGTAAGTGTACGAAGACGCGATCGGAAATATTTGACCTGGGTACAGGGAGTTGTGTAGTCGGGTATACTCGACTATAGCATTCTTACTTGCTTAGAATCTATTCTTGCATAGGGTGGTTTTTGTAATTTCAATTTCGGAAAACGCTAAGGTTCCGCTTCAAGGTTCCATTTCCAATTTTGACTTAAAGAAGGCATAACTTCATGTTATGTTGCGTTCGCTGATCTGTGCATTATGCCAAAATGCATTCTAGCAGCGGCAATTTCTATATTCAATGCAGCGTTTGATTCGCAATTTACCATGCCAGAATGCATTCTAACGGTTGCAATTTCTGTATGCATTCTGCATAGATTAAACTAGCTGTATACCCCGGAGTTGCCCGGCGAAATATTTAGATGCACTTTGCATTTTGTTGAATTTGACTACTTTCGTCAACTGTAAGATATACACTAAAATAGCGTAGGAAACTTAATAGTTAGATGAGCCAAAGGCTTAATGATTTGCTGTGTAGGGCTATGGCAATTACGTTGAAGCCGATCTAACTAATCAAATAATCTCACTCATTTGACTTTAATTACCCATTACCCCGAATAATACTAACATCTACTAACATGGTGCGAAAAGTCTGTTTTTAATTCAAGTGAAACATTTGTAAAACAATTATTTCCAAAAATTCAAAAGTCCCAAGTTATGCGGCAAAGTTATAACATGTTGCTACTGTCAAATATCAAACGACCGCCACATGTATCGATAACCTTTCATTATATTGATGCGAATGTGAATGTGTGTGCATGCTGCTGGGCCGACTTACTACATAATTATAGTAATGTTAAATTGTACTAAATCTGCCCAGCAGCATTCACATTCTGTTAACTAAACAAGTAAGAATGCTATAGTCGAGTATACCCTACTACGAAAGTCCCTGTACCCCAGTGAAGAATTTCCGACCGCATCTTCTTAAACTTACGCATACACAAGGATGCACACACACGAGCCACAGCGCAAGCGACAGCGCAAGCGAGGCATTTTAAATGGTGGCTGTGTTTCTTCTTCCCCTCGCTGCATCACTGAATCTTCTTTCGTGAATAGCTTCCGTGTTTATTATCCGATCGACTTGAAACAGTAGATTAAGAGGGACAAAAGTATTGTACATGCCAAATCTTAAAGCTAAGTATATCTTGAAAATTGTTACTTAAAAACGGTTTTTACGATTTGCGGGGGAACGGGGAGAACGAGGAGATACCTGAAATATGAAACAAACCTGATCTGCGTATGGTATACAGGAACCTACATTCCAAATTTGGTGTCTCTAGCTCTTGTAGTTGCTGAGATCGACGCGTTCATACGGACGGACGGACAGACGGAGAGGCAGACGGACATGGCCAAATCGAAATCTCTTTTGATACTGATCAAGAATATATATACTTTACAGTCGATCTCGACACCTTATAAATTGAGGGTATACATCAACATGTGTACCAAGTTTGGTTGCTCTAGCCTAAAGATAAAGGCAAAAAATTGCGTTCATACGGACAGACGGCCAGACGGACAGACGGGAACAAACACATGTCAGCAGCATCACGCCATCTACCGGAAATCGATTGCAAAGCCAGGCAGAGTCTGAGAGACATAACCAATATGGCGATTTCAGTCGCACCAGTGGTTCGGGGTAGCGGCTACGTGGGCACCATTATTACCGGTCCTCAGTGTATACCACCGGTCACCAGGCAAACCACCAGCAATGCGGTCTCGCGGTTACTTTAACATGGGTATGTCATAGGTGGTGACCGATAGGTACGGCGTTCGAGACCAAGTAACCGGCACCAAGTAACCGGCACGGGTGCTACCAGTGGATGCTCTAGCGGTATCTCCGAGTAACCGGCACAGTGGGTGCTCCAGTGTGAACATTTAAAAGACTACTATTTAATTTTTGTCATTTTATTTCTTATTCTTAATTTATTACTAAAATAAGCTTTAAAAAAAATATCTTAAAAGTACATTTTTACATTTCTTTACACTTAAAAAAACTCAGGTATTACCTGATTAATAAAGTCTAAATTACGTACCTTGTTGAGGACCAAAGCTCAGCTTTACGATTTTTTTCGGCGGTGAACTCATAGCTAGAAAATAAAAAGTTAATTTTTATATAATAGGTATAACCAATTGTAATGAATTTAAACTTACCGATTTCAATTTGGCTCCGAAGTACAAATTTATGTCCGTCCAATTCAACTGTCGACACAAAAGTAAGCAAGACGGTGGCATGCCATTACCACAACTGCCACAAAATATAACCCCGAAAGACAAAAAAATGCAAGGCCCCGTTGCAGACAAAGCAAACGAAGAATTTTCATACAACAAAAACAATGTCGACAGAACTTTTTTGTTGCCGTCCGATTTGAAGTGGCACTTCGCTGCCACACGCGTAACAGGCTACTTCACCGGTGACCGATGACCGGTAGATTATCATGGCCCTTGGGACCGATTGTCTCCGGCCAAACCACTGGGAAGTTTTAAGGCCGAGAGAGCGATTCAAGAGATAGATTTATTATCTCTTTTGCACTTTCACGTTGTTATGCAGCAGCTGGCGCATACCGCGATTTTCATACAATTTTACAATAAAATTTTCTTATACTTCCCGATATATATTTAACCATTTTTTTCTTCAGTCCCTTCTAATTTTATAATAAAAAGGTACTGTAAAAATTGCAGGTTTCTAGCCTCTACCGTTTGGGCTGCCCCAATGTCACCAGTCAGGTTGAACTCTTTTATATAAGTAAACAAATCCCGTTTGTAATATATTATTGACTTTATTCAATGTAAGTAATTGCTCAACCGAGCGCTTGAGCTTCTGTTTAAAAACTAATTCTAAATATGATTTATACTGGCCGGCATGGCCCATGGCCTATGGCAGAGCCGGCGCATAGTCCATGGCTCGCGGCAGAACCGGCAACAGTATGCTGACTCGGCGCCTCGTGACCGTTCTTGCAGCGGTCACTCAGCGCTGGCATGCGGGTGTCAGATTCCGTCTGCGACTTTGTTGCCGTCGCGTCCGGTCTAATAGCCTGATCGGCATATTTTGACTTGCGCGTGTTAACTCCTCCCGGGGTTAAGTGGAAGCCGTCCTCGGTTTCCAGTAGAGATGTTTTTTGTTCAATTCGCCCGTTAAGATGTAGGTGGCGGCGAACTCCCCAGATGATACCGTAACCGGCCATGACAAGGGCTAGAGTACGGCAGCTACTTAACAATGGTCTTGATAGTAGCTCGGACTGTAGATCGCCAATGCGCCGAAGATTTTTTAGGCTTAGAAGAAATGAGAAGGCTCAGGTGTTGTCGATGGCTGGTCACGTTGATCTGAGCCGAGGCCGACACCGCAGGTCTTTTTTAGAACGCCACGATTGTTGACGTATAGTGTGCCGTTCAGTGAAATGCGGTCGTCATAAGTTGCCAAGTATATTCCGTTGACCAGCTAGCTGATGCCATTGTTGTCTTCAACTCTGATGGTCACATCGTTAATAATTAAGATGCCCTCATCCACAATTGTTACTGGCTCTAGATGTCCAGGTTGAGTAGCGCAGTTCGCGACAGCACCCGTGACCAGCTGCTGGGCACAAGTTGTGGTTTGCAACCTCTTACAGAAGGTGGTACTCACTGCAGCGTCGCATTCTCCCACGGCGAAGGTTTGAGTACCACAGTCGGCTACCGTGCTACTATTTTCTAAATCTAGAATTATATTTCTATGTTGTATCGGATAAACAATAATTTTTTTTACAAATCAACTTAGGTCTAGGATATTTGATTAAAAAATGCAATAAATCTGAATTTTGAAAAGCCTTAATACTGGATACTCCTGATAAATTTGTGATAATCATCCTATTTTTTGCCAAAATGGTTTCATATAGGTGTTCGGTATCTATATCATCTGTTTTGTGAATTTCGTTCAGGGATCTTGAAATTTCGTTTAGTCGTGTTTGAAATTTTGTGTTGAGTTCTACCTGCCTGTTCTCTGATTCGATTAACTGTCCTTGCCGAAACTTAATCTGTTCGCAGTCGTCGAAGTCCGGAGTGCCAGCCACTACTTTTAATGAAGTCCCCAGCAAGTTAATACTGCGGGCGTGCCTATGGTGAACTTTCAGTGTAGCTATCAGCATCTCCATATGTCTTAGGTCAGTATTGAGTAATTTTTTCATGTGGTCTTTGGGAAAAAGGTCTAACGTCTTCTTGGTTTCGTCAGCGTACGTCTCGTACGATGTTATGTTCGTCGTGTGTCCTAAGTATCCATGTTCGTCCCAAAGTGTCACGTCCCCATTCATTATGGGTATGTGGTTAGCGTAAGTGTAGTCGGTAAGTTTTGTTGTAGCTGTTGTCCAGGTAGTGATTGCCAGGGTCACTAAGAGCAAATATCCTAACCTATAAAAATTAAGCTTGATTTTTATATATTTTTTTGTTTTTATTAAATCTAAATAACCTAGTCAGAATAAAGTTTGAAATTTAAAATTATTGGATAGGGGGCCTATTTTAAATTGTCCTTATGGACCTTTAATAAGAACTGTCGTGCCCAGATCTGCTTGAATTATTTTTCACAAAGGTCATCAAAGGTATCACAAAGGTGATAGTTTGTTTCCCAATCTTTTATTTGATTTGAGAAGCACTTTGTCCCCTACGTTATATTTCTTGTGCACCCTGTCTTTGTTTATTTTTTCAAGACTTTTTTCCTGTGCCGATGTGATTCTATTCCTAATTTGAGTTGTAAGTTTTGTGGGAGTTGAGTGAATAATTTCTATTAGTTTTTTATCTGTCACTGAATGTATTGATCTATTGTATTTAATAGTTGCGAGGAGGATAATGTCAACAGTATCAGTTTACTGTTTACCCATTCTCAGGCAACGACCTATATCTCCAAGTGTACTATGAAACCGCTCAACTTGTCCGTTAGAAGTGCTGTGCAGAGGTGGTGCATTTGAAATGAGGATGTCGAAATTGTTTTTTAGGATTGATCTAATGGTTTCGGAATTTAAAGATTTTTCATTGTCACAGTAAATAGTTTTTGTTTTTGGAAACAAATTTATAAGCTGTAAAATAGGTGCTTTAATGTCCACGATTGCGCGTGAACGAATGGGCTGAACTACTGCAAGCTTGGAGAACTTGTCGAAGCAAGTCAGAAAATATTTTTGATCGGTGGAATAAACATCAACATGTAATATTTCCCCTGCGTAGGATGGTATTGGAGTTTTTCCCATTGTTTGTTTTACAGGGTGACGATTATATTTACCCATGGCACATATTCTACAATTTGCAGCTATTTCAGTTGCTAACCGGTTCATTTTTGGGAAGAAATAGTCCCGAAGTATTTGTTTGACATTTTCTTGGGCTGCGCGGTGAGCTCGGTTATGCTCTGCCGTGGCGATTTCTCTCTGCTCTGTACAGATAATCGACTGTACTGTAATCTGTTACAATGGTTTTGGTATATCTAAATGTAGTTGAAGGGAATGCTTCAACTAGCTGGTGTTGGATAAAAGCTAGGATGGTTAGTTCGCAATGTATCGCGTTAACCACGTCCACCTTTACCACATCTTGTAAAGATTGTAAGAGAGTGCTTCGATCAGTGAATTGAATAACGTGTCTCATTTTTTCTTTAAAAAAAATGAATGTTTTAACCAAAGAGGTGTTACCTTCCTCAATCACTATTTGATTTCTGAAGCAATTAATCGGTTTCTCTGTGGTCTCTATAGTGTACGTGAGAGATTCCTCGCTGTGCACTGTGGCAACATCTGAATGTGCAGAATCAAGAGCATTAACGTTCTGACGAGACAAGGCGTCTGCCACGAAGTTCTCTTTGCCAGGCTTGTAAATAATGTTGGCATTGTGCTCGTCTATAAAAGCTTTCCAATGTTTTATTTTCGCGTTCGGGTTTTTATCCGACACTGCAAATGTCAGGGGTTGGTGATCTGTGAAGATATTCAGATTTCTAACTCCGTACAAATAATTTCGGAGATTTTTTAGAGCCCATACGATGGTTAAAAGCTCTCGTTCGTTTGTGGCGAAGTTTACCTCATTATCGCGTAATGTTCGCGAAATCATGGTAATGGGGCGTCCGCCCTGAGACAACACAGCTCCAAGACCATGGCCCGACGTATCTGTAGTTAGATCAAATGGTTTTTTGAAGTCAGGATACGTTAGTATCACGTCTTCGGATGCCAGTGTTTCTTTCAACCTATTAAAGGCTTCGAGCTGGTTTGGCGTCAATTCAAGTTTTACTTTTCTTGAATGATTGGCGCTTATTTTACCGTTTTCGCCTTTTAAAACGTCCGTTAGGGGTCTTGCGATAGCGGCAAATCCTACTATAAAGCACCTATAGTAACTTGCCAAGCCCAGAAATGATCTGAGACTGAACAAGGTTTTTGGTGGCTGGAAATCTTTAATGGCCTGTACCTTTGCAGGTGATGTCTGAATTCCGCCTCTGCTCACAGTGAATCCCAAATACTCCACGCTCTTTTTGAAGAACTTCGATTTTTCTTGGGAGACCCTCATGCCTGCGTCTCGAAGACTCTTTAAGACCCACTCAATATGTCTGACGTGGTCTTCTTTGTTAACTGAGAAAATTATTACGTCGTCTACATAGACGTAAAAAGTTTTCGATTTGATCCCTAAGGACATCATCTATTGCCCTTTGAAATATGATTGGGGCGTTTTTCAGCCCAAAGGGAAGTCTGCAAAATTCATACTTCCCGTTATTGACAGAAACCGTAGTCTTTTCTCTGTCTTTTTCCGCCAATTCTATCTGGTGGAAACCTGATTTGAGGTCCAATGTTGTAAAATATTGTGCCTCACCCATATTTGACAGTATTGTCGAAATTGTTGGGATCGGATATTTGTCATCCGTTGTTTTTTGATTCAGCTTTCGAAAATCGATCACTAAACGTTTTAATTTGTGACCAAATTCATCAACACCCTTTTTGTCGACAACCCACAATGGGTTATTATAAGGTGATTTGGACGGCCTTATAATGCCATTCGCTAGAAGTTGTTTAACTTCTGCATTGACAAATTCGGACACGCCCATTGGGTATGGGTACAACTTGGAGTACACTGGTTCGCCATCTGTTCGTATGGTGGCAACAGTGTTTATGTTGTATGGGAGGGACTCATTAACGTCCGCAAATGCTTTGACCGTTTGGTCGATCATTTTATTAAAGGAATTTCTGACGGCGATGGGAACATCGGCGTCATTAATTTGAATAAAATTCACGTTTTGGCATTGCGTGAATTCGATCGGCTCTAAGCCGTGATCGTGTTTAATAAAATTTTTCGTAAGGTCAATTTTGGCGTTAACTTGTTTTAATAATTCTAGGCCAATTATGCCGTCGAATTCATTAAGATTTTCCAAAATGAAAAAATTTGATTTTACATTAAATAAAAAGATAGGACACTTTTGTTCAATTTTTGTGTGCCCATGTATTGATTTTACCTGGAATGGTTTGTCGACGGGCACGAAGTGTGCCAGTCCGGAAAGTGGCTTAATATAGTTTTTAGATGCTCCTGTATCAATAAGGAGCCTGATGGTTTCCCCTGCTACTGTACGTGTGATGTACGGAAGCAGGGAGTTACCCCTAAAAAATTGCAACTTTCGGCTTCGGACAAGTCATCATCAATAGCTGTTGCTTCCGACTGTGACTGAGCTTCATAGTTGTCATCGCTTTGTTCTTGAGGCAGATGATTTAGTTTTTGGCGACTTTGCATTGATTGGTCACCGTGAGTTTGGTTTTTCCTAAAATTTTGAGCCTGAGTTGGCTGTCTGAAGCGCGACGATGAATCTACATCCATCGGCTCGGCACCTTGTCCCTGTGGTTTTTGGTTGTTAAAGCGTTGCTTTGAACTACTTGCTTTTTGTTGACCTTGATTTCCCTTTTGACCCTTTTGAAAAAATGGGCTCTTTTGTTGGAAATTCCCGTCACTTTCTTGTTGGCCGTTTTGACGCCAACCCTGAGACCGTTGACCCCCGGATTTTTGGCTCTGAGATTTTTCCTCAGTGTGTTTGGCATAATTTGCCATGAAAATGCCTCTATCATTACTTGATTCTGCCTCCCGCGCCAGTGCCAAGGCGGTTGGCAAATCGCGCGGCTGAGCTGGGAAAACAGCCCACATTATGGATTTTTTTAACCCGGAATCGAATATGTGCAGCGCGTCAGTTCTATATTTTTCATTGAGAACTGCTGCTGCAGCCGAGTCATACGTCATTGGCGTTTTATTTGTTAATAAGGTTAAATTCCTTTGTACTTCGTCGTAATAGTTCAAGAGGGTCAGGTCGCCTTGTCTTAAAGTACTAAGATTCTGTTAAATCACATGGACCGGTGTTTTAACGGCATATGTGAAATCGAGTCTCGCAATAATGGCTTTGAAATTGAACACGTTATTAAAAGATGAAAGCACTGCATCTGCCGGTCCTCTTATTTTTATTGCGAATTATAGCAATAGCCTGATAATGCCTAGAGCTCCCATTGTAGGGCTCGAAAATTTTATAGGCTGTATTGGCTGCTTGTCTCCATAAGACGTAATTTTCCTGTTTCCCGTCAAACTCGGGAATAGACTTTACAATATCTAAAGGTTCGTCGCAAGTATGCCCTGGTATAATTTCGGTTGTCTGATATAATACCTCTACCTCTGGCACAGTCCCCTTAAGATTATTGAGCTGTTCTGTAACCGCTGCTAATTTTTGTTCAAATATTTGTGTCTGTTGCGCAAGGCAAGCGCGCATTTGAGCTTCTAAGCTCGCTATCTGTTGTTCACTCATGTTGTTATTTTCTAAAGTTTCCTTGCAGGAAGAAATCAATTCCTCGTCACTACTGTCCGACTGTCGTTTTGATCTGAACATCAAGTCACAAAACACACATAAAGATACGAACCGTTATAGTTATAGCAGTATTTAGTGATTAGTGAGTTATTATTTATAATTTTTTGGGATTTGTTATAAACACTAAAAATATTAATTGTGTTTGTTTTATTTATTTTAAAAATATTCAATTCTGGACAGACTCTTTTTTTAATTTATTTATGATAGGTAAACTGAGCACATCACTTACATTTTATTGTAATGTTAATCCCTATGAGTGTAGCTGCAACGGTGGCCGATGCGTATACTGGTTGTAGATTTCGTTGATTTTTTTCCAACTTGCTCAGCTACGGCTGGGTTTTGCCTCTTGTTTTTGTTGTTAATTGTCTTTTTATTTTTTAACTCGCTCAGCTATGGCTGGGGGTTTTTTTTTTTTTTTGTTGTTTGTATTTATTCTTTTTAACTCGCTCAGCTATGGCTGGGGTTTTATTTTTTGTTTTTGTTGTTGTGGTTTTTTTTATAACTGCACACAGTTGTTGGTGATTTTTATGTTAAAACTGTTCTAAGTTAGTGTGTTGTTCCATTTAAGCATAGGAACCAAATTTAAATCGCGGCGTTGGCACGACGATGTTTATTTTTGTATTAAGAGATTAGTTTTTCTTAAAGTTACAATCGCGGCGTTGGCCTAACGATGTTTTCTTTAAGATATTAAATCACTGTGTTAACACTTTAACACTACAAATCGCGGGTACTTCGACCGTTGGGCGCCAGTTAACAAACCCAGTTTGTAATATATAATTGTCTCTATTCAATGTAAGTAATTGCTCAACCGAGCGCTTGAGCTTCTGTTTAAAAACTAATTCTAAATATGATTTATACTGGCCGGCATGGCCCATGGCCTATGGCAGAGCCGGCGCATAGTCCATGGCTCGCGGCAGAACCGGAAACAGAATGCTGACTCGGCGCCTCGTGACCGTTCTTGCAGCGGTCACTCAGCGCTGGCATGCGGGTGTCAGATTCCGTCTGCGACTTTGTTGCCGTCGCGTCCGGTCTAATAGCCTGATCGGCATATTTTGACTTGCGCGTGTTAACTTATATATAGATTTAATGACTCAATATATAAGGTTCATAATTTTACTTGTATAAACTCTTATTCTGATTGGCTGGCGGAAATACTCGAACTGAACCCTCCACGAGGGTGGGCAATGGACACTGTATCAACCTCCGAGTAAACGGGTTATACTTCGTGTCCAGGTAGTGCAGTGTCTAGCGGAGGCGAAGGCACAGTATTTCCCTATCGGCTTCGCCAAGATAGGGGTACTGCGACCGGAGCCATGGCCAGGTACCTGGCGACAGGTATAGAACGCTAAGGGTTAAGATCCTGACAGAAAAGTCAACATGGAGGCAACTCGGACTGCGATGTCAGTCCAAACGTCGGTGGCTGCTACCACCGACAGGCACGGGGAGGAGCAATCCTCTCTGCGGTCACACCTCTGCCATGGTTGGAGCAGGCCATGGTAGTTGCAAAGCTACTGCCACCACAATCACAACTAACCCTAAGCTGTGGCGTAGCGGTGCCGTAGACGATACAGACTCGGACTGCGAATCGCACGGCGAAAGCATATCGACGGAAGCGGGTGCCAGTACCTCTAGTAGGGTCGGGCCCAAGCGGACAAAGGAGGGCATGAGAGCCAAGGCACAGTACAAATCGGCTCTTAAAATACGGACTCGGCTCAGCGGGAGCGGCGACCTCACTTCCGAGGAGAGGAGAAGCTGGCGTGGGCCGATCTCAAGATTAGCGAGGTTCGCAAACATTTTGCCCAGAAGCCTACTCTACAGGCTTCTAGCGGCAATTACGCGAACAAGGTCGAGGGGCAATTGTCCACTAAACGCCAGCGCTCGATTGAGACGATAAAGGCTGGAGTGCCCGTGAGCAAGCGGCCCCGCCCCACCAACAAAACCACCAGGGAGTCTGCGAGCGACGTAGTAACACGATATCTTGTCGTGGCGCTCGTCGACAAAAGCGATCCTAATGGCAAGATGTCGCCGGAACGGTGAAGACTAGTGAAAACACGACTGCTCGAGGCGAAGCTGAATAGGATGGACACTCCGAATGCCGCACCCACCACATTCGATGGAGCAGGTTGACTCAAGGAGTGAAAATTCTCAGCTGCAGAGACGACCCCATCCTGGAGTGGGTCTTTCAAACAGTCGCTTCAATGGCCGCTTAGCTGGAGGTAGTGGACAGAACTAGTATTCCGTCCGTACCAAAGGCAAAAGTGCTACTCCAAGGGTCGTGCCTAAAGAGCAGGCTGAAATTACTCAAATGACAGAATTCTGACGTCCCACGGCTGATTGGCAGGTCATCCATGTCGCTAAAGGGACAGCACATGAAATTTGCAAGAAATTAGCAACGAAGCCGAGGTTCTGCTCTATCCTAGTTACGGGAAGATGGCGTGGGGCGTGGTAGCGTATACCTGCGTCTCAAGAGATACAAGGTACCGCGGTCGAACCCGCCAAAGTTGAACGGAATACCGCTGACGCCAAAAACTAACGTCAAGTACCTCGGTGTGGACCTGGACAGCAAACCGACAAGGAGACTCAATGTTGAAGAAAGGGTGAAAAGAGCAACAGTCGCGCTTTACGCATGGCAGATGATGCTAAGCAGTACTTTGGGCCTGTCACCACGACTGATGCATTGGATATACATCTTACTAGTGCGACATACTACCATACGGCGTCCTGGTATGGTGGCAAGCTACTCAGAAGACCACATACCTGAAACTGGTGGAAAGGACCTAGCGACAGGCACTTGTCTGTATCACGGGGGCGTTGGATCCACGCCAACTAAGGCACTCGAAACACTACTGTATGTGAATCCCCTGGACATCCACGCTCACCTGCTAGCACAGAGGACGGCCCAACGTCTATGCGCAACGGGAAACATGACACTTCAAAGATTTGGACACAGTTCGATTGGGAGGGAGATGCAAAGTAGCACGGACTAAAGACTCCTCCAGCTAACTTCAAAGATACGCAAACGTCGATGGGACCAGAAGACTGGTACAGGAGAGGACCAACACGCCATTAAGATATTCATCGATGGCTCAAAAATGGATACAGGAGTAGTGCGGCAGTGTACTGTGAAGAACCAGAAATAAGGTTGCCGTACAAGCTGCCCGACTACTGCTGCATATTCCAGGCGGAAGTCTTCGCAATAAGGAAAGCAGCAGAAGTAGCCTATCCACAACAACTATGAACGATCAAATAAATATATTCGTAGACAGCCAAGCAGCTATAAAATCATTGCGGGCGTCCTCCATTTGTTCAAAAATGTCCTGGAAAGCAGGGTTCTTTAGATAATCAAAGCACTGCTCGAAAAGTGAATATGTATTGGGTTCCCAGCCAACGTGGCATTGACGGCAACGAAATGGCGGATTGCCTGGCAAAAGACGGAGAACGAAAAAAATATACAAATTTCATTACAGTCGCTATACAGCGAACTGGATGAATCCGCTGGGCTAAAGCTGGTAAAGGGTGGCGGAACACCACCAGCTGCAGAATCGCTAAAATGATGTGCAAGCAGGGAAATCAGAAACTTACCAACATCGATACTTTAACAGACACTGGCTCGCATCACTAGAAGAAGCAGCCAGACACACTCCCAATGCGCTGTTCGCGTTTGCCAAGCGCACGCGATCCTACAGGATCAACAAACCTCCCAACGACCTTCAGTATCCGGCGACACTTAAGGACCTGCTCGGTCTATGTCGGACCACCATGTGGTGGTCAACCGGATCTACTTAACCTAACCTTTATTGTGATATTCTGATATTGTGATTTTTATACCTCTAGCAGGGTATTATAATTGTAACTCGAAATATGTAATGGACTGAAGGAGACGTTTTCGTCTGCCCGTCTGTCCGTCGTTTCGCGAACTAGTCTCTCAGCTTTAAAGCTATCGTAATGAAACATGGCACAGACCCTTCTTTTTGCTGCGCAGTACATATGTCAGAACCGGACGGATCTATAACATATAGCTGCCATAGGAATGATCGATCGACAAATTTGTTTTTGTAGAAAAACTTTTGTTTACTAATGTATCCTTACCAAACTTTCCCAAGCCGAGTCTCTAGAGAGTTTATACAATCTGGCTTAACTTGGTCAAAGTCAGACCACTATATCACTATATCAAACTTTTGCCTTATACAAATATTTCATTCAAACTCAGTTAGAGTTTTATAATACTTCAAGTAGTTTCCCATAATTTGATCAAAATCGGAACACATGGCATGGATTGCTCCCAGCAATCAGACAAAAATTAAATTTTGTATAAAAAAATTTTTACTCACAATCTAGCTTATACGGGTTCTCAACACCTGGCAACACTGTATTGAATATTTTTATCGCTTGACAGACATTACTTTTCGTGGAAATAGAATGTGTGTTTAGCGACGTATAATTTGTAAATTAAATATTTAACAGCTTGACGTCAACAATTCAGGGTGAATATAGAAAAGTAGATATGAAAACTATTGGCTGGTCATATAGCGCTATTTCGGATGCTGCCAAGCATCCTCATCAGTGACCTTATTGTTAGAAATTTTTGTCCAAACTTGTCCGTATATGAGTGTAGGCTGAGGATATACGTGGGAGGGAAGATGTTGATCCAATTACATTCACACTTGTTTTCGACGGTAGAATATAATAATAGTTTATTTAAGTTATTTTATAATATTTTCACATTTGTCAGTTCGCTTTACAATCAAAAAATCGAAATATCGATACCTGCGATCAGCTGTGTTTTTTTTTGCGCTCCACATTTAAATTCAATTATCTACAAGCCTAACTATCCTTTCGGCCTTACGAGCCCCGACCACTATTAATTCGTACGGCAAGCTATTTTAACCGTATGCAATGTTTAACAGATGATATTTTCAATACTAAAGTAGATAACACATGCAAACCTATTTTTTTCTGAAAGATCATTTTATTCTCTTAATTTTAGTAAAACAATTTTTGTTTTTCTTTAACAACAACAACAACAATAATTTCTTTTAAATGCTTTGCTTAACTGATAAGAAAAATTTGGCCAGTATTAATTCATACGGTGCGTTAGCTTGGCTTAGAATTGAAAGAAGATCAAAACAAAAGCATTCAGTGTAACATAATCACTATCTAGTCATAATCTGGAAACAGCTATGCAATGCAGAATGTAAGAAATGTGTTATTGATTCAAATTATTCAAAGTTTGGCAACGATGGCACGTGGTAAGCCGATTTGCAAAGAAATAAGAAGATTAGTTCAAGATTATTATAAATCTGGTAAAACTTTTGGTGAAATAGCCAAGCAATTAAATCTGGCTAAGTCGTCGTAAGGAATAATAAAATTGTTTAAGAAAAATGGCAATATTGAAAATAATGTCGCAAATAGAGGCCGAACATCGGCAATAACAGCTCATGATAAAAGGGCCCTCGCCACAATTGTGAAGTCTGATCGTCGCCAAAATTTAAGAAGTGTAGCATCAGAATGGTCTAATAAAATCGGAAAAACTGTTAAGCTGTTAACTGTGGACGCGCCTGCAGTTGCGAGATATTGGATATAAGTTCTATAAAGTATGTATAGGGATTATCTATGTTACATACTCAATATCTTAAATTACTCTTAGGCCAAGGAAAAACCATTACTTACGCTTCGCCAAAAGAAGAAGCGTTTACAATGGTCTCGGGAACGGATGTCTTGGACTCAAAGACAATGGAACTCCATCATATTTAGCGATGAAGCTAAATTTGATGTGAGTGTCGGTGATGCACGAAGGAGAGTTATCCGTAACAAAACTGAAGCGTACCATAAAGACTGCCTTAAACGGACAGTTAAGTTCCCAGCAAGCATAATGGTCTGGGGTTGTATGTCTGCCAAAGGGGTAGGACAACTGCACTTTATTGATGGGATGGTCAACGCTGAAAAATATATTAAAATACTAGAAGAAAGTTTGCTGCCATCAATACCAAAACTGGCTGACTGTGGTGAATACACGTCTCAACAGCATGGAGCATCATCTCATACTGCCAAACGAACCAAATCATGGCTGCAGTATAAGGAAATTGGGGTCTTAGATTGGCCAGCAAATAGTCCGGACCTAAGCCCAATCGAGAATATATGGGGAATAATGAAAAGAAACCTAAAAAATGAGCCTCAAAGAACCCTTTCTGATTTAAAAACAAAATTGCAAGAGATGTGGGACTCTATTTCAACAGAACAATGTCAGAATTTATTAAAATCTATGCCAAAGCGTTGTAAATGTGTTGTAAAGGCAAAAGGCGATGTTACCCAATATTAATATTTTAAAAAAATACCTGTTTAATCAAATATTAAATATTTAACGCACCGTATGAATTAATACTGGCCAAATTTTTCTTATCAGTTAAGCAAAGCATTTAAAAGAAATTATTGTTGTTGTTGTTGTTAAAGAAAAACAAAAATTGTTTTACTAAAATTAAGAGAATAAAATGATCTTTCAGAAAAAATAGGTTTGCATGTGTTATCTACTTTAGTATTGAAAATATCATCTGTTAAACATTGCATACGGTTAATATAAGCTTGCGTACAATTAATAGTGGTCGGGGCTCGTATAAAGCGTTAAATCTCTTTATTTTTTCCTTTTAAAGTGCCTTACCATTGTGTCAAATGTTATCAGTTGTGCATTGTAAATTTATTTGCATTTTAATTTCTTACGCGGCGTCTGTGCTATCTTTGTTGTTGTGCATTTTAGTTTTTGCGAGCGGCGTCTGTGCTGTGTTTGTTATTGTGATTTTCGTAATTTCTTCTTTTGTGCTTTGCCTGCGTATTCTTTTTTTATGCTTTGCGTGCAAATCGAATACTCTCTCTATTGCTTTGTAAACGTTGTTTGTTTACTTCTGAACTTCTCATTTAACTCATTTTGAGTGCTTTTAATTTGCTCTTTTGCTGTTTACTAATATTTTCGAATAACCCAGTAGACATGTCGTGTTGCAGTAAGTCCTGCTCATGGTCGTGAATGCGATAAAATCAACTCTGCTGCTAGAAGCGCACGGGCGGCCTGAAATGGTCTTGCCCGTCGTGCTATGGTATGCAGGCTGATTTTACCAAAATGTACAATTCTGTCCGCACTCAATTCCTTAAATTGAGTAAAGTAGTTAAGACTCTATCCGGTGATTTTGACTCAAGCATTGAGTTGCTAAGTCAATTCAAGTTTGAGTCGCCACCAAATCGCCGGATAGATAATCAATTCTTATCTGTCCCCTCACTACTACCCTCTTCATCTACTTTACCGTCACCTAATATCAGTTCTACTCCCCCTATACTTGATGTTTCTCCATTACTTTCTCTTTCGCCTTCTCCAAGTTATTTTATTTATATTTCTCCAACCCCTTCACCCGTGGCTGCACCCGCTGCTCTTTTAATCGATACTTTACCGACTATTTGAGCTGCGGTTAAATCGTAAAAGTAAACCCTCTCGTACCCTTGCTCTCTCCAACTATTAGAAATGTAGAACCATCGCATTCTCCTTTACTTCCTATGCTTTCTGTTGTAGCGCCCCGTAGACAAGTATTTGTGTCTAGACTTTCTTCTGACACAACTTGTGAATCTGTAGCTTCCTATATTACCAGTAGAACTTCTGCTAATATATTAGTAACTAAATTCAACTTTTCCGCGCCTCGCGAAATTTCCTCTTTTAAAATTAGTGTACCCGATGATGCTTTTTCAATTATTTTGATTCAAATTTCTGGCCTCCTCACATGATTGTTCGCATGAGTTTAAGCAAAAAGCGAATGCTCACTCCCTGTAACCCTATCTCTTCTAATACTTCCCAAAATATTTCTATTAACACAGCTCCAAAAAACTAAACTTTTTGTCCGATTGTGTTACTATTCAATACCAGAATGTTAGGGGCCTCCTTTCTAAACTCCAACAACTGTATTTGAGTAGTACTGCTTTTGTATCTGACATTATCGCTTTTCTGAGACTTGGTTAAACTCTACCATTTCTGACTGCAAAATTGTCAAAAAAATTTATAACTTTTAGGCATGACCGAACCGACTAGACGAGGTGGTGGCGTTCTAATTGCCGTCAATACGACATTTCAGTCGGAATTGTTATCCCTAAATTGTTCTGCGGATGTTGAAATAGTTGCTGTAAAAGTTACTCTTCCATCATCTGTTCTATATATTACCTGCTCATATATTCCTCCAGCTTCTGATTTACAAGTTTATATGCAACATATAGGCTGTATTATCGAAGTATTTTCCCAAAGCGCGTGACATTGACTCAATTGTTGTGCTGGGTGATTTCAACTTGCCTGCCATAGCATGGTCTTTTGTCAACTGCGCAAATTATCTTACTCCCTCCTCTCAGCATGATTTAGATCTTGTTTTTTAACGACTATCTAAATGCTTCCATCTCCAGGTCAACTCCCTCATCTGTGCCTGAAGATTTATATCATCCTACATTAGAAATTTCCCTTTATTTTTCTAAGCCTTTTAGCTCACCTTCCATTTCCCTGAGCGATATCGTTGCTTTCGCAAAGGGCATTTTACCTTGCTTAATCAACTGATCTCTGCAACTGATTGGTCCTCGCTTGACAACGCAGTTGACATTTATTGCGCTCTTAACTCATTCTATGTAACATTTGACTCTCTATTAGATATATGTATTCCTAACTCGTCTCGCAAATCTAGTTGTGTTAAGCCCCCTTGGTTTACGCCCAGACTCTCCAACTTAAAAAATATTAAATCTAATTATTTTAAAAAGTTTAGATGTCTGGTTCTTGTCTCGAGCTATCTAAATATTCTATCGCTAAATCTAACTTCTCTCGGAATATATCGCCCGATGCAAAAGTCAATTTGCATACAATCCTAAACTTTTATATTCTTTTGTTAACTCTAAACGTAAATCTTCACGTCTTCCTTCTTCTTCTTTTTTGGCACTGAAAAAGCATGCAGTGACTCAACTGCTGTGAACTTATTTGCCAAATTTTTCCAATCCACCTATTCATCTATTCCTCTTTCTAACACATCCTATCCCTACAGTATTTCTTCTTCTAATAATATTTTTGCTCCCACTATTTCCGCATTATCCCTTCTATCTGCTATTAAGTCCGTAAAACATTCTTACTCTCCTGGGCCTGATTATATTCCAAGTTGTGTGTTAAAGGAATGCAGCTCTTCTTTAACTCTTCCCTTACTTAAACTTTTTAATCTTTCCCTTACTACTGGAGTCTTTCCATCTCTTTGGAAAGACTCATATATCATACCTCTACATAAAAAAGGTGGTAAGTCTGATATTTCTAATTATAGAGGTATTGCAAAGTTGTCTGCTATCCCAAAATTATTTGAGAAAATTATTACAGAAACTTTGAAGCATCTCTGTAAATCTATAATTTCTTCATCCCAACATGGATTTATAAAGAGTCGGTCTACTACGACCAATTTACTAGAGTTTTCATATATTATAAATGTTGCATTCCAAAAGAAAATGCAAACTGATGTCAATTACACTGATTTCAGTAAAGCATTTGACTCTGTAAACCATGATCTTTTGATTTATAAACAATTGTATTGGCTTTCCTATCTCTTTTCTGTCTTGGATCTCTTCTTTTTTAAAAATAGAATCCAAAAGTGCTACTTAGATCTACAATTTCTAAACCTGTTTTCGTAACTTCTGGTGAACCCCAAGGAAGTCACATTGGTCCTTTATTCTTCACACTTTTTACTCCCTGTACCCATAAAATGGGTAAAAGGAGGTATTACATCTGTGCAAATGTATGTAACAGACGAAGGAGACATCTCCGACCCTATAAAGTATATATATTCTTGATCAGTATCAAAAGAGATTTCGTTTTGGCCATGTCCGTCTGTCTGTCCGTCTGTCCGTATGAACGCGTCGATCTCAGCAACTACAAGAGCTAGAGACACCAAATTTGGAATGTAGATTCCTGTATACCATACGCAGATCAAGTTTGTTTCATATTTCAGATATCTCCCCCCTTCCCTCGCAAATCGATTAAAACCGTTTTACAGTAACAATTTTCATTTTGGCATGTACAATACTTTAGTCTCTCTTAATATACTGTCAAAATTTCAAGTCGATCGGATAATAAACACGGAAGTTATTCACGAAAGAAGATTCAGTCATGCAGCAAGAGGGGGAAGGAGAAGCCAGCCAATAATTAAAATGCCTCGCTTGCGCTGTCGCTTTTGCCGCCTGTGTGCGTGCGTCTTTGTGTATGTGTGTGTGTATGTGTAAGTGGGCGTAGATGTGATTGAATGTTTTAGACCTGGGTACAGGGAGTTTCGTAGTCGGGTATACTCGACTATAGCATTCTTACTTGTTATTAATGATCTATTTTATTACACTCTCATATACTCATGTATGCAGATGATGTAAAACTTATTCTATCATTTAATAATCCTCTTCAAACTAGACTACTTCAACGTGACATAAACTCTATGCAACTTTGGTGTTTGGCTAATCATCTTCCTCTCAATTGCTGTCAATGCATGTTTATGACATTCAGTCGATCCAAGCCCTATCTCGGTAACTATTCTATTGATAACTTTCCCTTAAAACGTATTACCTCTGTTGAGGACTTAGGTGTCACTTTCGATCTAAACTTAACTTCAACTTGCATATTTCCTCAATTGTTAATGTTGCCAAGGGTGTACTTGGATTCATCAAGCGTTGGTCGAAGAATTTAATGATCCTTTCACCACAAAACTGCTCTATGTGTCGCTCGTACGCATTTTCGGAATACTGCTCATGTATATGGTCACCTCAATACAAAAATAGTGAGATCCGTATTGAGTCAGTCTAGAAGCAATTTCTATTATTTGCCCTACGTAGTTTAAATTGGGATCCTAATCTTCGTCTGCCATCTTATCCCAGTAGACTCTTACTTTTAAATCTTCCGACATTAGCTAACCGTAGAATAACTCTTGGTGTGGTTTTAATACAGAAGTTGATTAGAGGCGACATAGATTCTCCCTTTCTTTTAAGTCGTCTTAATTTCTCTGTCCCTTGTAGACCTACTAGAAATTTTATTCCCTTATCTCTTCCTACATGCACTTCTGATTTCGCTTTACACAATCCTTTTCGTGTACTATGCACACAGTACATTCTGTTTTTCATGTTCTCTCCTCGGAACTCTCTCTTCCCTCCATTAAGCTTGCTCTTTTGAATCACCTACGGGTAATCTCTGGCAATCCCAGCTGTGAGCAGGGGCGCAGCTTGCCAGTGTGGCAAATAATCTTCCCCGTCGGGTCGGAGATTGCCCATTCTATGTCTCCCTTGTTTCCTATTTTCTACTCTATAACTCTTTTATTCTTTCCCGTCCGTACCCGTTCCTAGATCCTTTTTTACTCCTGTACCCATAAAATGGGTAAAAGGGGAGTATTGGATTTGTGCAAAGTATGTAACAGGCAAGAAGGAGACATCTCCGACCCTATAAAGTATATATATTCTTGATCAGTATCAAAGAGATTTCGATTTGGCCATGTCCGTCTGTCTGTCCTTGTCCGTCTGTCCGTCCGTCCGTCTGTCCGTCTGTCTGTCCGTATGTATGAACGCAAGGATCTCAGCAACTATAAGAGCTAGAGACACCAAATTTGGAATGTAGGTTCGTGTATAGCGGGAGCAGGTCAAGTTTATTTTAGATTTGAGATATCTCCCCGTTTCCCAGCTATTCGATAAAAACCGTTTTACAGTTACAATTTTCAAGATATAGCTTTAAGATTTGGCATGTCCAGTACTTTAGTCCCTCTTAATCTACTGTCCAAATTTCAAGTCGATCGGATAATAAACACCTAAGTTATTCACGAAAGAAGATTCAGTGCTGCAGCAAGAAGAAGGAAGAAGAAGCACAGTCACAACTTAAAATGCCTGGCTTGCGCTGTGGCTCGTGCGTGTGCGTATCTGTGTATGTATGTGTAAGTTAACGAAGATGCGATCGGAAATTTTTGACCTGGGTACAGGGAGTTTCGTAGTCGGGTATACTCGACTATAGCATTCTTCACCTGTTCCTTAATGTAATCTCTAACCAACCTCGATGTGAGCTGGGGCACAGCTTGCCAGACTGGCTAATAAAACTTCCCCCACCGGGTTGGAGATTTCATTTAATTTCATTCCTACTGTCCTTCTTTATTCTTCTTCTTTAGTCTTAAATTATTCTTAAATTCTATAATCTTTTTCTTCATAACTAACTCTTCACTATCTTGATATAGGCTTTAATAACGCCACCGGCAATTCTTTGCTGTGAATAGGGGCATAGCTAGCCGGACTGGCAAATAAACTTCCCCCAACGTGCTGGTGTCGTTATTAGATTTCAATTGTAATTTCGCGTAGGCTTTTAAAATATTTTCCTTATATCTATGTTTTTTTTAAATTATATTTTTTTATTCGAGGCAGTACTGTTTTGCCTTCGTAAATAAATAAATAAATAAAAAATAAAATAAATAAATAAATTATTGTGCGCTTCGTTTCACGTCTTGCGTTCTGCACATCTTACTCAAGAGTGGCGATCAACTTCAATTTCGATTACAATGCTTATAGTATTATCGACTACTCCTATTTTAAGGGTCGATGGTAATCGAACCAGGATTGAACAATCTTACAATCTAACTTACTTCTACATTCGGCCGTCCTGATTTTCCATTCGACTCGAATGACATTACTATTTTTTCATATATTCGACCACTGTATTGGTCTCATTTGGACCTTCATGTTCACATACTTTCTTAACCTTATATCTTTCATGATTTAATTTTTCAACTATCTTATATGGTCCATAATACTTAGGTCTTAATTTCATGCCTGTTCCAAATTGAGTTCTCTTAATCGCTACTAGGTCTCCTATTACATACATAGTTCCTGCTTTTCTATTCTTATTACTAGTAATCCAATTTTCTTCTTGTATTATTTCAATATTTTTCTGTGCTTGTTTTCTTAGTACATTCTTTTGAGTATCAAGCTCATTTACAATCAATTCGTCTAAATATTCTTTAAGTTCTAAATTTTCTTTTACTTGCATGTCAAGCCCAGTCAAGATCTTAAATGGCGTCGTTTTGGTACTTCGTGGTGGAGTATTATTTATAATTTTTTGGACGCTGCTTACGTGAACATACCATTTCGAAGGATCGGCTTGACTAAGTTTGCAATCATTGGTACAACAATTTTATGAATACGTTCAACCTGACCGTTTTCTCTCGGTACACCTGTCGCTATATGCAACAACTGTATATTTTCTTCCTGACAGTTGTCATTAAACGCTTTGCTAGTGAACGCTGTTCCTCTATCTGTAATTATTCTTTTGGATTTCCAAAAATTGTAGCTTGCTTAAATAATTTATCTTTTACTTCATCACTACCTGTACTTTTTGTAGGATAAAGCCATAAAAACTTGGAAAATCCATCTATAACCACCAAAATATGGTTATATAGCTTTCGCGTGTCTGTCAAGGGTCCTACATGATCAAAATGATATGTGCCTAAGGGCTTCATAGACTTATCAATTGTTGTTATATATCCTTCTTTTTTCCCTTGTTTTGATTCTGTCTTGCTCCACGATTTCTTTTGTCTTTTTCCCACCAAAATGTCCTCGCTCATGAGATAACTTAATAACTTCGTCTTCCATTACACCTGGTATAACTAAAAGTTCTTTGTTTAAATCTTTAAACAGTACACCATTTTTTAAGAAAAAATCTTCGTACTCCTGTTTTTCTAAAACTTTCTTTATGGCCTTTATCCAGGTATCTGTGGCTTGGGCTTCTTTTAAACGATATTTTAGCGAATCTTCAACTAACAAACAATACACTCTACTAAGAGCATCTGCATGCTTCATTTGCTCTTCCTTTCTATATTCTACTGAACAATTGTACTCTTGTAAATACGTTATCCAACGATAAATACTGGGAGGTACATCGTTTTTTTTATTGACAAAAAGTGAATGCCTTGCAGTCGGTAATCATTTTAAATGGGATCCCAAGCAAATATACCCGCCATTTTTAAACTGCGTTTACTATAGCTAACGCTTCTAACTTGTACAACGAATAATTTTCCTCAGCTATAGACGTTTTCTTGCTCATATATTCTTTAGGTTGATACATTTGGTCCTCTGAATCCTTTTGCATAAGTACTCCTCCATAACCGAATTTCGACGCGTCTGTGTGAACTTCCGTTAATGCATTTGGATTAAACAATTTAAGCACTGGTGGTTTAGCTAAAATCTGTTTAAGTTGCTGAAAAGCTAAAATCTGGTCGTCCGTCAGGTTAATTTTACTGTTTTTCGTTGACTTAACTTCTCTACGCACTATGTCGCTTAGCGGCTTGGCTATTAATGCGTATCCCGTAATAAAGCGTCTCAAGTAAGAAGTTAATCCCAAGAATCTCTGCAGTTCTTTGATTGTTGTCGGCGTAGGAAACTTCTGTACTGCATCTAACTTATCCTCAGTCGGAGTAATACTTCCACATTCAATTATATATCCGAGAAACTTTATCTTGCTCTTTAGTATCTGGCACTTTTCCCACTTTATTTGTAATCCTGCTGAGCTTGCTACCTCGAAAAAACTTTTTAAACTTTCTATACCTTCTTGAATATTTTTGGCTGGGATTACTATGTCGTCCACATATGTTATTATCTTTCCGCTCTTAAGCAAATTCCTCAAAATTGCATTTATATAACGACAAAAAACAGCTGGAGAGTTCGTGATTCCAAAAGGTACGTGGGTAAATTCGTACTGCCCAGTGTGCGTAACAAACGAGGTGAATTGCCTAGATTCCATTTCAATCGGCACATGGAATAATCCGCTTTTTAAATCAAGTGTGGTAAAAATTTCATTTCCATGGAGTCTGTCCAAAACATCGTCAAACAGAGTCATAGGAAATCTGTTTTTAATAATTTTCTCGTTTAAGCGCCTGTAATCGCAACAGAATCTAGTACTGCCGTCTTTTTTCGAAACTAATACTACAGGTGCTGCAAACTCTGAGTTACTTTAAACAATTACCTCTGACTCTAACCACTCAGCTATTTGCTTATCAACGATATTTTTCTCTGCATGAGAGCTTCTTCGCGGATGTTGCCATACAGGTGTATCGTTATGGTCTTTTGTGGGTCGTAACTGTCTACCAATTCTGATACTGTTTTTTTTATCTACTACAGACAAGTGTGCTAGGTCTACTTTTTCAGAAGTTTGTGTAGGTAGATCAATCTCACTAATGCACATAGCTTTAAATTCAACACACGCATCTAATACATTTTCATCTTTGCTGATGAACCTAGCGCTCATTTGGTCCAATTGCATATTGACTGCTTGTCGCGGCCCAAGATAGCTTCATATTGCACATCTTTTTCCCTTACAATGTGGAAAACAACTTTGAACGAAATACCATCAGCTATTATTTCCAATTCACAACTTCCTGCTGTTGATATCTGTCCATTACCAATTCCGTATAACTTGCGGATATCGTTTTGATGAACATGTACTGTCCCAAGTTTTTTCAAATTGTCGTCTCTTAGTAAAGAGAGGTCACACCCGGTATCTACAAGTGCATTTATTTCGTGCTGTTTGATACTCACTTTTTACTCCCTGTACCCATAAAATGGGTAAAAAGGGGTATTACATCTGTGCAAATGTATGTAACAGACAGAAGGAGACATCTCCGACCCTATAAAGTATATATATTCTTGATCAGTATCAAAAGAGATTTCGATTTGGCCATGTCCGTCTGTCTGTCCGTCTGTCCGTCTGTCCGTATGAACGCGTCGATCTCAGCAACTACAAGAGCTAGAGACACCAAATTTGAAATGTAGGTTCCTGTATACCATACGCAGATCAAGTTTGTTTCATATTTCAGATATCTCCCCCGTTCCCCCGCAAATCGATTAAAACCGTTTTACAGTAACAATTTTCAAGATATAGCTTTAAGATTTGGCATGTACAATACTTTAGTCTCTCTTAATCTACTGTCCAAATTTCAAGTCGATCGGATAATAAACACGGAAGTTATTCACGAAAGAAGATTCAGTGCTGCAGCAAGGGGAAGAAGAAGCACAGCCACCATTTAAAATACTTCGCTTGCGCTGTGGCTCGTGTGTGTGCGCCCTTGTGTATGTATGTGTGTGTATGTGTAAGCGAAGATACGATTGGAAATTTTTGACCTGGGTACAGGGAGTTTCGTAGTCGGGTATACTCGACTATAGCATTCTTACTTGTTTAAACATGCCTGATTGAGTTTTTTCTAGTTCACATCCTAAATTGCCCTGTCCTTTCTTTTCATCTATTCCTCCTGGTTTCGTAAACTGACATGCACTTGCGATATGGCCTTCCTTTTGACATTTGTAACAAGTCACACCTTTCTTGCAAACTGCTGCCAAATGATCCTCACTACCGCATTTGTAGCATTTTTTACGCGGTTTCCTTTTTTATTAATATTTTTCCCTTCAGTGTTCGATTTGTTATAAGTGTCTGCTCTTATTTGTTCGTATATCTTTATTTGTATTTTTAGCTCTCTTAGCGTAGTGGCTGAATACAAATACGACTTGTTTAATCTAGAATCTTGTATTCCATTTATGAAATATGTAATTATGCTTCTATCTTCTACATTTATTTGGTTACCTATCCCGATCAAGTTGTATAGATATTCTGTCAATGATTCTCTGTTTTGCTTATGCCTATTCTTCAAAATATTATGTACATCTGCTGAGCAGAACTCCTTTCCAAATTCACCAATCAATTAAATTTTGAGATTGCTCCATTTACGTACACCAGTTAAGCTTCTGACATATAACTTGGCTGCGCCTTGCAGCAATTGCTTAGCATACACGAAAGTTTGTTAATCATTCCAACCAACTGTTTCTGCGACATCTTCAAATTCTGCTACCCAGTGATTAATGTCTTCTGTATCAGAGCCTGAAAATGTTGATATGCTTTCTTTTATATCGCTTAGTGTAAATGATGACCGATTTGGTATAACATCTATTGCATCATTGTAAGCTGTTTATTCTAATATATTTTCGCTTGTAATTTCAGCTACTTTTAAATTAGTAGCGTGTTGTACTAATCTTTCTTGTAACTCGGCTTTTTTACCTGCTGCACTTAAACCAGCATCTATTAACATTTATTTTAAGCCTTCGACATTTTGTCTCAATATATTGTTAACCTCCATCTTCAAATTACTTAAAATTTACAAATTATAATTTCGATACAATAGGCTTAAACTCAAATTTCAAACTTATTTCCAATATTCCTCTATTATTTAATTTATTTTATGATTTTTCTTTCACTCACTCTACCACGTCGCCTATTTGTCGCCTTTATTGTTGATGTTGCCACAGGTGCTTTTTCCGTGATGTCGCCTGTCGTTGCCGTTCGTCTGTAGTTGATGACCACCAATTTCAACAACTGCCGCCTTCTGAGTATGGTGTATGTATATTTGCTGCTTTTTGAGTTGCGCGCCTTTCAACCATCTGTGTCGATTACGCGAACTCTCCTCCAACGTCGATATACATACCTTCGTCTCACACTACTGTAGTCAACTATGTACATACGTACATACATATATCGCTGCTGCACTCTGCTTTTCTGGCGCCAACTAAATATCACCTCAGCCTTGTAAATCACTCGAATCGTTTTTTTTTCTACGCAATTGTCTAGCAAAAGTCGGCACACACTTCGAGCGTCTGCTTGCCGCCTGCTTCTGCTTAGTCGATTTGCTGTCCCGTTTGAACCAGTGCTGTCTTTAATTTGTCGATGCAATTGTGATGCAAAAAATTTTTGCCGCGTCTGTCTGTCGCGTTCTGAATTTCACAACATGCGTCTACCACTGACAATGTACATACATACGTAAATATGTAAATATGTACATATGTATGTTGAAATAGTTTAAACAAATTACTATTTTCCCACACTCAACCACTTGATTTTTGTCTTTATATCAATTAACGTTGATCAGCTTTGCTTTGTTGAGCACTTTAGTTCTATTTTTTCAAGACCGGCACGAGCCCCCAATTTGTAGGCTGAGATATACGTGGGAGGGGAGGATGTTGTTCCAATTACATTCACACTTGTTTTTCGACGGTAGAATATAATAATAGTTTATTTAAGTTCATTTATAATATTTTCACATTTGTCAGTTCACGTCTTGCGTTCTGCACATCTTACTCAAGAGTGGCGATCAACTTCAATTTCGATTACAATGCTTATAGTATTATCGACTACTCCTATTTTAAGGGTCGATGGTAATCGAATCAGGGTTGAACAATCTTACAATCTAACTTACTTCTACATTCGGCCGTCCTGATTTTCCATTCGACTCGAATGACATTACTATTTTTTCATATATTCGACCACTGAATTGGTCTCATTTGGACCGTCATGTTCACCTACTTTCTTAACCTTACATCTTTCATGATTTAATTTTTCAACTATCTTATATGGTCCATAATACTTAGGTCGGCTAGATTCGAACCCGAGTGCTCCCGTCTGTAAGGCGGATGCCTTAACCTCTGACCCACTTGCTGTCCGAAATGTGAAAGAAGATGCGCTGATTCAGTATGTAATTGATGGAGTCGACGTATTTTGTTTAATACATTAATTTTGTACGGTGCTAATAACTTAAGTGATCTTTTTTCCGACCAGGGGGTGATTTTTTTCAAAATCGGTAAGTCCCGTGTCGAATAATTTAATATGAAGAGCATTGAAAATGAATTAAGCCAATCGGACGATAATCAAAAAAGTTTCATACAACAATTTTTGCGAATTACCCGACCTTGGATGTCGATTTTCCAAAATATGTGAGCATATTGAGCCAATCGCATGCAAATTCACAATGTCGAATGCCAGAGTTTTCCAAAATCGGTGATGCACGTATCGAATTATTTTACATGAAGAGCTTTGAAAATGAATTTAAAGGTAATCGGACTAAAATTAGACTTTCGCCCATACAACCTTGAGACCCCCATTTTCTGCCTATGGTTTGGAATAAAAATCGGCGAAATATGTGTCAAATTAATTTTTGTGTATATCTTTGAAAATGATGGTTAACACAAAGGTTTCATTCAACAGTTTTCCGCGAATCTTCACGCTTGGGGGTGGACTTTTCCAAAACCCCGCCTTAGTGTGCACTTTCACCATAGATGGAAAATTGCAGCATTCTGGCTCCTACTGATTGGTCTGTGCATTGATTACCAATCGTCAGTCGGGATGAACTTGTTTACATAAACAAATAAATTGCCGCCAATGCAGCAATTTGGACCACTGTACAAGAGGCGCAATTTTGTGGTGATTTTCAAGGTATCGGCTAATAAAATTTTAGGTAGCTCCAGTTTAACTGTACTGGAAGTGAGACAAATATGAGAAGGCGAATTGTTGTACATAACAAGAAAGAACATTATGGAATAGTTGGCTCGTGCGAATCATGCTGGCATAATAATTTACATATTTAATTATATTTTAATATATATATTAATATATGTTTTTTGATTTTCAATTTTGAAGATATAGCAAAACATTTAAGATTTTCTGATCACCAAATATCTTTATGACAGCTCTAGTCAATTATCATGTCAATCATTTTGTCAAGCAAGATGCCGTTCTGACAATGAGATCAAAATTTGACACGGGATTTTGTAACATGCAAGTTTTATGACCAAATCAATAAATGTAAAAACGTAATATTGTTAAAATACTTGAAATTAAATAACCAACCGTAACACCTTGAAACACTAATTTTATTAAAATGAAAATTGCAAAAGCAATATAGTATGTGGGAGTGAGTCTGCATACTCGCCCTAGACAACGATCGACGAGCAGCTTGCGAAAGGCGATAGCAAGAGAGGCAGTTCGATAGACGACGCGTCGCGACGTGCTAGCAGGAAGACGTGCCACGGCTAAATTTGAGGAATGACGACGCGTGTGCTGACAGATGTTCACACAAACATTCGACGCTTGTGTTCAACAGGTAATTACTATTAATTTAAGAGTTACTACATATTGGAAGTTTAATACTATTTCAATAATAACATTAATAAGTTTACTAAAATGTTCCCACATACATATATATATTTATAACTGTTTGTCATAAAAAGCGGCAGAAACTATTTGCATAAAAAAAATTAACATTGTAGATGTATAAAATCTAGGGAAAAAACATATTACACATTTGAAGTATACTGCATCATTTCCTCAACTTGCTGCAGTTGCCCAAGGCATCTAGAATGTGCCCGTGTCCGCACTGTTGCTCACCTTTGAGTATGTCTGGATTGATAATCTCTACGTTGGCAAGGAATCCGCGATCTCTGCTCATTTCCTCAGCGGAATCCTCGGATAGCTTGTCGCGAAAATCATCGAATCGGTCCTTAATGTCGGTGCCCAAGTCCTTTGCGCGTTTTCCCAGCTTCTTGGCGCCCTCCTTGATCTCGGTGCCCAAGTCTTTGGCCTTCTCGCCCAGTTTCTTGGCGCTATTTTTTATCTGGCATCCCACGGTTTTGAAAAATTCGCGCACCTCATGCTCTGAGCTGCTGCTGCTGCCAGTTATCTCTGACACCTTGTCGCCCAGTTCCGAGAGTACTGCGGGTAGTGTCTCCTCACAGTCCAGCAGATCCGCCAGACTCCAGGAAGCTCCCAGCAGGACCATTACTAACGCCAAAGTTCCATGTATCTGACGCATTATTATAAATGTGCATATATGTATGAACGTATTTCGCTATTGTGGTACGTTCCTGTGACGCCCGTGAGATGGAAGGCTAACAAACTGAACATGCACGTCGACTTCACTTGAATGGTTTCAGGCGAGGACCGTCCAAGCATTTTATGAGCTCTCTGGGCAACAACAAAACTTGCGATCGTACAAAGTAAAAAAAGGCAGCACTGATAATTCTGGAAAAATTGTCGCCTTTTGTTTGCTGAGCCGCCTTTGCCTTTACACCTAATTTAATTTGTCGGCTGACGTCAAGTTGAAGTCATCGCCGACGACAAAGTTGTTTACTTGATTTTCCGATTTATAAGTAAAAATTAAATTTACGGTCACAGCAACTACAAATTGAACAAACACAATAATGACAATGAAAAACCTGTGCCAATTGTCAAACAAGTAAGAACGCTTTAGGCGAGTATACCCGACTACAAAACTGCCTGTACACAGGTCAAAAACTTCCGATCGCATCTTCGTACACTTACACAAACACACAAACCCCCCCCCCCCGTGCTACAGTACTGAATCTTATTTGTTGAATAACTTCCGTGTTTATTATCAGACTTGAAATTTGGACAGTAGACTAAGAAAGACTTAAGTATTGTACATACCAAATTCTCTCTTGAGAATTGTTACTGTAAGACGGGTTTTATCGAATAGCGGGGGAATGGGAGGAATATCACGGATCCGAAATAAACTTGACCTGCGTTTGCCATACACGAACACACATTTCAAATTTGGTGTCTCTAGCTCTTATAGTTGCTGAGATCGACGCGTTCATACAGACGGACATGGCCAAATCGAAGTCTCTTTTGATACGGATCAAGAATATATATACTTTATAGGGTCGGAAATGTCTCCTACCGCCTGTTACATACATTTACACAGATTTAGTACCCCCTTTTTACCCATTTTATGGGTACAGGGAATAAAAAGTTTGTCCTGACTGATGGAATCATTATCAACGCACAGCCCAAAACGTAAGATCGAGAATGCTGAAATTTTCACAGTTGGGTAGCGTTCGACTATTTCGAAAGTCATTTTCAAGGCACATGACATTAAAAAAATCGATATATGTTCCATCGATTTTGAAAAATTTAAGTCCGGGGTCGGAAAGGTGGTGAAGTCTGGAATTCAGCATTCTCGTTTTTCATGCGAATGGCTTCATACTAATTTTCAAGGCTTAGACACAAGGGTCTCGGTACTTTATGGGCAACACAAAGTGCTGAAACTAGTTGGAAAGCTTTTGTCTGAAATTTTAGTATTATTCTTGAAATTTACTTCAAACTCATTTCCCAAACTACACTAAAAATGATGGAAGTGCGTAAGCGAGTACCATCACCCGTCGCGGGAAATGGGGGTGAAGCTCAAATCAGTGAGATTATTTGTTTAGTTAGATAGGATTCAAAGACATTTTCAAAGCCCTGTATATGGGGCTCAACTATTTAGGAACGCCTAACCCAGCGGGAAAATCGTGGTACGCTATTTTTGTGTGTTTCTTTCGATTGACGAAAGTATTCGAATTCAGCCAATTGCATTTTAATCTTAATATTTCGCCGGGCAATGCTGGGGTTTTACTAGCTTGTTGCTCATAGGACAATGATACATCCGTATGTGGAGCACTAGCATTCACACACTCTAGAGCTTTAGCATATTAATCAACTACAAACATAAATACATACGCATAAGTACATGAATTGTGTCTCAGTTGTTCAATTAGGTTGGGTTGGTTTTATCTGTGCCAATGTATGTAACACGTAGAAGGAGACATCTCCGACCCTTTAAAATATAAATATATATTCTTGATCAGTGTCAATAGCCCAGCCGATCTGGCCCTGCCCGACTGCCTGCCGTCCCTCTGTATGAGCGTAGATCCCAGGAAATTGAAATGCTAAAAACAACAAGTAAGAACGCATTAGTCGAGTTTACCCGACTACAAAACTCCCTGTACCAAGGTCAAAAGTTTCCAATCGCATCTTCGTACACTTACACATACACACATACAAACACAAATACACACACGCACGAGCCATACAGCAAGCCAGGCATTTTAAGTCGCGGCTGTGCTTCTTCCTCCCCCCGCGCTGCAGTACTGAATCTTGTTTGTTGAAAAACTTCCGTGTTTATTATCCGATCGACTTAATATTTGGACAGTAGATTAAGAGTGACTAAAGTATCATACATGCGAAATCCCAAATCCTATATCTTAAACAATTGTTACTGTAAAACGGTTTTTATTGAATAGCGGGGGTGTGGGGGAGAATATCTCGGATCGAAAACCAACTTGACCTGCGCCCGCTATACACGAACACACATTTCAAATTTGGTGTCTCTAGCTCTTATAGTTGCTGAGATCGACGCGTTCATACGGACAGACGGACAGACAGACGGACATGGCCAAATCGAAATCTCTTTTGATGCTGATCAAGAATATATATACTTTATAGGGTCGGAAGTGTCTCCTTCTGCCTGTAACATACATTTGCACAGATTTAGTAACATCTTTTTACCCATTTTATGGGTACAGGGAGTAAAAAATGATTCTTTACATAAGTAAAGCACAACACTTACATATATAACAAGTAAGAATGCTATAGTCGAGTATACCCGACTACGAAACTCCCTGTACCCAGGTCAAAAATTTCCGATCGCATCTTCGTTAACTTACACATACATACACAGATACGCACACGCACGAGCCACAGCGCAAGCCAGGCATTTTAAGTTGTGACTGTGCTTCTTCTTCCCTTGCTGCAGCACTGAATCTTCTTTCGTGAATAACTTAGGTGTTTATTATCCGATCGACTTGAAATTTGGACAGTAGATTAAGAGGGACTAAAGTACTGGACATGCCAAATCTTAAAGCTATATCTTGAAAATTGTAACTGTAAAACGGTTTTTATCGAATAGCTGGGGAACGGGGGGAGATATCTCAAATCTAAAATAAACTTGACCTGCTCCCGCTATACACGAACCTACATTCCAAATTTGGTGTCTCTAGCTCTTATAGTTGCTGAGATCCTTGCGTTCATACATACGGACAGACAGACGGACAGACGGACGGACGGACAGACGGACAGACGGACAGACAGACGGACATGGCCAAATCGAAATCTCTTTTGATACTGATCAAGAATATATATACTTTATAGGGTCGGAGATGTCTCCTTCTGCCTGTTACATACTTTTGCACAAATCCAATACCCCCTTTTTACCCATTTTATGGGTACAGGGAGTAAAAACAAGTAAGAATGCTATAGTCGAGTTTAGCCGACTACTAAACTCCCTGTACCCAGGTCAAAAATTTCCGATCGCATCTACGTACACTTACACATACACACACTCATACACAAAATTCGCACTCACACGAGCACAGCTCAAGCGCAGCGCAAGCGAGGCATATTAAATGGTGGCTGTGCTTCTTCTTTCCCCCTCTCGCTGCAGCACTGAATCTTCTTTCGTGAATAACTTCCGTGTTTATTATCCGATCGAGATTAAGGGAGACTAAAGTATTGTACATGCCAAATCTATAGCTATATCTTGAAAATTGTTACTGCAAAGCGATTTTTATCGATTTGCGGAAGAACAGGGGAGATATCTGAAATATGAAACAAACTTGATCTGCGTATGGTATACAGGAACCTACATTCCAAATTTGGTGTCCCCCGCTCTTGTAGTTGCTGAGATCGACGCGTTCATACAGACGGACAGACGGACATGGCCAAATCGAAATCGCTTTTGATACTGATCAAGAATATATATACTTTATAGGGTCGGAGATGTCTCCTTCTGCCTGTTACATACATTTGCACAGATTTAGTACCCCCTTTTTACCCATTTTATGGAGTAAAAAATGCAATAGCATCATTTTAACCAATATTTTGCAGAACTTTGATTCTGCCACTAACACATGTTCGTTAGCAATCACTTCTTTTAAGTCAAAAAAAAAAATTATAACAAAATATAAGAATATACAAACTAAAACTAAAAAAAATAAAATCTATAAGCATTTCGTATAGTCATGCTTGGGGTTGACTATATTTTCTTTTTAAGCAAATCGACACAACTTATTTGGAGCTTCGGCTCATTGGATTTGGGTTTTTATTTTTGTAGTCGATTTGTTTAAGAAGAAAATAACTATTTGGGGGGACACACTTTCACACCCGCTATTATTTTAACGCCAACTTTGGCTCAATTTCACTGTCGCTTACCGATTTATTTAAACTTTTGAGGGCTTTCTTTTGTTTCACTTTGTTAAAGATCGCGATTTCGGCGTTTTGGCGACTATACGTCCGACGGGGTGAAGAGAAGACGGTGAACTGAGAGGTGCAGCGGGAACTTATCCGCTGTAGGGCTTTGGCCTAGCTTCGGCAAGCCTTATCTCCGCTTTGGGTCACAAATATTCAATATTTGGTTCCAAATCTGTGTAATTAAACATAGCATACGCAAATAGGGAAATGAGCAACCGGCTAAATCAAGGTCTATATATATGAAAATTTACCCTTTTTGGATTGGCACCAGAAACTTGCCAATTTTCGTTCACTTGATCTGCTTTTCTCCGGTGCTAGCCACAAAGCCAAGCAAAAAAGGAGCCTCGAGAATTTACCAGAGCTTTAGGAGGATTACTCTGTGGGAAAATAATTATGGTAACGATGCCAAAAATCACTTAAGGCATACTTACTCCTGGCAAGAAAGCACTTTCTGAGAATCTTTTTGAATCGATTTGAGGTTTTTCTCTCCGCGCGACGAGTTTAAAACTACTATTTTAGCCTTAGGTTAAAGGAATAACCATTTTTCCACTATTGCCACAGCACAACTGTGTAGCTCGGCGGTCACGATCAGAAAGAAAGAGGCTTGCTTTCCGCTGGACTAGGGAACCTCTTCCCGGAAATGGGAGATAGTTGTCACAGGTTGACTGTGAACCTTTACACTGGAAATTTTACCTTTTTGAGCAGGGCTGCTGCATGACCTTGCAACTCGTAGCAACAATAGATGGCGCTAGTAGGAAGGCTTAGGGACAGCACTAACTACAACTGGGCTTAATCAAAAATTATTTAAAGAAGTCTCCAAAAATACAAACAAAAATAAAATGTGTGTTTTGTGTTTGGGCCCTTTTGTGCGTCAACATTAGTGTATCCTAAAGCGAGCTGATAAGGCCGTTGTAGTTCATTTTAATAAGTATATTGCATTCTTTATTAAAATTCTCCTGCTACGCGTTTCGGCGCATGTTACGCCTTCCTCAGGGAGTCTGGTTTTACATGCATATAAAAGACATTTACATACATATAAAGATTTTAACAAACATTTCGATTTACATTAAAATACATACATTAAACTTATTGTAGTATTTCCTACAGTGTCGTCATTGTTCCTACGTCTAAATTGCACATTTGTTTATGTTGTGGCGCATCGACGCCTTCGATTAGTTAAAAACCGAGCTACGTACTAGCCTTGAGTAAAAACACAACCCTGTATGAGGTTGTGGTGCACAAGAAGAAGAGAAGATGCGTCTCTCTCTGTCTCACTCTGCAGCGCGCGTCTTAATGTCCGGTACACGCCGTAGTCTTTCTAGATATATTAGTAAATATACGAGTTGTAAAGTATAAATAAAGTAATATAATATCGCTGATGTTAACGAGATCTTTTCATTCATCTCCTCATCGACGATAATTGGTGACCCTGCACACACCGGATTCACTCTTCTGATGCAACGAAGATACACACACACATAGTTGTACACGAATTTCACAACATCGCGCAAATTTTCAATATGGCAGACAACAATTCTGCTGACGATCTTGAAAGCACGGTGGCTGAAGCCCCGGATGCAAATAATGCTGCATCCACATCACATGCCAGGGGATCGTCCACTACAATCAATCGTCTTGCCGTAAAAATGCCACCCTTTTGGGCCGAGCGTCCCGAAATTTGGTTTGCGCAAATCGAGTCGCAATTCTGCATTGCAGGTATCTCAGCCGACAAAACAAAGTTCCATACAGTCGTAGCTTCGATGGAATCAAACGTCATTGCTCAGATAACCGATGCTGTTCTCAATCCGCCTATCCAGGACATGTACGGAAATCTTAAGCGGAGTATTATTGAGCGTTTTTGCGAGAGCGATCAGAAGAAAATTCAGAAGCTGCTCTCCGACATCGACTTGGGAGATAGACGCCCCACTCAACTGCTCAATGAGCTCCGTGGTCTGGCTAAAGACCGTATTAGCGAAGATTTCCTGAAATCTTTGTGGATGCAACGCCTTCCTCCACATGCGCGGGTTATTCTTCAAGCTTCAAGCGATGATTTATCAGGTATGGCAAAGCACGCTGACAAGATTCTCGAAGTTGGAGGGCTCGTTCACATGGACGTCGTGTCAGTCGCAGCACCATCAGTAAACGCAGCGCTACCAGATCCCTCTTTGCACGAGATAATGAACAGGTTGAACAGCTTGGAGAAGTGTATCCGTTCTCGATCCCGCTCACAGAGCCGTTCATCAACAAACATGGATCGTCATGGCTCTCCGACGAAATGTTGGTACCACTCGAAATTTGGCAGCAAGGCTAAGAAGTGCAAGACCCCTTGCTCATTCAAAACAGAGTCAAAAAACTAAAAGGCTCTTCTGTTTCGTCGCCCACCGAACCAGAAGATAGCTGCCAATTGGCTTGCATCACGATTTTTGAAAAGGGCACAAAACAAAAGTTTCTCATCGACACAGGAGCTGATGTTTCAGTTCTTCCAGCACAACCAACAGATAAGTGTAATAAAGCCCACTCATTCAGTCTATTCGCAGCAAACGGCACGTCAATCAAGACTTTTGGTGAGAGACGCCTCAAGCTTTCATTTGGACTTCGCCGCGATTTTGTCTGGACTTTTATTTTAACTGACGTTTCGACTCCGATCATAGGCGCAGATTTTCTAAGCCATTTTGATCTTTTAGTCGACGCCAAGTGGAGCACCTTGATCGACAACAAAACAGCACTTCACGCACAAGGAGCCGCATCAAAGATCTGCGAGACTACTGTTGTATCGCACATCAGTAATAACGATGTTGCCCGTATTCTGGAGGAATTCAAGCAGTTGTCGGTGCATAATCATAACAAGCAACCATCTCCTTCTAACGTCACACACGTTATCGAGACCACCGGGCCAGCAGTTTTTGCACGACCCCGCAGACTTACTGGAGAAAAACTTATTGCAGCGAAAAAGAATTTGACTACATGGTACAGTGTGGAATTTGTCGACCATCCAAGAGCAACTGGGCAAGTCCACTTCACATGGTACGTAAGTTTGACGGCAGTCGGAGACCTTGCGGAGATTTCAGAGCACTCAATGCCAAGACAGTGCCGGATCGCTACCCAATACCCTTCGTTCATGATGTCACTAACATCTTACACAATAAAACCATATTTTCAGTCATTGATTTGCAAAGAGCATACCATCATATAGCAATAGAACCAAACGATATCACTAAGACAGCAATCACAACTCCTTTTGGATTATTTGAGTTTTGCTATATGACGTTCGGCTTGCGAAACGCCTCGCAGACATTCCAAAGATTCATGCACAACGTGCTGCGTGACCTGGATTTTGTATTCGTGTACATTGATGATATACTTGTTGCTTCGACCAACCTGGAGCAGCACAAACAGCATTTAGAGCCGTTTTTCAGAGACTGAGCAAAATCAATTTGACTATCAACGCCAGCAAATGTCAATTAGGACAGTCTGAGGTCCAGTTTCTTGGTCACAAAATCGACTCAAAAGGACTTCTACTGCTAGAATCCCGAGTCTCAGCCGTACGTGAGTTCCCACAACCCGAGACGGCGAGTCAACTTAAACGATTCTTGGGTATGTTAAATTATTACCGTCCATTCATCGCAAGCGCTGCCAAAAATCAAATAGCTTTGCAGTCGCTTATTAAGGGCAATAAGAAAAATGACAACACTCCAGTTGAATGGATTCACGACGAGCTTTTCAAGCCTGCAAAGATCAATTGGCCAACGCAACCTTGCTAACTTTTCTATCCCCAACAGCACTAGTCTCGTTGAGTACGGATAGCGCTGTCGGGGCTGTCGCACACCAACTGGTCGATGGAAAACTGCAACCATTGGGATTTTTCTCAAAGAAATTGAATCCTGCACAAACCAGATATGGAACTTACGATAGGGAATTATTAGCAATTTACCTAGCAATACAGCACTTTCAATTCATTCTTGAAGGAAGACAATTCATTGTGTACACGGACCACAAACCACTAATCTACGCGTTCTCACAGAAATTGGAAAAGACTCCGCCTAGACGAGGAAGGCATCTGGATTTCATTAGCCAATTTACCACTGACATACGACATGTCGCGGGCAGAGACAACGAAGTCGCAGATTTTTTCTCACGCATCAACTCAATTAGCGAAATCGATTAAACGGCAATCGCTACAGCCCAAGAATCCGACACAGAACTGAAGGCTCTACTGGAAAACGAGAACTCTTCGTTGAAATTGAAAAAGATCGTGCTTCTGAACACAACAGCGTCCTTATACTGCGATGTCAACGAAAATAGGATTCGACCGTTCATTCCAGAGTCATTACGCAAACAAGTGATGCAAAAAATGCATAGCTTAGCACACCAAGGTCGGAAAGCAACTCAAAAATTAATTTCGGAACGATTTGTGTGGCCTTCAATGGGAAAAGAGATAAGCAACTTCGTACAGGCCTGCACACAATGCCAACGTTGCAAGATCCACCGCCACAACAAATCTACCGTGGGGGGCTACGGACCAATAGATCAGCGCTTTAATCATATCAACATCGATATCATTGGTCCATTACCACTTTCACGAGGAAATCGCTACTGCTTGACTTGCAGCGACCGTTTCTCCAGGTGGCCTACGGCAATCCCAATCCCAGATATTTCAGCAGAGACGGTAGCCACCGCCCTACTTAACGGTTGGATATCATCGTTTGGCGTTCCTTTGCATATTACGACCGATCTGGGAAGGCAATTCGAATCTTATATATTTTCAGTTCTAATGCGCATCCTGGGTATAAAACACTTAAGGACCACAGCCTATCACCCACAGTCAAATGGCCTGGTGGAGCGCTGGCACAGGACTCTGAAGGCAGCCATTAAATGCCACATGACCAGCGACTGGTGCGATGTCCTGCCAATAGTCTTACTTGGGCTACGCGCTACATGGAAGGAAGACCTAGGAGCTTCTCCAGCTGAAATGCTTTTCGGATCACCGCTCCGGGTTCCTGGAGAGTTTGTCACTGCCAATCAAAACCATCCTAATGAAACCGATTTCATTAAGATGCTGCGCAACCGAATGCAGTCTCTCGGACAGACCAGCACATCCTGCCATGGGGCAAAGGAAACATTCCTGCAGGCTGAACTAAAATATGCAACGCACGTGTTTGTACGTGTGGACAGGGTACGAGCACCACTGGAACCTCCATATGAGGGTCCATTTGCGATTTTAGACAAACAAAGCAAATACTTCAAAATTCGGCTTGCGACGAGGGACGTAAACATTTCTATCGATCGACTGAAAGCGGCATACACGGATAGCAATCTACGACCACCTAGTCTGTCAGATGTCAGGAAGGGGCGCAGCCTGCGATTCTAGACCCTGCAACGGTGGCACCGAGCTCTACGCAAACTACTGCATCTGATCCAGTAACGGCATCGAGGACGTTCGGTAAAACTAGCACAACGACCAGATCAGGCCGAACTGTCCGGTTTCCTTCACGCTACCGATAGACGTCTATCTAGCGGCGGAGCCCTGTGGCGCATCGACGCCTTCGATTAGTTAAAAACCGAGCTACGTACTAGCCTCGAGTAAAAACACAACCCTGTATGAGGTTGTGGTGCACAAGAAGAAGAGAAGATGCGTCTCTCTCTGTCTCACTCTGCAGCGCGCGTCTTAATGTCCGGTACACGCCGTAGTCTTTCTAGATATATTAGTAAATATACGAGTTGTAAAGTATAAATAAAGTAATATAATATCGCTGATGTTAACGAGATCTTTTCATTCATCTCCTCATCAACGATAATGATTATCCATCGTCGTTTTATTTCTACCGTCTTTGCTCGTCAAGTTTTGTTTGTCAACTGCTATTGCTGCCGCGTAAATAAAGTTTGTCTTCTCAATGTCTTCTTTGTGGTTTACAGTGTTCTCCCTTGTTGTTGTATTCGTAGGCTCTCTAGCGTCAGTCTCGTTCGATATGTCTAATATATTGGTGTTGTCGAAATCAGCTGTGTGTCCTGTTGTTGAGATATGCTGCGCAAGTGCTGTTGTCATTTGTTTGCGTCTCCCTTATGTTCTGCAATTCTTGTGCCTAGCGCGCGTTTTGTTGTTCCTATATATACTCCGTTGCATCTTTCACCTTCTTTTCCATTGCACTTGATCTCATATATGACGTGTTGTTGTTTGTCTTGTTGTATTTTGTCTTTCGTGTTCGTAAACAAATTTCTTGTGTTTCTATGTACTTTGTACGCGTACACTAGGTGTTTGGAATGCGCGTCTGGAATTATTTTTGTTATTGCTTGCCGATTTTGTATGTATGGTACACTAATGTATTGCTTATCCTCTTTTTCTATGTCTTTGTTTTTGTCTGTGTTCTTGATTTGGGTTGTCGCGTTTGTTATTAAATTGTCTATAAGTTTCTCCGTTTTAGACAATATGTTGACAACCATATTAATTTGGATACTCCCTTATCTACTCATAACGATGTTGACGCGGCTGTGGATACACTTGTGACAATCATTAATGAGGCGGCTCTGCAGGCCTCGGGTCGAGCTTGCTCCTCGCGGGCCTCGGGGCTCGTCATTCCAATGAATGATAAGATTCGGGCACTTTTAAGAGAGAAGAGAAGGATCAGAAGGCGCTGGGTTCGGATTGGGAACCCCGCAGATAATAGGGAATGGAAGAGACTTGCGGCGTCACTTAGGCTGGCCTTGAATGCTGCTCGCGCAGTCTATTTTGACGACATGCTGGAGCAAGCAGATCCTAATTCCCCACACGAGCACAATCTTTGGCGTCTCACTCGCAATATTAAGCGACAACCAGCTGCTAACCACTCGATACAGAGTGATCACGGTTGGTGTCGTTCTGATCTCGAGAAATCCGAGCTTTTTGCTGATGAATTGGAAAATCGGTTCTTTCCGTTTTGTCTGGCGCCAGTAGACAGTGTGGCTTCCATCATTGACGACCTCCAGAGGGAATTGGATCATCATGACGAACCATCAAGCATTTCCATGATTGAGCTTGAAAGAGAGATAAAGGCACTGAAGCCAAGGAAGGTCCCTGGTCTGGACGGCATTAGTGGACGTGTTGTCAAATCTCTTCCGGTATGCGGTACTAGTTTCTTGCTTAAGATTTTCAATGCCTGCCTAAAGATGGGTTACTTTCCGGAGGTCTGGAAGAAGGCCTTAGTTTCAATGATTCTCAAGCCAGGCAAACCAGTCGACTCCCCAGAATCGTATAGGCCGATTAGCCTACTGCCTACCTTCGGCAAAGTCTTTGAGCGCATTATCCTCGCCAGATTACGCGTTGAACTTGAAGATACTGAAGCTATTCCTGACCATCAATTTGGTTTTCGGCCTCATCACGGAACGACGGAGCAGCTTCATAGAGTGGTTAATAGGATTTTGGAGTGTTTTGACGAGAAACATTATGGCGCGGCTGTCTTCTTTGATATTCAACAGGCATTTGACAGGGTCTGGCATGACGGACTGCTGTTCAAGCTTAAGAGAGTGACGTCTGTACCGCACTTTAGGCTGATTAAGTCGTGGCTTTCGGGGAGATATTTCTCAGTGCAAATAAATGGTTGTCTTTCCTCCTTCAGACCGATCAGAGCCGGAGTCCCGCAAGGTAGCGCTTTGAGCCCTACACTCTACAACATTTTTACAAGCGATATGCCGATGCCCCCTATCAATAGCAGTTTATTGGCGACCTATGCTGATGACACTACCGCCATTTGCTTTAGCGCCTCCCCTGCAACAGCAAGCCGACGTCTACAGAAATTCACTAACAAATTTCAGAGCTGGGCAAAGCAGTGGAATATCTGTATCTCGCGGGATAAGTCTGTACAGATGACATTCACAAAAAGGCGTGATTCTTGCCCGGCTATATGTTTAGATGGGGTGGTTATGAAGGTGGTGACCTCGCAAAAATACCTCGGGCTATGTCTAGATAGAGGCTTGACTTGGAAGCAACATGTATGTAAAATTATAGGGACAATTAACACAAGGTTCAAACGCATGGATTGGCTCCTTCGACCCAGGTCCAAATTGCGGCTCGCTAGCAAGGTTTTGTTATTTAAGTCGATGATTCAGCCAATTTGGAGGTATGGTGTTTCAGTATGGGGTACAGCGGCCCCATATCTCTTAAAAAGGGTCCAATCCTTGTTGTGTAAAATTTTAAGGCGAATTTCTGGTGGCTTTCCTTTTGCGAGAAATAAGGACATAATGAGAGACCTTGGGATTGCCCCATTAATTGATATAATAAACTCTACCGCTGATAAACAAAATGGTAGACACGCAAATCACGTAAACCCTCTGGCGAATGCACTCAAATTCGACGTTGAGAAACCAAGAATCAGGAGACTCAAGCGCACTTTCCTTGAGCAGCTACCAAGGCGCAGTCTCCCTGCCAAGCACTCACGGTTGGCTATATAAAATTAAGGATTTTCTTTTTTTTTTGTTTTTCACCGTCAAAGCCAGTCCCAAATGTGTTTTAAAATTATTTTTATAATGAAACGCTTTTTTAATTATATCGTCTTATAAAAAAAAAAGTTTCTCGGGGAAGCTATTTTTAAAAAATAATGTTTTTAATTTTATGTATATTTCTGGTCTGTGTATTTCGTCACTAATCGTATATGTTTTGTGTATAATGTTTTTCGCTGTATTTACTTTTTGATTTATCGGCTGGTTAGAATTAAAGTTCATTATACGTCCCGATGCAATCATTTTTGTGTACCATTTGAATACAATCCTGCTTTTGTTGTTCTCCAGTTCCGTGTCCAAATATGCAATTTTGTTGTTATTTTCCTTTTCGATCGTGAATTGTATCCTTTTGATTATTTAGCGTGTCCAAAATAATTTGTGCATCCTTTTCTTTTATAATACATAATATGTCGTCCACATATTTTGATATATGTTTTATATGTATATTCTTCTTTTTCAGTCCGTCTGTGGCATTGTCAAGAATTTTGTCCATTACTATATTCGCTATTGTTGGTGATATTGGGTTGCCCATTGGCATGCCAAATATTTGGTTATATAAGACGTCATTTTATGATAAGTAATTATTGTCAATAAGCATAAAGTCAAGAATTTCCTTAAATTTTGGCTTAGGTATAGTTGTGTATTGCGTTATTTCAGTCCATCGTTCCATTATATTTAGTATAGCTAGACTTATCGGTATATTTGTGAACAATAATACTACATCAAAAGACACTAGAATCTCATCATCGTCTATTGTGGTGTTTTCTATTTGGCTTTTGAGTTGTAATGCACTGTGGATGTTGTGTTTTTTCGAAGTAATATTTTTGAGTAGTTCTCCTATATGTTTTGCCAGTTTCGGTCTAAGTGGGGTGTCATCCTTATGTATCTTTGGTAGTCCGTATATCCTTGGTGCGTGTCCTCCTGAGCAGTACAATTTTGATTTAAGTCGCCAGTCAATATGATTCTGTTTATGAAGGTCGTTAATAATTGTATTGTTCTTTTTTATAATATATACATATATACATATATATATAATATTTATATCGCAATTTTTTAAAAAAGTTAATTAAATCATAAATTGTGCAAAGCTATTTTATTACTACGTTTAAGAACTACTACTAAATGTGAATGTAAACTTCTATACCATAGACAATATAATCAACAAGATATTCAACGAGGAACAAAAAAATGGCACAAGGGAACGCTTGTTTTTCGTGAAACCGCTCTCTGGGCTCGAAATGGTAGCGCGATCGGCCGCACCATGATACAATAAGTATAAGGTAGTCTCGTCGGCAGCCGAGGCCCGCTCGTGTTTTCCCTTAGCTTCAGTGTAGAGTTACACTTTCTAGTTCAATTCAATGATTTAGTTCAGTCGATCATTTCTCAGTGAACGAACTAATCTTTCATTTGAGTCATTGAATCCCATTATCGTTCATTCTAGTCATTTGAGTCCCATTCTCGATCAGTTGCTTATCGTTCATGATCGCCTATCGCGAATGATTTGGCCAGCCACAGAGAAAATTCTCTCGCAGGGCACTGATGTTGCAACAATGCAAAGACGTTTTTGCATGTATGCAAATAGCCGAGGGTATTGCTCCTTTCGGAGTAGCCACCACGCGGTCAACATACTCTTCATTTAAATATTTGTCGAGTTCTCGGGTTGCAGCTGCAAATGAATTTGTCGACTTTGTGACAGTCCAAAACTCCTTGTCGTAAGCTTCCCAAATTCGCGACCATTTGCTGATATTTTCAGGCTCTGGTTCCTGATTTTCAGTTTCTGGAATGGCATTTGGGACCACAATCGTTGGCAGCTTACCTCTAAGCTTATCAACGGCTATTTTAAAAAACGTTTCGTTTTTAAATCCGCGCGATTTGAATCGCGGATCTAAAATTGTGCTCTCAGCATACAATTCATATTTTTCCACGTCTCCAAGTCGTGAATTAATTTCATTGCTTAGCGTGCTCACAAGCAGCTGCAATTCAGATGGAACAGCATCTAATTTTGGCAATAATGATTGCAAAATCTTGGTAAGTATGATGACCTAATTGAACAAACTCATGTAAGTTTCAATAGTAAATAAAATTAGAGAGTTAAATACCTTTGAGAGTGTTACGTTCTTCTCCGCAGACACTTCGACCGTGACATCATAAAATGGCTCAAGTATGGGTACTATTTTGCCTATAAGCACCCATTCGGACGGTAATAGACAAAGATCTGGCCTTATGTTCGGCAATACGATGGCTAAAGCATCCTTTACTTTTGCTAGCCGCTGAAGCATTTCGTATGTCAAATTCCATCGAGTCACCACGTAATTTTTCAGTTTCAGCTCTGGAAGTTCGAGCTGCCTTTGAGCTTCCTTTAGCTTTTTTGAGGCAGTTGCACTTCGGTGGAAGTATTCGACAAACAATTTGCACTTCTGTTGCAGTTCACTTATGGTCGCCAAGCCATACTGTACGATCAAATTTAATGTATGCGCAAAGCATGCAATTGATCGCCATTGCCCATGTTTAATGTCGCCGACAATATTTGGCGCATTATCCGACACAATGACTGTTATTCTATTTGAAATTTCCCACTCAGAAAAAATGGTTTGCAAAAAGATTTTCTTTTGTGTGACGCTCTGCGTTCTCAACACAAGTAAGCGTATATGATTTGAGGCAAACATTTTCTGGCTCTATAAAATGCGCGGTTATCGCTATGTACTTCTGTTGTGTGCTTGACATCCAAGCATCGGTGGTAATGCAGACTGCACTGGCCGACTGGAGCTCTTGCTGCACTTTGGCTCTAATTTCGCCGTATATTTTCGGCAACATCACATTAGAAAGTGAGTTCCTAGTCGGGAGCTTGTATCCCGGGCACCGACTCACTTGGTCAATAAGATTTTTAAGCGCGGGTTCTTCCACCATTCGCAATGCGTGGTTCCCCTTCTCAATCATTTTTACGACCTGTCGGTCAATTTGATCCACTTTCCAGTTTGCAGGTGGGCGGTCAATAAAGCTGGAAATTATTTGTTGGCCTGCGATTCGTTTATAATAGATTATACTTTAAGCACAAATTAATATTAAAAACGAAACTGACCTGCTATTGATACCAGCCTAGTATTATCTGAACCTGCAGAGGAAATGCATGGAACTTGGCTTTAGCGCTCTACATATATTGTCGGGTGCTTCACTTTTAAGTGGCGCTGCAAATTGCTAAGCAAACCCCCAGCTATACTTATTGGCGCCTTGCAATAAACGCATTTCCCGTGCTCTCCATCTTCAGAAATAATAAAATGGTTCCATACGTCAGAGCGTTTTCTTTTATTTAAAGAAGCCATTTCCACAATCAACGCAATAAGTTCAATTAAAAACAAACAAAGCCGCACTCTAACTGTTTTGTATGGTCGATTAATCGACAATCGAAATCGAAAGTGTGACTCTAAAGAACAATTCGAACGAAAGAATCTAATGAACGACTGAACTAGTTTGGGATTCAAATCAGTTGAACGAGAATGGGACTCAAATGACTAGAATGAACGATGCACTGAGTGCATGCTTGCTTGTTGACGCGGAAGGTTGTGTGCGGACGATTTTTTCTCATATTCTTAACCCTTACGTAGCAACAAAAAAAATTATTGAACTAATAAAACCGTCTGCGCAGCTTATAAATAAGCTCAAACAGCTAGAACTCATATTCTTGAGTTATGTTGGAGAACATTTTAATATAACTAGTAATGTAAAAGAAAAATTAATAATGTCTGCGGAAAATTTAGATATTGATTTTTGTGTAAAAACTTATTATTTTAAAATTAGAATTTATTTTAGAATTAAGAACCTCAACAAAAAAATATCTATTGAAAATCAAAAACAACGATTAATTGCCAATTCAAAATTACTTAAATAAAGCTATAAAAACAAACTTCACCTCTTTGCATTACAATAGGATATTTTAAACCCCACGGCCCTGGTAAGGGTTAATCAACATACTCTACTGCCACACTACTGCTCTACTGCTGCACTCATTGCTAGCATATGTTAAGGGACAGATTTTGCCGACGAGACTACCTTATACCATTAACAAAGCAATATGTGCCAAATAAGCCTTTTTCTGAGGCCAAATGTTTTGCTGACCGCACAACCCCAGACTCTTCGGCAAAAAAGCCGAACACCCACAACCCCAGTCGGGTTGCCAGCTCAGCAAAAACAAAAAAGCCGAGCTACTTACGCCTCTGCTCCGAACAAATATTTAGTCTTGGATCGACACCAGAACGATGAGCACGGCTTATGTCGCTTGCGCTCTTATTTCGTTTCTATGTGTGGGTTCAAGTACGCACATGCGCTTGCTTCTTAGTATGCGTGAGCAATGAAAAAATGCAACAGCGCATGGCAATATGAAATCTGAATTCAGAAATGGAAATGGAAACGACCAAGCACACAACACATGCCCTGTTATTTGAACATACGTTGATTTTGTCGGCGTTAGAATTCATGATGCTGTGGCGGTGTGGATAGAGTGCTTGTTTGAAAAGTGGCTTTTTGCAGGTTCGATCCCCAGTTGATCCATTTTTTTGATAATGGAAAGCAATATTTATTTTTTATTTTCTTTAGATTTTCTAATATTTTTTAAATGTTATTATTTTTTTAGACCAGTTATTATCTAATAAATTACATTGGCTAATTATAATAAATTTATCTTCTTCGGTGGCAGCTCACAGCTGATCGAAAGTATATGAGATGTATTTAATGTGTGTGCACTTGCATATGTCTCCTTCTGAGATGCACCACATAACTTCTCCGTGAGCCATATTCTATTTTTTCTAAGCAGGATGAGCAGAAAATAATTCAATATATGTTTTCGATGCTCACTGCAGCCATGAGTTTCAGAAAACCAATCTTTATAATTTGGGTCGCTCTTCGTATGCGAAATCAAAACAAAAGAGAAAATTGTCGCGCGCCAAACACTTGCATTGGCAACAACAACATCGTTCTGGTGTCGATCCAAGACTAAATATTTGTTCGGAGCAGAGGCGTACGTAGCTCGGCTTTTTGTTTTTGCTGAGCTGGCAACCCGACTGGGGTTGTGGGAGTTCGGCTTTTTTGCCGAAGAGTCTGGGGTTGTGCGGTCAGCAAAACATTTGGCCTCAGAAAAGGCTTCTTTGACACATCTATGTAATTGCTTTGTTAATGCTTATACTTATTGTATCATGGGCCGCACTACTTTGAGAGCGTAAAATGCTTAAAATAGAATCCGCTCTCAGCCTCTCGACTTTGAAAGAGAGCAATTCTGTTCCATGCATGCACGCATGTATGTATGTACATACATACAAATACACATTGCTCACGGTTGAGAGAGCCATAGGTTACGACAAGACGACTGCAACTTTTGGCTCTCACTGCGCATGTACGTCACATGACCCAACGCGCCTAAAAAATGCATGAAATTTAGGGACTTTGTTTACAAGACCTTAGTCTGTGCCTGTAAATTAAGTCAGATGTCAAATTCACTTCAGAATCTGATAGAGAACTATATTGCGCATCGATTGAGTGGTCTTGGTGCTCTGTAGGTTCAATACTTTTTAAATAATACGCATTTAAAGTTAGAAAATGTTGCCAGCCCGAATGTTTACATTCTAACTTTTTGCTCAATTTTAAAGCTATGATTTTGAAACTTGGCACAAGTCTTTATTTTCGGTGCAGGCAGTATATATTTGAAAACCAGCCGGATCAGATCACTATATCATATAGCTCCCATAGGAATAATAGGTTGACAACTATGTTTTTGTATGAAAAACTTTTTTGTTTGTTAAGTTACCCTAACCAAACTTACTAAATTTAAGTTTTAATTTTTTCTACATATGCTGACCAAATTTCGTCAAAATCGGACTAGTATATCTTATACCTGTCTTAGGAGCGATTGGTCGAAGCTTGCCTTGTTATATGAATATCGCTGCAAAATTTATGGAATTATTATGAAATTAGCCACTTTTGATGGCAATGCTATTTAAGAAGTGAAACAGGATATGTTTAATTAATTTATAGTTTTATTTAGTTTTTTTGCCATACAGTAGAGGTTGGATTACAAAGCCGATTTAACTTTCTTATCGTAAAATACATCCTACTTCGAAAGAACAATTGCTTAACTCTAAAATGAACATTTACATTGTGGGCTTCCTCAATATGCTTTTTTAAATAATCATTAGTTATTAGCAGCCCTTCGCCATTCATGATTCTGAATATATTTTCTAATACTTTCATTTTTTCCAACAAGTCAGGCGTTGGTTTACATAGTCCGCCTTCGCTTAACTGGTCTACCCAGGTAAAGCCGGAAGCATCTCCAGGTGAAGCTACATATGTCAGCATCGTCCACGTAGTCCTTCAAGCGGTGGCAGATGTACCCAGCCAGATTTTCACTTGTAACACCAAGACAGTTCACTTGATACTGATTTGCGCTTCTGGGCAATCACTCTATTTATGTTTTTAATTTCGTCCTTAAATCTACCTTATCTTAGGTTGCCACAATGATATTGTCAAGTGCAGCTGCCCCTTTTTATACGTAGTATACCTATAAACAATCCTTTTTCAAGCACAGGTGTCCATTTTGATACCTGTAAGCCTATGAATGGTCATTTTTTGTAAAGCACAGGTGTCCATTCGAAACCTACAGAACCAGCCTTTTTAAACCGCAAGTTTTCATTTCGATACCTATAAACTTATAAGCAACCGTGCCATATTGTTTTATATCTACATGCCGGTATTTCCGTATTGATACCTGCAATTTCGTACAATATACTTATTGGTCTGCAGAATTTTCCCTTTTGGGCAAATGCTTAGAGACACATTATTAAAGCGCGTCCAAATGCAGCATTGCCTGTTAAACTACTTAAAATACCTATTTAAATATATTTACATAGAAAGAAACATTTTCTCACGGGCTGGCAACATTTTCTAACTTTAAATGCGTATTATTTAAAAAGTATTGAACCTACAGAGCACCAAGACCACTCAATCGATGCGCAATATAGTTCTCTATCAGATTCTGAAGTGGATTTGACATCTGACTTAATTTACAGGCACAGACTAAGGTCTTGTAAACAAAGTCCCTAAATTTCATGCATTCTTTAGGCGCGTTGGGTCATGTGACGTCACGCGCTCGCTCGCCGAATAACGGCGCCTAACGGACATGCGCATGGCGTAACCTTGTGTCTCTCAACCGTGCACATTGCTGTCTGTTTGTTATTGTTTGTATCAATGCACATACATATGTATGTATGTATTTCTGCAATTAGCTTTCGTGGCAGAAGATTTCTTCCATAAAAAATTTGCAAAATAACAAAAATACAAAAAAAAGTAACGGCAATTTTAGGCATGCCCAATAATATTTAATTATATTTCTCATCTTCAATTTTATCTACATGTACATGTATGTATATGTATACCTATATGTAAATATATAATTATCTTAAATGTAAAAAGTAAAAATATCCTTTATCAGTAAAATATCTTATTGATAAAAATCTTGACACAATTCAAAACTTCAAATTGCAATGCAAGATTATCGTGCTTATCTCGCACTCGATCTCTTTCGCTGTTGCTGTCTCACTCTACGATTCGGTGGCATCTTGAAAGCAGCCAGCGAGTTTCACAATTCAATTTCAGCTTGAGTGCAAGTTTACCCTTCCCCAAATTGAGATATTACAAAATTTCATAAATGTTGTTACCATACAATATGTTTGTAATAAATAAAACATGTTTAATTCATGTGAAATGCCTAATGTATGTTTGTATTAGTTTGGTCGTACGACCATAAAAATATTAAACTGTGTATGTGAATATTTTATTAGCGCAATATATTTTATGTATTGGAAGGGTGTTTTATTCGTCGATATCCACTCAAGGAGAACGCGCGTCGCGGACTCACACGCATACAAGCGCACATTTTCTTGTTTGCATGTTATCTGCCTAAGTATGTATTTTGTTGCTGATTTCGCTTTGGCTGTTTATATGAAACGAAACAGGCCTATAAGACTTGCCAAATAATATTTAAGTACATATACACTCGCTCGCATATCTCTGCGTACACCCCAAAAAAATTTCAAAATCAAACTTTGAACACAAATTGTTCGGTCATTTGTGCATATATTTAACCCATTCGTTTTTTAAACGTAACTCTAATTATTGTCTTCAATGACGTATTTTTCTTAAGAATATTCTACAATGTTTTATATTTTATTTTTAATTTTAAACTTAACACTACGAAAAAATGTACACGCAAAAGTCTGCGTACAGCTGTTACAAGCTGCGTGGAATGCAAGATTGTGCGATTACCGTTAGGTTTCTTGGCGTCGATCTTCTTAACATTGTCTAAGTATAGGTACAGCGCAGCTGAAATTAAAATTTTGCGTCACATTCCGGAGAATTGCAGCATGGAACAAAAAGGCAAAGAAATTTCTGTTGAGGAGCGAAAATTAATTATAAAATTTTTCTTGGTTGGAAAAAGAAATTGGTGCTCTAGTTGGTAGAGCCCACTCCTCTATCCAAAAAGTTATAAATAATTACAACTGTACGCAGAGATATGCGAGCGAGTGTACATATGTATTATAAGCTGAAGTTTACCATACGTAATTTTTATGTTAATATAAATTTATCTTAACTTTTTTTTTAAATCAAATTCGCCTCTCGAACTATCTTCCGTTTTTACTCCTGTACCCATAAAATGGGTAAAAGAGGGTACTAAATCTGTGCAAATGTATGTAACAGGCAGAAGGAGACATCTCCGACCCTATAAAGTATATATATTCTTGATCAGTATCAAAGAGATTTCGATTTGGCTATGTCCGTCTGTCCGTCCGTATGTATGAACGCAAGGATCTCAGCAACTATAAGAGCTAGAGACACCAAATTTGAAATGTAGGTTCGTGTATAGCAGGTCAAGTTTATTTTAGATTTGAGATATCTCCTCCCGTTCCCCCGAATTCGAAAAAAACCGTTTTATAGGAACAATTTTGAAGATATATGGGATTTGGCATATGCAATACTTTAGTCACTCCTAATCTACTGTCCAAATTTCAAGTCGTTCGGATAATAAACACGGAAGTTATTAACGAAAGAAGATTCAGTGCTTCAGCGCAAGGGGAAGAAGAAGCACAGCCACCACTTAAAATGCCTCGCTTGCGTTGCGCTCGATCTGTCGCTCGTGTGTGTACGTCTTTTTGTGTATGTGTGTTTGTATGTGTAAATGTACGTAGATGCGATTGGAAATTTTTGACCTGGGTACAGGAGTTTTGTAGTCGGGTTTACTCGACTATAGCATTCTTACTTGTTTAAATTAATTTTTTTCTTTGCAGCACCATTATTCTTTTTTTTCGTGCCTCAGCAAATTTTTATACTGTGTTCCCGAAGGGAAAATAGTATATTGGGCTTGCGAAATGTCCGTCTGTCCGTCCGTCCGTATGAACGCAATTTTTTGCCTTTATCTTTGAGCTAGAGCAACTAAACTTGGTACACCTGTTGGTGTATACCGTCAATTATGAAGTGTTGATAAAGTTCGTTTTTAAAAGTAAGTTAATGAAGTATACGTGAAAAATTGAATTATGTTAAAGTGATAGTCAAATTAATGTCTTCAAAAAGTCTTAAAATGTATGTACTTATAATATTTACTTCGAATTATTCTGTCAAGCAGCCACAACCAAAACAGCCCCGCTGCACTTGTAGCGAAGTGGCGAAACACGGGCAGCCGAAATAACCGCCAAAATAAAAACGTTCGACACTTTTAATTTAAGCACTTTATTTCACTGATTGTTCACAAACTTATATTTTTTTGTGAGTCTACCTCGACCAATAAACCAATTATTTAGTCTAAAAGAGTTTTAATAGCCGGAAGCTCAATAAAATCGCGATTTAATTGCAGATTACCACAGAGGTTCGCGCTCTATTCAACAGACAAATTTCAGTGTTGCAAATGGCCTTCTCTAATCTTATCTGACCCTACATAACACTTGCGAAGTATATTACCGCCAAAGCGCCAAGATCAAAAACAATTGTTGCATATATGTATGTATGATAATTTGTACTTTTATATTTATTTTACCAATTTATGTGCCCAACACATAATTATGATTATTATTTTTAAAAAATTTAGAATAATTAAATTAATTAATATATATATTATAACTAAATAATTATACTTATTCTGAGATTTTAAAACGTACGGCTATTTAAGTTAGAGGTATTATTTGACATTATATAAGTGAAATAGAAATCTAATATACATATTATGTTGAATATTATTTGGCACGCATATATTTGCGCCACGTTTTAATAAGTGTCGAAAACATCCTGAGCCTGTTAGATACATTTCATACAAAATCCCAAGAATTGAGGTAGGTCGCGTATTTGAATGCTGTCACCAGATCGAATGCATAAATGTATCATATACATACAATATATGTATGTATATGAAGCATTTATACATGTGTGGGCAGCGTAACCCAAAACAAACAAACATTACAAAAACACACACATACATAGCGCAAGATCAAGAGCACAGTCATTTTTGCGCTCTCAGAGTAAGAAACCGAGAGCGAGAGCGGACAACAACCCAAATAGTAGTGCTTACTTTTAGGTAGTAAATTAAATTGACATGTCCAAACGGGGCGACAAGCGCCACTACAATTCCCCCCCCCCACCAAAATCGGGCTTTGGGGTTGAGAACTGAACACCAAAGGTCGATACGCGCTGGAGCGAATCTATTATCGGGTTTCTGCCTGATGCAACAAATGCCTCCACGCGTCTCTGCTTTGCGCGCGTCTTCTCCAATTAGTAACACCAAGTGCTGCCAGGGTCACCAGTCACCTGATGCTGCCATCGGGTCCGGGGTCTTCCTCTCCTCCGTTGTCCACCAACTACCGCATCAAGAACTTTTCGAGCTGGAGTTTCTTCATCCATACGTGTAACATGCCCTAGCCAGCGAAATCGCGTAATGTACATTCGTCTGACCACGTCAATGTCGTCGTACAACTCATACAGTTCATCATTCCATCGAATGCGATATGTATTGTCAACGTTAATTGGGCCAAAGATTTTGCGAAGTATTTTTCTCTCAAACACTCCAAGAGCAGCTGCATCTGATTGTGTTACTGTCCAGGCCTCAGCGCCATATAAGAGCACTGGAAGATTGAGCCTCTTGTAAAGCCTTATTTTTGTCGGTCGAGAGAGAGCTCTACTGTTCAATTGCCTACTGAGCCCAAAGTAACACCTGTTGGCAAGAATTAACATTATTGTTCCCGGTAAGAGCAGAGCCAAGGTATGTGAACTCATTGATAGACTCGAAGATATAGCTTCCTGCATTGAGCTGAGGATCAAGTCGTCGCGATTCTCTGCTTGAGCACACCATGAACTTCTTCTTGCTCATATTTACGTCTAGACCTACTTTAGCCGATTCCCGTTCGGGTGAAATGGGGGATAGCATATAAGGCAAAGTCACTGATTGCATTCAACTTGGTGAATGCCAGCACGATCCTCGTCCCTGCTCTCTTCAAGTCGACGCACTACCTCCACGTGGTTTCCCCTGGATTGTCATCCAACATCCGTTGGGTGGCAAACTAAAGGGCGCGGCGCGGTTTCCTAAACCTTTAAATTAGGTTTTGGCGTAGGATTTGAGATCCACCTATGTAAAAACCATACTTCAATGAAAGATGCAAGAGGAGCCTCGGATAGGAATCGAACCAACGTTAACGACAATGGCAAATGTAATCTAAGAAAAAACAATGAGATTATTGTTTATTGTCTTTCGCATGGTACTTTCGCACGAACTGCCTTTGCAAATTCTCCAACTCATAATAGCTATCCCCAAGTTTGCGTCTTATTCGTGCTTTTATGAAAGTGGGAGCAAGCTTAGCACTAAATCCCTGTGTGAAATTACTCTGTTGGAAATTCGTTCGATAGACTTCTTGTCCTACAGTGAACGATACCTGGCAGCCTGATTTCTCATTATATCAAAGGAATCGTCTCTATTGAAACGCACTGTACGATCGTCTAACAACCTTACATCTCGCAATATCTTATAGGTTGACCCATTAGTAATCATGTTCTGACCAAAAGCTAACCGATAAGGGCTCTGGTTAACAGCTGAATGCCAACTAGAACGTAAGGAGCAGCAGATACTGCTAAGCTTATCATCCCAATTCGATTGGCTGAGATCAACATAAGCTTTCGTGGCAGCTATAACCGATCTGTTAACACGCTCGGATGCGTTAGCTTGGGGTGCATACACGGCAGTGTACGAATGATGTATCGAGTACTTTTGGAGTAGTTCATTAATCTTATGTGATTTAAATTAAACTCCATTGTCTGATACTATGACTGTTGGAGCCCCGAAGCAGTGAAACAACTCTTGTTCTAAGAAAGGCAAAATTGCATCCGCTGTTAATTTGCGAACGGGTTTCAAAAAAGGGAACTTAGTAAAGTGGTCAAGTACAATAAATATTCCAATATGTCCAGTCTTGGAACGAGGATACGGACCAAGATAGTCAATATATAACTTCTGAAAGAAGCGCTGAGTCTCTCCAGTCTTACCCATTGGGGGTCTGAGAACACGGTTTGGATGCTTAGTGGTTTTACAAATCTCACACTGACACTAACTTAGGCCAGAAATAATACCTTTGCAATCTCTCTTACGTTTTATTTATCCCACAATGAGACGCTAAGGGATCATCGTGAGCGATTTGTAACGCAAGTAGAACCAGCTCTTTAGGTAGCCATAATTTCCAAGCCATATCGTCGGCAACTCTGTCTCCGGAAGCATGTTCCATTCTGCGATAGATAAAGTTGTCAATCACTTTGACATCTGGCATTTGACTCTGGTTCTGCAACACTTTCGACTTAAGAGATTCATACTCAACCGATTTAAAATATGCAGACTGCACATCGATAAATTTATCAACACTTAACGCCGATAAATCTTCCGTATGAGTACGTGACAAAGCATCAGGCACGATATTCTTACTGCCTTTTCGATGCTGTATTGTAAACGTATATCCTTGGAGCTTAAGGGCCCACCTAGCTAAACGGCTACTAAGATCAGTCTGTGCCATCAGCCATTTGAAGGAGGCGTGGTCGGTTATTACCGTGAATGGGTGTCCTTCCACGTAAGCTCGAAACTTTCGAATGCTTAGTATTGCTGCTAAGCATTCTTTCTCCGTAACTGAATAGTTACGTTGGCACTTATTCAGCTTACGGGACATAAAGGCTACAGGAACTTCATAGCCCGAACTATTGATTTGCACCAGGACACCACCAACTCCGGTGTGACTTGCATCACAGTGTATAAAAAACGGAGCCTCAAAATTTTGAGTATGCAGGACTGGAGCCTTACACATTTTGACCTTAAGGGCTTGAAAAGCTTGCTCGGCTGACTCAGACCATTAGAATGTTTTCCTGTTTGGTAAGGAGTCAGTTAACGGCGAAACTATAGATGCGTAGTTCCTAATAAGCGACGTAGCTGTTTAAGCGAACGAGGCGCCGGATAATCAGAAATGGCCGTTATTTTATCTGCATTCATTCTTATTATACCCTGACCAACTACATGACCGCGATAATTTACTTCTTTTAGGCAAAACTTACTTTTCTCAGCGTAAATGGTTAAGCCAGCATCAGAAATTTTACTTGTCAATTCCTTTAATACTGCAAGATGGCGATCGAAAGTGTCTGATACTATAAGCAAATCATCAAGCTATACGAACACTTCGTTTCTTAAATTTGGAGGAAATATTCCGTCCATCAACTTGGTCTTCGTAGCAAGGGCATTAGACAATCCAAACGACATTACCTTAAACTGGTACAAGGGACGACCGGGTACAGTAAATGCGGTTTTATCTCGTGAACAGGGCTCTAGAGGTATTTGCCAATAGGCGTCTTTTAAATCGAGACTGGTGATAAATTCTGCCTTGGGGAGACGACTTAGTATCCCGTCAATCAAAGGCATTGGGTATGCGTCCTTTCGAGTCACCTCATTGACTTTTCGGCAATCAATACAAAGGCGCCCCTTACCAGGCTTACAAACGACCGGTGAGGACCACGAACTTTCAGACTGCTCAATCACAAAAAGCGATAGCATCGTCAAACATAAGTTTTTACACTGCTGGAGATACGGAATAATGGCGTTGTTTAATTGACGTTGCATTGCCTACATCGATGACGTGTGACAATAACGATATCGAACCTAAGCCTTTCTCCGCAAACGAAGGGAACAATCTTATTGTTTGATCAAGCTTGTCTTGCTGAGTAACAGTTAAGGTTCCCAGGGGATTTTCTAAGCAAGCGATATTTGGTGGCATGATTTTCATTGCCAACTGTGAAGACAATAACTCAAATGCTTGCAAAAAATCTATGCCCAAATAGAGAGGTTGGACTAGAGAAGGGACAATATAAAAAGTTAAACATTTCGTTTTTTCTCTATAACAGACCTCTGTGCGTATTTTCCCAATTATTTGTTGGGTCTTTCCATCAGCAGTAGAATCTTATTGTATTGTATTTAACAATTCGACAGCGAGGTTACCACCAATACAACTCATAGACGCACCTGTATCCATTAATCCTGTCAACGATTTTCCTAACATTAGTACCTCTGCATAAGGTCGAACGATTGCTGAAACGATGGCCTTTTTTTCTTGCTTACAGCGCTTAACGTACTTAAACGTGATCTTAAGACTTTGCTGTTTGCAAATCTATCTACTTTATTAACAGGTTGAGATTTTAAGCGAGTATGTAGAGAAAATTCTGGATAATAAGACAAATCAGGTAAAGGGTGATAGAGAAATTTATATCTTCATCTAATCGGTATTCGTTGTCTTAGATGCAACTACCGCTGGTACACGAGGTAGACAGTTTTTTGAAGTATTGCATTTGGCACATGTAGGCTTATAAGTATTAGCCTGACCACAGCCATAGCAAAATACTATCCGTTCTGCAACGCAATCCTGATATCGATGACCAGACTTGTCACAGTTCAAGCAGGATAGACTGAGGACTTAAATGTCATTATCGATACCGTTTGCTTCCTCAATCTCCGATTCGTACTCAGTTAGCACTTCAATGGCGTGCAAGGAGCGACGAGGAGCAGGTCTAGAGAATGACAATCGAGGTTTTAAAACCGACTGCGTGAAGCTTTCACGTTTCCGAACTAGGTAGCGAAGTTGCGCAATGGTTTGTATGGGCTCATAGAGTAGCTCATGCTGTATCTCTGGCCGCAAGTTTGAACACAACGATTCTAATAAGAACGAATTCATTAAGGGTCGCGACAGTTTGTCAGTTAGCGTTATTATTGACGCATAAAAGTCATCGAACGACTCTCCTTCCTTCTGTTTACGGCGATCGATTGCCGCCCGAATGTCAACGTCTGTTCGTTCTTCTTTAAGCTGCTAACACAATGTAGCACATAAGACTGACCATATTATCACGGGAACACTCTTGTGGTAGCGCCAGAACCAATCTGTGGCGCTGCCTTCAAACAAATGGCTTACATGTCGAGTCAATAACTCGAAATTTCCATCTAGAGTTTCAGCAGCGATAAATGAAATTATCTACACCTAATCCTGATCGGCCAGAAAATCCAAGTTTCAAATTACTTACGATTTGGCTGAGTCGGTCCGGACGCAAAGCGTCTGACATTGGAGAACTTCTTGTTCTAGATTCATTTCTAACCGGAAGTGATGTCCCTTGAAAAGTATCGACAGGATTCAAACTCGGAGTCTGTCGAGGCGTTGTGGGATTGCTCACTTGAGCTGAAAAAGCAGACAAGAGATTTTGGAAACCTACTTGTAATGCTTGGGTCAGCGATGCTGTTTGCCTCTCAGTAGCTGCTGCCATGGAATCAGCAATTGATTGATGTATTTCACTGACAGTGGGTGATACCCGAACACTTTCAGATGACTCCGCTGGTGTCGGTGGAACACTAGCAGGAATCGGAGTCAATGGTCTTGTTTCTTGGGCCGAAGCACCTTTATTGGATGCTTGACTTCGTGTAGACATTTTGACTAAACTGCGTTGGTTATCTACGGCACTACTTGTTGCTGGTGAACTAGTCGACGCTAGTGAAGCTTTGCAAACGGGACAAATATTTTTCTGCCCCACCTTCGTATTAAAACACGCACGGTGAAATGTGTGGTTGCAGCTTGTGGTTAACAACTGAGCCGTAACTTCGATAGTGCTAAGACAAATAAAACACTGATCTACACTACCTGAAGCAGAGGTTAAGTTCTGACAGCTACGTTGTAGCGGCATTGCCAGCTAAATAGACAAGAGGAACAAGTAAGAATGCTATAGTCGAGTATACCAGACTACGAAACTCCCTGTACCCAGGTCTAAAACATCCAATCACATCTACGCCCACTTACACATACACACACACATACACAAAGACGCACACACACAGGCGCCAAAAGCGACAGCGCAAGCGACGCATATTAAGTGGTAGCTGTGCTTCTTCTTCCCCCCTCTCGCTGCATCAATGAATCTTCTTTCGTAAATAACTTCCGTGTTTATTATCGACTTGAAATTTGGACAGTAGATTAAGAGAGACTAAAGTATTGTACATGCCAAATCTAAAAGCGATATCTTGAAAATTGTTACTGTAAAACGGTTTTTTATCGATTTGCGAGGGAAGGGGGGAGATATCTGAAATATGAAACAAACTTGATCTGCGTATAGTATACAGGAACCTACATTCCAAATTTGGTGTCTCTAGCTCTTGTAGTTGCTGAGATCGACGCGTTCATACATACGGACGGACAGACGGACAGACAGACGGACATGGCCAAATCGAAATCTCTTTTGATACTGATCAAGAATATATATACTTTATAGGGTCGGAGATGTCTCCTTCTACCTGTTAGATACATTTGCACAGATGTAATACCGCCTTTTTACCCATTTTATGGGTACAGGGAGTAAAAATAGCTAAACTGAAAAGATTAATTAAAAAATCAAAAATATAATTCATAAATAACTCCGGAAATCATGAACCACGATCATGAACCATTTATTGCAATGTAATGCAGAAGAAAATGATAGATACATATGTATATAGCCATTCAAGTTGAGTCGAATAAAGCCCAATCAGTCACAGCAAACAGCTATGTGATTGAGTCAAGAATTACTCGGAAGTCAAAGTGCGTAGTATTCTGACTTAGTTTGACCCAATGGTATACCTGAGTATTTATGTACTACAGGAATATGCTTGTTAAAAAATAGCATCAGCCAAACAAGCAAACATAAATTTTCAGCTATTTTATCCGAAAAAAAGGATCAATAAGAACTAAAACAGAATAGCCTGAACAGCTTATATAGAGAAAGAAACTAAAAAACTTCCTGTACCCAGGTCAAAAATTTCCAATCACATCTACGTACACTTACACATACACCCACACATACACAAAAGACGCACCCACACGAGCACAGTTCAAGCGCAGCGCAAGCGAGGCATTTTAAGTTGTGGCTGTGCTGCTTCTTGCCTCGCGCTCCACAATTGAATCTTATTTGTTGAATAAGTTCCGTGTTTATTATCCGAACAACTTGAAATTTGGACAGTAGATTAGCAGTGACTTAAGTATTGCACATGCCAAATCCCAAAGCTATATCTTTAAAATTGTTCCTGTAAAACGGTTTTTATCGAATTGCGGGGGAACGGGGGGAGATATCTCAAATCTTGACCTGCTCCCGCTATACACGAACCTACATTTCAAATTTGGTGTCTCTAGCTCTTATAGTTGCTGAGATCCTTGCGTTCATACATACGGACGGATAGGCGGACAGACAGACGGACATGGCCAAATCGAAATCTATTTTGATACTGATCAAGAATATATATACTTTATAGGGTCGGAGATGTCTCCTTCTGTCTGTTACATACATTTGCACAGATATAATACCATACCCATTTTATGGGTATAGGGAGTAAAAAATGCAATAGCATAATTTTAACCAATATTTTGCAGAACTTTGACTCTGCCACTAACACATGTTCGTTATGCAATCCTTTCTTTGAAGTCAAAAAAATTATTTCAAAATATTTGTGTTACTATTCAAGATTGTGTTACTATTCAATACCAGAGAGTTAGGGGCCTCCTTTCTAAACTCCAACACCTGTATTTGAGTAGTACTGCTTTTGAATCTGACATTATCGCTTTTTCTGAGACTTGGTTAAACTCAACCATTTCTGACTGCGAAATATTGTCAAATAAATTTATAACTTTTAGGCATGACCGACCGACTAGACGAGGTGGTGGCGTTCTAATTGCCGTCAATACCACATTTCAGTCGGAATTGTTATCCCTAAATCATTCTGCGGATGTTGAAATAGTTGCTGTAGAAGTTACTCTTCCATCTCTCTATATTACCTGCTCATATATTCCTCCAGCTTCTGATTTACAAGTTTATATGCAACATATAGGCTGTATTAACGAAGTATTTTCCCAAGCGCGTGACATTGACTCAATTGTTGTGCTGGGTGATTTCAACTTGCCTGCCATAGCATGGTCTTTTGTCAACTGCGCGAATTATCTTACTCCCTCCTCTCAGCATGACTTCTTAGACTGTCTACTAGACTTCTGTGCCTGAAGATTTATATCATCCTACATTAGAAATTTCTCTTTATTTTTCTAAGCCTTTTAGCTCACCTTCCATTTCCTCTGAGCCATATCGTTGCTTTCGCAAAGGTAATTTTACCTTGCTTAATCAACTGATCTCTGCAACTGATTGGTCCTTGCTTGACAACGCAGTTGACATTGATTGCGCTCTTAACTAATTCTATGTAACACTTAACTCTCAATTAGACATATGTATTCCTAAGTCTTCTCGCAAAGTTGTGTTAAGCCCCCTTGGTTTACGCCCAGACTCTCCAACTTAAAAAATATTAAATCTAAATATTTTAAAAAGTTTAAGATGTCTGGTTCTTGTCTCGAGCTATCTAAATATTCTATCGCTAAATCTAACTTCTCTCTTCTTAACTCACAATGTTACTCGGAATATATCGCCCGATGCAAAAGTCAATTTGCATACAATCCTAAACTTTTCTATTCTTTTGTTAACTCTAAACGTAAATCTTCACGTCTTCATTCTTCTTTCTTTTTTGGCACTGAAAAAGCATGCAGTGACTCAACTGCTGTGAACTTATTTGCCAAATTTTTCCAATCCACCTATTCATCTATTCCTCTTTCTAACACATCCTATCCCTACAGTATTTCTTCTTCTAATAATATTTTTGCTCCCACTATTTCCGCATTATCCCTTCTATCTGCTAATAAGTCCGTAAAACATTCTTACTCTCCTGGGCCTGATCATATTCCAAGTTGTGTGTTAAAGGAATGCAGCTCTTCTTTAACTCTTAAAATTATTTGAGAAAATTATTACAGAAACTTTGAAGCATCTCTGTAAATCTATAATTTCTTCATCCCAACATGGATTTATAAAGAGTCGGTCTACTACGACCAATTTACTAGAGTTTTCATATATTATAAATGTTGCATTCCAAAAGAAAATGCAAGCTGATGTCATTTACACTGATTTCAGTAAAGCATTTGACTCTGTAAGCCATGATCTTTTGATTTATAAACTTAATTGTATTGGCTTTCCTTTCTCTTTTCTGTCTTGGATCTCTTCTTATTTAAAAAATAGAACCCAAAAAGTACTACTTAGATCTACAATTTCTAAACCTGTTTTCGTAACTTCTGGTGTACCCCAAGGAAGTCTCCTTGGTCCTTCATTCTTCACACTTTTTACACCCTGTACCCATAAAATGGGTAAAAAGGGGGTACTAAATCTGTGCAAATGTATGTAACAGGCAGAAGCAGACACCTCCGACCCTATAAAGTATATATATTCTTGATCAGTATCAAAAGAGATTTCGATTTGGCCATGTCCGTCTGTCCGTCCGTATGTATGAACGCAAGGATCTCAGCAACTATAAGAGCTAGAGACACAAAATTTTGAATGTTGGCTTGTGTATAGCGGGAGCAGATCAAGTTTATTTTAGATTTGAGATATCTCCCCCCGTTTCCCCGCTATTCGATAAAAACAGTTTTACAGTAACAATTTTCAAGATAAAGATTTGGGATTTGGCATGTACAATACTTTAGTCACTCTTAATCTACTGTCCAAATTTCAAGTCGATCAGATAACAAACACGGAAGTTATTCAACAAAAAAGATTCAGTGCTGGAGCGCGGGAGGAAGAAGCAGCACAGCCACCACTTAAAATGCCTCGCTCGCTGCGCTCGAGCTGTCGCTCGTGTGTGTGCGTCTTTTGCGTATGTGTGTGTGTATGTGTAAGTGTACGTACATAGATGTGATCGGAAATTTTTGACCTGGGTACAGGGAGTTTTGTAGTCGGGTATACTCGACTATAGCATTCTTACTTGTTATTAATGATCTATTTTATTACACTCTCATATACTCACGTATGCAGATGATGTAAAACTTATTCTATCATTTAATAATCCTCTCCAAACCAGACTACTTCAACGTGACTTAAACTCTATGCAACTGTGGTGTTTGGCTAATCATCTTCCTCTTAATTGTTGTAAATGCATGTTTATGACATTCAGTCTATCCAAGCCCTATCTCGGTAACTATTCTATTGATAACTTTCCCTTAAAACGTATTACCTCTGTTAAGGACTTAGGTGTCACTTTCGATTCTAAACTTAACTTCAACTTGCATATTTCCTCAATTGTTAATGTTGCCAAGGGTGTACTTGGATTCATCAAGCGTTGGTCGAAGGAATTTTCCTTTCACCACAAAACTGCTCTATGGTCGCTCGTACGCCCTATTCTGGAATACTGCTCATGTATATGGTCTCCTCAATACAAAAATAGTGAGATCCGTATTGAGTCAGTCCAGAAGCAATTTCTATTATTTGCCCTACGTAGTTTAAATTGGGATCCTAATCTTCGTCTGCCATCTTATCCCAGTAGACTCTTACTTTTAAATCTTCCGACATTAGCTAACCGTAGAATAACTCTTGGTGTGGTTTTAATACAGAAGTTGATTAGTGGCGACATAGATTCTCCCTTTCTTTTAAGTCGTCTTAATTTCTCTGTCCCTTGTAGACCTACTAGAAATTTTATTCCCTTATCTCTTCCTACATGCACTTCTGATTTCGCTTTACACAATCCTTTTCGTGTACTATGCACACAGTACAGTTCTGTTTTTCATGTTCTCTCCTCGGAACTCTCTCTTCCCTCCATTAAGCTTGCTCTTTTGAATCACCTACGGGTAATCTCTGGCCAATCCCAGCTGTGAGCAGGGGCGCAGCTTGCCAGTGTGGCAAATAATCTTCCCCCGTCGGGTCGGAGATTGCCCATTCTATGTCCCCCTTTATTTCCTATTTTCTACTCTATAACTCTTTTATTCTTTCCCATCCCTACCCGTTCCTAGATGTTTTTTTCCTTAATGTAATCTCTAACCAACCTCGCTGTGAGCTGGGGCACAGCTTGCCAGACTGGCTAATAAAACTTCCCCCACCGGGTTGGAGATTTCATTTCAATTCATTTTTTCCTACTGTCTTTCTTTATTCTTCTTCTTTAGTTTAAATTTTAAATTATCCATAAATTCTACAAGCTTTTTTTTCATAACTAACTCTTCACTATCTTGATATAGGCTCTAATAACGCCACCGGTAATTCTTTGCTGTGAATAGGGGCATAGCTAGCCGGACTGGCAAATAAACTTCCCCCAACGTGCTGGTGTCGTTATTAGATTTCAATTGTAACTTCGCGTAGGCTTTTAAAATGTTTTCCTTATATCTATGTATTATATTATATTTTTTGATTCGAGGCAGCACTGTTTTGCCTTCGTAAATAAATAAAATAAAAAAATATATAAAAAAATAATAAAATACAAACTAAAACTAAAAAAATAAAATCTATATGCATTTCGTATAGTCATGCTTGAGGTTGACTATATTTTCTTTTAAGCAAATAGACACAACTTATTTGGAGCTTCGGCTCATTGGATTTGGGTTTTTATTTTTGTAGTCGATTTGTTTAAGAAGAAAACAACTATTTGGGGGGACACACTTTCACACCCGCTATTATTTTAACGCCAACTTTTGCTCAATTTCACTGTCGCTTGCCGATTTATTTAAACTTTAGAGGGCTTTCTTTTGTTTCACTTTGTTAAAGATCACGATTTCGGCGTTTTAGCGGCTATACGTCCGACGGGGTGAAGAGAAGACGGTGAACTGAGAAGTGCAGCGAGAACTTATCCGCTGTAGGGCCTTGGCCTAGCTTCGGCAAACCTTATCTCCGCTTTGGGTCACAAATATTAAATTTTTGGTGCCAAATCTGTGTAATTAAACAGACAAATTCCCAAATAGGGAAATGAGCAACCGGCTTCATATATGAAAAGGTCTTTATATATGAAAATTTACCCTTTTTGGATTTTCACCAGAAACTTGCCAATTTCCGCTCACTTGATCTGCGTTTCTCCGGTGCTAGCCTCAAGGCCAAGCAAAAAAGGAGCCTCGAGAATTTACCAGAGCTTTGGGAGGAATACTCTGTGGGCAAATAATTATGGTAACGATGCCAAAAATCACTTAAGGCATACTTACTCCTGGCAAGAAAGCACTTTCTGAGAATCTTTTTGAATCGATTTGAGGTTTTTCTCTCCGCGCGACGAGTTTAAAACTACTATTTTAGCCTTAGGTTAAAGGAATAACAATTTTCCCACTATTGCTACAGCACAACTGTGTAGCTCGGCAGTCACGATCAGAAAGAAAGAGGCTTGCTTTCCGCTGGACTAGGGAACCTCTTCCCGGAAATGGGAGATAGTTGTCACAGGTTGACTGTGAACCTTTACACTGGAAATTTTACCTTTTTGAGCAGGGCTGCTGCATGACCTTGCAACTCGTAGCAACAATAGATGGCGCTAGTAGGAAGGCTTAGGGACAGCACTACCCACATCTGGGCTTAATCAAAAATTATTTAAAGAAGTCTCCAAAATTACAAACAAAAATAAAATTTAAAATATTTATATCGAATTTTTTTTAAAAAGTTAATTAAATCGTAATTTCTGCAAAGCTATTTTACTACTAAGTTTAAGAACTACTACTAAATGTGAATATAAACTACTATACCCAAAGCGGACAACAACCCAAATAGTAGTGCCTACTTTTAGGTAGTAAAGTAAATTGACATGGCCAAACGGGGCGACAAGCGCCACTACATTAGGTTGCACCTCACATCGAATAACACCAATTTGAGGGCTGAAAAGGCCTTCGACACTCACTTGCGTTGCGGGAATATAATTTCTCGTCACAAAAATCTTTAAACTTCAACAATGTATTTAGCATTGTAAATGTCGAATTCCATCGAGTTGCAACATCAAACTCAGGTTTTGGTAATGATTTAGCCGTAATTAAAGCCCTTTGAAAATAAATATAAATTATTTAAAGTATAAAAAATATCTTAAAAACGTACCACACACATCCACTAAATTGAATCGTGGAATCCTAGGTATAAATGCGCAATATTATAATGGCAGTGAGATTTGTGTAAGGATTTTTTGACTTATAGAGCTTCAAAAGTCACATACAACTACAAATTTGTGTGCCGAAATAAAGTGTATTTTAAATGATTTCAATTTAAAAAAAAACCAAATATATTTCATTACAACCGACAATGGGCGTAACATGCTCAAAGCAGTAGATCTACTGAGCGATTGCTCGATCGAAGTTACCGAAGTTACTGGCGAGACTGATGACACTGCTGAGAATTTGAATGATGAGGCACTGCTCGAAGATATAAATATATACTCAATAGCCTCCATCAAATGTGCAGCACATACCCTGCAGCTGGCAGTAAAGGATTTTCACCAACACGTGAATTCCCTTTATATTATTAAACAATTAAGAATGCTATAGTCGAGTATACCCGACTACGAAAATCCCTGTACCCAGGTCAAAAATTTCCGATCGCATCTTCGTAAACTTACACATACACAAGGACGCACACACACGAGCCACAGCGCAAGCGACAACGCAAGCGAGGCATTTTAAATGGTGGCTGTGCTTCTTCTTCCCCTCGCTCCAGCACTGAATCTTCTTTCGTAAATAACTTCCGTGTTTATTATCCGATCGACTTTGGACAGTAGATTAAGAGGGACTAAAGTATTGTACATGCCAAATCTTAAAGCTATATCTTGAAAATTGTTTTTGTTACGGCTTTTATCGATTTGCGGGGGAATGGAGGGAGATATCTAAAATATGAAACAAACTTGACCTGCTCCCGCTATACACGAACCTACATTCCAAATTTGGTGTCTCTAGCTGTTATAGTTGCTGAGATCCTTGCGTTCATACATACGGACGGACAGACGGACAGACGGACGGACGCACAGACGGACAGACAGACGGACATGGCCAAATCGAAATCTCTTTTGATGCTGATCAAGAATATATATACTTTATAGGGTCGGAGGTGTCTCCTTCTGCCTGTTACATACATTTGCACAGATTTAGTACCCCCTTTTAACCATTTTATGGGTACAGGGAGTAATTAAAAATAATCATTATATTGTTAATTTTTAATTAAAACTTATAATGATTACAGTCCCTGGTTTTAACAATGCCGGCGTTTGGCCGCCAGCTTTTCCGACGACGCCGTACGCGTGCGATTGCTTGCCGCTCCTGAAGGGGCGGGGGCAGCCTCTAGGATCCGAGGCAGAAAGCGCAAGCATATTCGACGAAATAGGCTCTCCACCTCGAGGCGATGAGCAGTGACTCTACGTAAGGGGCCAGGTTGGTCTTCCTCGTGATCGCACGGCGGGGACGCATACTTACCGCCTGCGCGTCCACCCTCAGGGTCGGTATCGACGTCACCTCGACTGTCATCGTTGAGCGCCGGCTCCGGGAGTGCTTCCACCTCGGCTGAGGGCGCTTGATCGCCACGACTCCTCCACGTTAGTCGATGCCGACTAGTCGCTCTACGGAGTTTGTGGTATTTGTGAATACCGAAAAGCGACACTGGTGCGGGCCCTCTTTGAACTTCCGCCGGTTGTACTCCCGGCCATAGCGAGGATCTCGGCGGCGGCCACCATCGTGGGGATCGGATCTCGCTTCTACCTTGCTGCAGATCTCAATCACGTCGTCTTCTTCCATCTGTGGAATCAACTCATTCACTTCCTGCTTCCGGTGGTAGTTCTAATCCACCTCTTATAGTCTCTGATAGTTCAAAAACTAACATCCTCCCTCTTACTTGGCTATCGGAATGTAAGAGGTCTTTGTAGTAAACTTAGTAATCTCATGTCGTAGCCGTTTCTGAAACATGGTTAAGGCCCGACATACTTAATTCCGAATTTCTATCTAAAAAATTCTCCATATATAGAAATGATCGCGCTACTCGTCATGGTGGTGGTGTTCTTATTGCTATTGATGCAGATTTATCTGCAGCGCGGGGGTAAGAAGAAGCACAGCCACCACTTAAAATGCCTCGGTTCCGCTTTCGCATGTGCTATCGCTTGTGTGTGTGCGTCTTTGTGTATGTGTAAGTGTACGAAGATTAGATCGGAAATTTTTGACCTGGGTACAGGGAGTTTTGTAGTCGGGTATACTCTCTCTTCCCTCCTCAGATTTATCTGTATATTCTTTGCATACTTCTGCTATACACTTTGTTTCTTCTATGCTTTCTGATCGTGATTTTCTTGTTGTTATTGGTGACTTCAATATTGCCGGTACCACCTGTTTTTCAAGTTCTGACTCCAGCGTTATGTCTTCCACATATCACCACTATTTTATTGACAGTTTATTTGGGATGTCATTGTGTCAAATCAATGCTATCCCAAATTCTTTACATCAAATGCTTTGTCATATTTTTGTCTCGGACTCCTCCTCCTTATCTGTTTCCCGAACTGACCCTATATCCTTTCCTGAAGATCCTTATCACCCAACTTTGGAAGTGTTGATTGACTTACCAGTCAGGGTGCAGAGCCCAGATAGTAAGCCTGCAGAGCGAATTCGTCAATTTCGGAAAACTGATTTTACTAAACTCGCTTAGCTCCTATCCTATAATGACTGGTCCCAGCTTTCATATGAAAAGACATGGATAGTGCAATTAAAATTCTTTACTTTAAATTTGAAGTTTGATATTTGTGTCCCGTTGCTTAAGCCATCTAGGTCTAACAAACCTATGTGGCTTACACGAGAATTAATAAACTTGAAAAATAGAAAGTCGAGACTGTCCAAGAAGTTCAAGGAATCTGGCTCTTTCTTAGATTTCTCTCGATATTTGATGTGCGAAAGCCTTCCGAATTCAAAGTTTAGAACTTGACAAAGAGTATCAAACGGAAAGCGATCCCTAATTATCCTATCCAAAACGGACATGACTGGTGCATGTCTGAATCTGAGAAAGCTAGTATCTTCGGTCTTGAACTTGAGGAAAGATTCGCCCCTTGGGGTCTTTCTGCTTACGAATCTGATTAATGCCATCATTCTACATCCATATTTTGCACCAGCTTGGAAGACTGCCTTAGTCACCATGACCCACAAAAGCGGAAAGACAATTGACGACCAAAACTCGTACAGATCTATAAGTCTCCTCTGCACCTTGTTCAAACTCTTCGAAAGTCTTCTGCTTAGGCGCAAACGGATCGAATTATAAGACTCGAATGCAATTCCTGACTTCCAGTTTGGATTCAGAAATGATCATGACACGCAAGAACAACTCCACAGAGTTGTAGATTTTATCCGTGACGCTTTTGTCGAAAAATTATACTGTACAGGCATTTTCTGGATCTCCAACAAGCGTTTGATCGAGGCTGGCACGACGGTCTTATCGTTAAATTTAAGAGAACCCTCTCTCCATGTATCTCTGCTGTCCTGATTAGCTGGCATCGTGACAGAAACTTTATAGTTCATGTAAACGGTGCCAGAAGCAATCTTCATCCCATACTGCTAACATGCCACCCTTGAGAAACGAGAACTGCCTGCTAGCGCTATATGCTGATGACACGGCGCTCTTGTGCAAATTTTCCTAACACATGGGTTGCTATATGCTCGCGCAGAGATATATAAGGTCTTTCCTGGCCTGGACCAAGTCTTGGAACATCAAGCTGTCTCCTAGCAAGTCGGTTCACGTCAATTTTACCAAGAAAAGAAAAAGGAGTCCACCAGTCTTTTTAAACGGGGTCCCCCTCCCAATTGTGATCAAACAAAAATACCTTGGACTTACATTAGATAAGTCACTCACGTTCAAATTCCATACCAGAGTGCTTAGACACTCTCTCCAAGCACGATTCAAGAAACTTCAGTGGATGTTGAATGTATTATCCAAGCTTCTCATGCCCATCTGGACATATGGAGTGGCCATATGGGGCATTGCTGCTAATACATACATAATGGCATTACAAACAAAACAAAATTTTATTAGGAGGTCATCGGTCGGGAACCCTTCTCTTGTGAGGAACTCCTTTATCAGAAGAGACCTGGTTATTCCCTCTGTTATGGAGGTTATTAATATAATTTACAGGAACCATGCCATAACAACCCGTTAGCAAAAGCTGTGGCATATCGCAGAATTTTGCGTAGAAGGCTTAAGCGCATATTTATTGATGCCCGTCCTGGGAGACGCTGATCATTTGTAATTGTAATGCTTTCGAGCGGATTATGTATTTTATTTAAGATGTTCCCTTTTAATTTCGCAGAAATTGTTTATGTACCGATTCTATTCTATCCTGATGAATTGGGGACACCAAATACAAGAACCATATTCAAGAATACGTCGAACAAGAGAGGTGTAAAGAATTTTAGTAATGTAGGGATCGTTAAATTCTTAAGACCAGCGCTTAATGAAACCTAGGACAACAAAAGCACGATTAGCGGTGGAAGAGATATGTTTGTCAAGCTTAAGCTTAGGATCTAAAAGGATACCCAATTCATCAACAATTCGAACAAGCGGCTTGCAATAAGGAATATAATTGTTTAAAAAGGGCGTTCGCCTATAAAAGGATATTACGTTATACTTACCACAATTAAGATCTAATAAATTTACCCGACACCAGGCTTGAAAACTGTCAAGATCAGGTTGCAACCTTTGACCAGATAAGAAATCAGTAGATGACAGACAAAGCTTAACATCATCGGCATACATCTGTGAGGAGAGTCCTCCCGGATCCCGTCACAACAGCAATTATTACTACTAAGATTACTGGTTTGTTATTGTATAAATATTAAGTCGTTGCAAGAAGCACCCCTTAGTGAGTCAAGCGTAAGGAGCCCTAAATGTATGTTAATAGGATTAACTAATTAAGCAATAATATTAAAAGGTAAGCAGTTAGTATTTATTTCGAATTCAAATCTAACGGCCTGATCCACAGCACGCACGCAGTGTTGAGCGGTTGAGCGCGATTCTGCCACTAGAGCGCGTCTCTTATGAGAGCGAAAGTTCTAAGGCAGAGAACGAAAGCTGTTAACCGATTCGGATTACCGTGGTCAGCGCGAGGCTTGGCTGAAAAGAGCTCGGCGAGTTTGACGATAGTCGTGACGGCATAGCGTAGAATAACGGACAACTGTGAACAAAAGGAGTGACAAGCAAGTAAGCGACCGTTTGTCTAGTATTAACATAGTAAAAATTTAACTAATAGTTTGTAGTTTAAGTAATAAACGCTTATTAAACCTGCTTACCTCTGCCTAATAATTAATCTAACCCCTCAACCCCCAGCATAGTGACAAGTAGCATAGTGTGTTCCGGCGGCAAAATACAAGTGGAAAAGTGTGAGTGTCAGTTGTTTGCTTAAGGCTAGTGAGTGTAAGAAAGTCAGAGGGCGGCTGAGGCGACTACCTAGTAGGTGTAGTGCGGTTGAGGCTTTTGCCCGGCCACTAATAGGTGTGGTGCGACTGAGGCTCTAGCCCGGCAACTATTAGGCGAATTGCGACTGAGGCTTTGCCTGGCAACTAGTAGGTAGTGCGTGTCTGCGGCTCTAGCCTAGTCACTAGTAGGTAAAGGTTGACCGAGGCTTTGGCGCGGTCGTTATAAGGTGGAAATCGTGCAGGATAGTGTAGCCGGTAGAATTTGGGTATTTGGCTTGTCTACGAACCCCGTTTCTCAGTGCCCCAGCGATTTACAAATATTCTTGTAAACAGAACCTTGGCTAGACTGAGATTTGTACCCCGGCCAAGAAACTTCTTTACACATCATCACCCCAGAGTGATTTATGACAGAAGGGAGGTCATTTATGAACAACGTAAATAATAAGGGGCCAAGATGACTTCCTTGTGGTACACCGGAAGTAACTTGAACAGACTTAGAGTTTCAGCCTTTGAAATAGGATTTGGGTTCTAGGTGATAAATAGTTAGAGATCTAAAGAATTAAGTTATTTGGATCTCTGAGAATAAATGAAGTTTGTGAAGTAATAGAGAATGATTAGCAGAGTCAAAAGCCTTACAGAAATCAGTGTAAATAACATCTGTTTGCATATTAGATCTATATTTAACAAACCCTTGCTGGCAGGGTGATATTATAGATAAACACAAATGTTGAAGTTGAGAAGTTAATAATTTCTCAAAAATCATAGGATGTTAGGGAATGAGCACAACTAGACGGACAATTTAAAATGAACAAATAATGGCTTTAAAATACCTTCAACACAGTACCTAACCATACAGCTTGGTACTCCATCAGGTCAATGTAAAAATACGGGCTTCGGGGTCTTAACTGGTATCCTAATTTTGAATTGATCAGCCAAATTAGTTTTGCAGTTCTATCAGATGTTCTAGAAACTTTCTTCCTCTTTTTCTTGAAACTTGTAGTACTAATTATTCCAGGGACCGTAATTATTATAATAATTGAAAATAAAAATTATGTTTAAATTTTTATTATAAGAACTTAAAATGAAAGTTACTTTTTAATTTTTATAATAAAAATTGAAAATAAAAAAACATTATACACAAAGCATATACTTTTATTGACGAAATACACAGACCAGAAATATATATAAAATTAAAAACATTATTTAAAAAAAAAACTTCCCCGAGAAACTTATTGACAATTTAATAACAAACGCGACAACCCAAAACAGGAACACAGACTAAAACAAAGACATAGAAAAGAGGATAAGCAATACATTAGTGTACCATACATACAAAATTTAACAAATCGGCAAACAATAACCAAAATAATTCCAGACGCACATGCCAAACACCTAATGTACGCGTACAAAGCACATACAAACACAAGAAACAACAACATGCCATATATTAGATTAAGTGCAATGGAAAAGAAGGTGAAAGATGCAACGGAGTATTTATAGGAACAACAAAACGCGCGCTAGGCACAAGAATTGCAGAACATAAAGGAGATGCAAACAAAGGGAAAATGACAACAGTACTTGCGCAGCATATCACAACAACAGGACACACAGTTGATTTCGACAACACCAAAATATTAGACATTGAGAGAAGATAACGAACGAGACGGACGCTAGAGAGCCTACGAAACAGAGTCTATGAAAATCTCGGTATGCGCCAGCTGCTACATAAAAGTGCAAAAGCGATAACAAATCTTCCTCTTGAATCGCTCTCTCGACCCTAAAACTTATAAGTGCGACTGAAATCACCATATTGCTTATGTCTCTCAGACTCTGCCTAGTTTTGCAATCGATCTACGGTAAGTAAAAGTTGACCGATATGCGTATATCGACACGATAGTTGTTCGTCTTAGTGTTGGAAAACATCAAATATTTACCAGAGTTGCCAGTCAGGTAGATATTAGAACCGCACAAATTTGAATTTGTTAATAATAGTTAAAGATAAAATGTGAATACGAAGCTAAAAATAATACGAGCAATTTATCGCTCTCTCGGCCTTAAAACTTATAAGTACGACTGAAATCGCCACATTGCTCATGTCTCTCAGACTTTGCCTATGCTTTGCTATTGATCTACGGTAGTTGGCGCGCTACTGCTGGAGTACTACAATTTGGTTAATTTTATTCATTTAAGCTTATTAATTAGTTATGTAAATTTTTAGTTAATATAATGCGAATGTTGCTGGGCTGATTTACTACACAATACATAATAATTGTAGTAAATCGGAACATCTGCATTCGCATTATAGATTGCTTATCGATTTTCCATAAATGTATCGGTCGGTCAATATTTGTTAGTACCAACATGTAATAAGTTTGCCGCCAAATTTGAGACTTTTAAATTTTTACTGACAGCGGTGAACATTTCGGCAGTGCACGGGACTTACGCAAACAGAATACGATAAATGTAGCTATGTTTGTTAAGACCTACCGTAATATTTAAATAAAACACTTATGACCAAATGTAACATTAATATTTACATGATACATAAAGAATACACACATTAAATACATAAAAAGAAACAAACTGTCTAATTGACACTTTAGCAATATTTAGGCTAGCAGGACAACAACCACCAAGTTGCTGACTGCGCACATGCACTTATTGCTTACTGCATGCGTATAATCGCATACATAATGCTTACTACACTGACCTAAATTAAGCAATACATCAATATGCACTTTAACACACATAATTAATAAGCACTTTTTATACCAATGTTATTCATATAAATAGACCATAAGTTTGCTCAATAAAATAGTCTCAGACAGAACCCCACCCGCGGTAATTCTTTTTGTTGGCTCATTCTCCGCTGCCTACCTAGTTCAAGTGCTAGTTACGGCAAATAAAAACGAATTCAGTTTATGTGCTGTAATTCAAAATACTACATTATCCCCAGGATAAACAATGTTTAAACAATGGAAATGATTGTTTTAAGAGTTTTCACTTGAATTAAGGAAAGACATTTTACCAACCTTGCGCTATTTTCTCAATGTAGGTATTTTTCTTCTAACTTCAAAAATATGGGGGTCAAAGTCAAATGAGTGAGATTATTTGTTTAGTTAGATCGGCTTCAAAGTCATTGTCTCAGCTCTACACAACAAATCATAAGGCGTTTGACTCAACTTTGGTTTCCACGGAAGGGAAAACTGTGATACGCTATTTTTGTGTATTTCTTACGATTGACGAAAGTAGTAAAATTCAAGATAATGCACTTTTATTTAAATATTTCGCCGGGCGAGTCCGGTTTATTTCCAGCTATAAATAATAAATAGTTATAAGAATTGAAATTTAATGAAATTAAATTGAATATAGATAGGAAATGCTAGCAACGCCGCGGTAGCTAGTGTATGTATATGAATGTAAAGTGAAATGTTTGTTAATTAATTATATGTGTGTAAATGTTTTTATATGCATGCAAACGCCCTGAAGAAGGCGTAACATCCGCCGAAACGCGTAGGAGGACAATTTTAATAGGGAATATGATATGGTTTTTATTAAAATGAACTACAACGGCCGTAATAACTCGCAATAGGAAACACGAAAAAAAAAAATTATATTTGTACCTGAAAAATCGCTTGCGCTTAACTCCGGTATGGCTGATTCCGGGTTCACCCAAGCGTTCTTAACGCAGGGCAGGGAACCATGTCTTCCCGCCGCTTTGGTCACGCCGGGATCGGCAACTACTGCGCTTGACCCGGGAAAGTTTAACAGGATAAAAGAAATATTTGATAGCTTCCACAGCAATCTTCAGCGTGCCTCTAAAGACCAGAGGCGTCATTACAATTTACGTACACGCGATGGTTCTGTCGAGGCTGCATCAGCTGTCGCATGCTTCAGAGGGCTTCACAGCAAAATTGGCGCTCAAGTTTGAAGGCCCTTACCGAGTTATCAAATTTGTCTCTCCCAACATCGTGCGTCTCACGAAACAGGGCGAGCGCAAGCGACATGGCCAACATAATGCAACTTAAACCTTTCTTTCAGGGAACCACAGAAGAAGAAGAGGATCAGGACTCTGCAAACGAGCAGCCTAGCCACGGCGGGTGTAAGAACGTGACCCGCCACTAGATTTAACCCTGTTTGTAGCTTAAGCTAACCTAATTAACATAATAACTCCGTAGTTTGTAAGCTGCACTGCTACGAAGAGGCCTACTAATTAAGTTCCCAAGTAAGATAATATGTTTGGACGTTGATGTACTTAAACGAACAGTACTTTCAAGTGGCCCAACGCGCGGACCCAGTCAAAATGCAACTCAGCTCAACCGAACAAGGGGCGCGCCGCATAACGTGCGGTAACGAAGATCGCGGACAGATAAATAAGTACAAAATAAACAAGTAAGGACGGCGATCTTCGGAGTGCCGAAGCAATATACCGCAGCAGGAATTAATTTTTATACAAAACTTAATTTTTGTCTGATTGCTCCTATGTGGTCCGATTTTGATTTGCTCAGATTGTATTAACTCTCTAGAGACTCTGTTTGGGAAAGTTTGGTAAGGATACATTAATAAACAAAAGTGTTTCATTCAAAAACATAGTTGTCGACCGATCGTTCCTATGGCTGCTATATGTTTAAGTAGTCCGATTCGGCCGGTTCCGACATTTATACTGCCTGCAGCAAAAAGAAAGGTCTGTGCCAAGTTTCATTACGATAGCTTTAAGACTGAGAGACTAGTTTGCATAGAAACAGACGGACATCGCTATATCGACTCGGCTATTCATGTTGATTCAGAATATATATACTTTGTTGGGTCGGAATCGTCTCCTTCAGTCCATTACACATTTCGTGACCAAATATAATACCCTCTGCTAGGGTATAGAAAGTAACTATGGGCTACATAGATAACATAATAGTGTAGTTCTAAGTAAAGCAGTAGCATTCATATTAGGTGATAAGGACTGTTATAGTTAGAACATAATATAGAAAATGGATTATGGATAGAATAATTCAGGAATCGCAAATAAGACTTATGAGTTTAAAAAAATCAAACCTGATAAAAAATAAAATAAAGTATGAAATTTGGCGGAAAAGTCGGGACACGCTGGACCACTTTCATTATTCAGGTTCTCTTTCAACTGACGCCTCCTCCTGCTCTTTCTGACACGACCACTTCTTCCCCTTCTTCAGAAGTGCCGTCATTGGTTATACCAGAGTTGCGAAATTGGGTACAAGCCGCCTGTAGCACGAAGCCATCCTGAGGCATTGGCGCAACTCTTTGACACTGGATGGGGCCTTTGGATTTCTTATCGTCTCCATATTGTCAGGGTCAGTCCGATTGTTGTAGGCCGATTGGAGACCAAATGGCATCACCCGCCATTGGAATAAACCCCTCCCAGGCACAGTGAACACCGTGCACTCCCTGCTATCGGCTACCATGGGGATTTACCAATATCCGTGCTTCAAATCTAGGGTAGAAGCGAAACGGGCATGGCGTAACCTGTGAGGGTATGAGCATATTCAAGTTAAGCAGAAACCCAGTTCATATTTATTCAAATAATTGCACCCGTTGCGTTGACAATTGGAATTTGAACGGTCAGTACAAAATATGAGTTAAGTCGAGATGAGTTGGCAGGACCAATTAATTCACAAAGACCAATTAATTGAGCCTGATTTTGAACACCTCTGCCTGGGTGAAAGTCATCGATATCAGCCTATGCATAGCCCTGTGATCGATTTCCTGTGTATCATCGAACAAACGCAGCGTTATATTTAACTCGGGCTAAGAAAAATCTTATTGCATCCAGTAAAAAACTGAGAAATTGATTACAATTGTGATCGCAAACGATCACAATGACTTCACGACGTGCGATCGCACCCATATTTAGATTCGAAACCATTGTTAACCAGGTATGTGACGCAAATAAGTGCAATTCACGCCTGATGCTAATCTTATGTGGGCGTTGGCTTGGCAGCGGGTCAGCTGCAGCCGCTGCAGTTCTGTGCACCCAGGCCGAGGCTAGTTCGCCTTGCCAATACTCCGCTTGGTGCTACGTTGCGTGCAGTGCACGAGTGCGCTGAGAACTTACGGTCATCCTTTTGTTGCGCGACGCTGACCAAAAGAACAGTTCGCAGGCAACATTGGAATATCGCTTTGGAGCGCGTTTGCTGTGCGTGTGTTTGCTTTGCTTTAAGCGCCATCCATTGCCAAAGCACATCTGCACCAGAAGAGAGTGATACCTAACCTCAAACGACAGTGTACGCAACTCCGCGTCAACGTGTCGCTCTGCAGCGATCAACAGATCACTTGTACGGCGACCACCCTGCTGCAGTACAGCTAATTGGATTTGACGAATTGGGATCAGACGTAGACCACGTGTAACCGAGCGAACGCGTGCTACTAAGCGAGAAGGCGAGAGATTCCCACTATGCGTTCGCATCATTTAGCGCTGCTTAACGGCAGGCCCACGACAATGCAGCAACGCCATCACCTTAAGCCCCCCTAGGATACATTGCTTCGGATTAAAATTAGCTGATTTTATAATGTATCGTCAAGCAAGTTCTATAATTATATCTTTATGTTGTTAAAACGTATTACTTACGAATACGTTCCAGTCATTTAAGTGTGTGAGCAGCCTAACCTAACCATGTACCTTAATAACGTCACTTGACTCCTCCTTTGCGTCAAAAGCTCCGATCGTCGACAGGCCTGCTGAGATCGTGGGACATCGCTGGATGTATTTGTAAGTACGGCGTAGCCGATTGCAGACATGTGTACGGTATGTGGTAATAGTGAAGTTGAAGCTGACCCGACAGTATCTTGAGTCTTGATTCTCGCGTAAATTTAAACTTATAAAACTTGCTCGCCGATATTGTATTCTCGTTGTTGTTAATTTGAAATTGCTCTCGGTTATTGAACACTTAAGTGATTGGTTTAAATTATGTAAAGCCAAACCAAAACAAGTAAGAACGTTGCAGACGTATCCGACAGCAGAATACTCTGTTCCTAGTCCGTTATAATTTGCCTATTTGTGGGTTCGAAAAGCGATGGGAAGAAAACAGTGGTCTGTATATCTAATTTGATGACTGTATCTGTACAGGTGTGGAAGATATAAGTTTAACTCATTTGCGGGAGAGAAGGTGGGGGGGTCAACAATTTGTTGATGCGGATTTGTCCAGGGGGCCAACATTAGCCTGTATGCCAAATTTGGTGACTCTAACTGTACAGGTCTGGGAGATATAGACTATTCTCATTTGCTGAGGAGGGGGTAGGGGGGTCAAAAATGGTTGTTGATTTGAAATGAATTAAAAGCTGTTCAAGGGCACCTAAAGCAACTTTGCCAACTACTTTTTGGGCAGACCCATAACCAATTATAGGTTCTGCATTCCTTTAGGCATTGTCTACCCTTGTTTTTATACTATGTTCCCGAAGGGAAAATAGTATATTGGGTTTGCGAAATGTCCGTCTGTCCGTCTGTCCGTATGAACGCAATTTTTTTGCCTTTATCTTCGAGTTAGAGCAACCAAACTTGGTGCACATGTTGGTGTATACCGTCAATTTATGAAGTGTCGAGATCGACCCCTTCCCCATCCCCCACAATTTGGGGAAAACCTGTATCTTCTTCATTTTTAAAGCTATAGTCACCAAATTTGGCACACAGACTAATGTTGAGATTCCCGACAGATCTGCATCAAAAATGTTGACCCCGATCCCCACCCCCACAAATCGGCATCTGATATCCCCAAAACACGTTTTTCAAGGGGTTTATTCTCCTACAGTTTCAAAGATAGAGTTACCTTATTTGGCATACAGACTAATGTTGACCACCTGGATAAATCTGCATCAACCCATCAATCAACTGCAACTGCATCAATCTGGACCCCCCACCCCCTCCCCCACAAAGGAGACAAATTTATATCTCTCACACCTTTACAGGTAGAGTCACCAAATTTGGCACACAGACTAATGTTAACCTTCTGGACAAATCTGCATCAAAAAGAAATTGAAACCCAATTGGCCACACATGCTTCCCACCTATACATCCCGCATCCGATCCCAATTGACAAACATCCATTAATAATCGTTTATGATCACTCTGGAATTGCGGCAGTGAGCAATAGTTCACCAGCTGACCAAGTGTCATATTATAGCAAATTTTTCAAGCTAATTTATTTTAACAAAATAATAAAGCTTGTATAAACACTCTTATAATGAAATTTTGTGGTTAGCATTTAAAAGTTCTGAAGACAATTTAGTTCTTTGCCAACTTGCATATTTCCAGAATTGGTCAGACTCCTCTTTTGAGCTAATAAAATTGAGATTTGCTCAAGCTGGAAAATTTTTGCATGTCCCTCTTTTATTCAGTTTAATTGTGAATATCTAAGTTACATACTTATGTTCTTTTGAGTTTGAAAACGGATGTGTTATTTCAATTGCAGCGAAGTAAACTTGCTAAAGGATAAGACCCTATCTAATGGAATATTGATTAAGATAATTGACGTACAGTAAATTATCGTATAGTGGGGTATCTATGAACGTAGTTTCTGTATCGTATATCGCATTTATCTGGAGAAAATATGGCGGTTAGACGTAGCATTGAGAGTTTAGCTGCAAAACAGTCCACTGAGCGTGACACTACGCTTGCTTGTACTATTTGCAACGATACGAGTGGGCTAACCGACTATGTCGAAACTCAATGTACACACAAGTTCCATCGTCAATGCCTGTTAAGATGGTTAGACAGTAATGAAACATGTTCAATATGTCGAAAATAACTCAGTTGTTGACACACAACAACATCGGCCTTCACGGAATATAGCTAATCCGGCTAGTACAAGTGCTGTGCCTAGAAGCCGACCAAATACTAGATCATACCCGCACTGTAATGTAAGTGCAAATCCTAGGCTCAACACGTCCAGATGTGCAACAACCTCAAGCTCAAGCAAAAACACAGTCCGAATCTAATGAATTGACAGAATCCAGAAGCTTATTGCTGGCTCCCTTGAAACGTATCGAATAAATATGGCCGCAGCATTGACGGATGAAATCCGTGCAGCTGTGCGTAGTTTATCAATTTCAGATGTACAACACGATCCTCTGGAGGAACCCCAACTTAAATGTGAATTTCCTATTCCTCCAGTAGTTCCTCGCAGGAGTATGGATAGTAGCGCTGGGAATAGGCATTACACAGTCCGCAATAGCAATAACTCCCCTGTTCGCCGTGAGACTGCTGTCGAGCACCGGACAGAACGTCAAATGTAATTTCTAATTGGCATTTAAGATTGAGTGGCTCTTCGACTGACATTTCAATCAAAGATTTAATTTACCGTGTAAATTGTATGACTTCGCGATGCTTGAACGGATATCTTGATCTGCTGTATAGATTTAGCAATCTCCTGTTTGCAGGACCAGCATTGAATTTTTATTTAGATCTCATGATGAAATGAATTTGTTTATACGCGTCCCCGTTTGAGGGAAAGGTACAACAGAATGATCTAATCTTCAGTATTAAGATGACAAAAAACAAAACAGAATTCGAATTCGGAACAACAAAATTTGGTAATTATACGGCTTAACGCCCGTATAAAAAGAAAGCACGGAGAATATTGGCCTAAGGCTCAAAAACCCGGTAAAATTCCAAGAACCGATGGTAATTCTATGCTTGAGCTCCCGTATAGAAACAAAGCACGGAGAATATTGGCCTTAGGCTCAAAAAACGCGGAAAAAATCCAAGAACCGATTTCAGGTGGGGGAGCTAAACTTTATTGCACAATTTATTAAAAAAAACAATTATTAAAGCACGTCCCATACAAGCGATTGCCGAAACAATTATTAAAGCACGTCCCATACAAGCGATTGCCGTCCCGCTGTTGTGAACTAACAGCAGGGTTGCGTGTGCCAATAAGTTTCTGTTATTAACAGAATCCAGTGCTGGTAAACGAGCTTCTGTTATTGCAGTAGTGTTGGTAAGTAGCGCAAACTAATTGGAGCTCCCACTTTGTTGGAGGCGCGCATATTTTTTTTTAAAAATATATATTTTAAAATACATACAAATATAAAAACCAAAAATAATTACTAAATGTATGTTTTCGTTATGCTCAACCCAATAGGAAACCCAATTTAGGCACTAAGGAACTATTTAGGCTTGATAATTATCTCATAAATGTAATCATGATATGAATTAAAATGTATGTATGTTTGAAGAAGTGTGTAAGAAGCTAATACATTAATAAGCAAATAATAAAATTAATTACATTCTCTACCTTAACTACCTATTTAAAGCTACTGATGATGATGCTGCTTTTGCTGATATAACTAATATATATATAAATATATGTATGTATGTATATTTATATATTTGAAATCGCATTGAAGGAACAATGAAAGAATCAGAACAAAACATTCAAAAAGCATTGGTAAACAACAACTGCATACATATGTACACATACACATTATGTGTAGTCATTAAATTAACTGCTTTATTGATTTCCTTGCAGTTTTGGCAGGCTATTCCCAACTGGAGGAGGAGAGCGCAAACATCTGCAGTGTTGTGCATCTGATGCCACAGACTTATTTGGACGAATAAAATAAAAACAAAAAATTTGATTTTTATAATTTTTTAATAAACAACTTATTTATTTATTTATATAATGTATGTAGTGATAATTAAATATTAAAACTATATATTAGCTCCAATTAGTTTTCGCTACTTACCTAACTACTGCAATAACAGAAGCTCGATTACCAGCACTGGGCTCTGTTAATAACAGAAACTTATCGGCGCACGCAACCCTGCTCTATAAGTATACAACAGTGCGTCGGCAATCGCTTGTATGGGACGTGCTTTAAATTTAATTTTTTTTAGTTAATTGTGCAATAAAGTCAAGCTCCCCCACCTCAAATCGGTTCTTGGAATTTTTTCGCGCTTTTTGAGCCTAAGGCCAATATTCTCCGTGCTTTCTTTCTATACGGGCGCTAAACCGTATAATTACCCAAAATTTTTGTAATCATGCCAAAAAAATGTTGCCCCTAGTGCAGTGGAGCGAGCAAGAGTGTACTAGGAGAATCATAAACAGAGCGCAATATAGTAGAAAAACTTGAATGTCGCAAAATGCACGCAAAGTGAGTACATCTGACGGGCAATCACAATATGTTGCAGGAACCCTAGTTATTCTCTTGACGTATAACTCCCTACAAGCGGAAATTGAAGTTTTAATTGTACCTGCCATTAAGCTAGATGTGATTTGCGGTATAGATTTTTGGCAGAAGTTTGGCATTTCTATTGTTCACTCGCCTGGTCTTAAAGAGTTATGCACGCTTCAAACTGAAGGCGATAAGTTGCCGTTGACTGCCTCTCAAAGATCGCGTTTACAATCTGCAATCGATTTCTTTCCCACGTTTGAAAGAGATGGCCTTGGCTTAACTGCACTAGATGAGCATTTAATTGATACAGGCGATGCTTATCGCATTAAGCAAAGAATTTATCCATTGTCACCTACCAGAGAGCAGCTGTTGTGTGCTGAAATAGACCGAATGATAGAGCTCGACGTAATAGAAGAAGCTCCAGCTTCCGCGTGGTCGTCGCCCACAGTGTTACTCGTTAAACCAGGCAAAGTTCGTTTCTCTTTAGACTCCCGTTAATTAAATAGTGTAACCGTCAAGGATGCATATCCGATGCCAAATTTAGAAGGGTTATTGTGCCGGTTACCTGCAGTGCACTGCTGTAAGGGAGTTTTCCAGCCGGGGTACAGATCTCAGTCTGTATGAGTCCAACACTTACAAGAAAATTTGTAAGATGTACTGGGACGCTGGGCGTAGGGAAGGGAAAGGTTCGAGAGGGAATATATGTGCTAATACTACGGCCTCGTACAACTCTGCACGGGATATGTGACCAGGAGCTGACCAGGATTATACCGCTGGTGCTCTACTGGTCAACCGGTCTACGAACGACTACTCTACGAAGGCCCGGGATTACTCACACGGGCAGCAGGCTAAACCTCGCTTTGTACAATGGTTAGTGTTATCAATGCCGGGATTGCTCACACGGACGGCGGGATACACCTCGCTATACGTTAGTATTATTATTATTTCTACAAATGCCGGGATTGTTCACACGGGCGGCGGGATAAACCTCGCTCTACGGTTAGTATTAAGGTGTTTTATAAATGCCGGGACTGCTCACACGGGCGGCGGGATAAACCTCGCTCTACGGTTAGTATTAGTGTGTTTTATAAATGCCGGGATTGCTCACACGGGCGGCGGGATAAACCTCGCTCTACGGTTAGAATTAGTTATTAGATGTTCTACGCAGAAATAAAGACAATCGTTTAGTTATTTTGGATTATCTTTATTCCGGCTTCTTACTGTTAGTTTTTTATACAGCTACGCGTGCCCTGCTGCACTGCCGCCTAACGGCTCTTCTACTCACGCTCTTTTACCCTACGTGCTTCCGACGCACGTCTACTCACTTTGTTTGTCGCTCGCTAAGTGATCTACTCTGCCCGGCTTAGCCACGCGCGAGCCTGAAAAGCTCAACCCTACCACGAACTTTCGCTCTTCACCTCAGAGCTTTCGCTCTTCACCTCGCAGCTTTGCTTTGACTGAAGCCGCACTCTGGTGGCAGGATTGAGAACTATATCAGCTGTGCGTGCCAGCTGTGACAGAGGATCGTTGCGTTTAAATTCAAACTCATTCGTTAACTGCTTAGATTATGTTTATTACTAATGCTATACATGTTTATAGCGCGCAAGGCGCTGGCGCTCCGTGCGCAACAAAATGAGGTTGGCTTCGCGCCCTTACTCGCTAATGTATAAACTAATGGATTAAACTAATTCTATGGTAACATAGTATGCCGCGCTCCATGCGCTCATTGTATTTTATTCGATTATTGTAAGGGGGGTTGCTCAAAGCCTCCTTACACCCCCCCTTACTCCAGCCTCGAAACCGTCACCTCTCCGGCGGCATTGAAGGTGATACTGTACACGGAGCTGCCCTCCGTCACACGGAATCGGGTACGCCGAGCCCTGCCGGCATACCGCGCCAGTTCGGCCCGGATTAGCTCCACCAGCCGCGGGCTCAAGACTCCTCCGCGGGGAAACACTCTCCAGCCTGGCGGTGTTGCATCCCTTTGCTCGGTCCGGGGGAGGGCGACAGGAATGGACCCATCCTCCGATTCGGCCCAGCCGTCGAGCGTCGACCCTGGCTCCGTCTCCCACCCCTCTATGCCGTCGAACAGATCAAGGACGTCCTCCAACAACTCCTTTTCGTCCGTCGGCATGTCGCTTGGGTCTTGCGGTGCTTGCTGCTCTTCGGCGATTGCTTCTCCGGGAACAGCATCGACCTCTGCCACTCCCGCTGCTTCCTCTAGCACCTCCTCCGCCGCAGTCTCCTGGGCCTCCTCAACCTCCGGGGGATCGCAAGCGTCCCAGGCGCGGTACGCCACCAACGGTGGCATGGCCTCCCTGAACGGCGTCGTTCTCTCCTCCGCGGCCATGCGGCAGGACACCGCCCTGGGGCCCGGACTTTGCGGCGAGGAAGAACGGCCGCAGCTACGGGCTTCCTCCCTTTGAGGGGGAGAACCCTTCTGGCGCCCGCGGGGAAAACGCGGCGCTCGTAGCTGCGGGCCGCGACGCTGGGGTGGGCTCCGTCGGGGCCTTTTGGGCGGGGAGTTGGGTCAGACCCTTGCGCGGGACCGTCCACTTCCGCTGCGGCGTCTCTTGTTATGACACGCCTTAGTTACTCGGCGTCGGTCCTGAGACCGTTTGGCCGACGGCTCCCCCTGGGATGTCGTTTGAGTGCGCTTGCTCGTTGCACCAGCGGCCTCCGGGGTGCGCGGGAGAAAACGCAGGCTGACCCGCGGAAACACGCTTCCGGGGTCCACCTGGAAGCGGTGAGCGGTGGCTCCGCGGAAAGGGCCCGGCCGATCCTCGTCCGACGCGAGCGGTCGCTGTCCGTCCTGGTTATCGGGTTCCTGCGCTCCCGATGCGGCTGGGGGCGTGCTGCCCGTGCGGCGACCCACGTCGACCTCCGGTGACCACGGCGCGTCGGGCGCCGGGAACTCCGGCTCTGGCAAAGCCGCCAGCGGCGGCGGAGATGGGGGCTCCTCCACATATGGGGGTGGGTTGCGCGATCGGGGCGCCTGCCTTATGAGGGTCGTCACCTGCACGCGCATGTGCATCACGATGCCGTCCAAATGCTCCACCGTGTCGGTGGTGTTGGAGAATATTGAGAAACGGCATCGGTGTGCGTCCTCTTCAAACCTCTGCCGGTATGCTCCGTGGCCGTAGCGCGGGTCTCGGCGGCGGTCAGCACCCGGTGACTCGGGTCGCGGCTCCATGCAGTCGCTGTCGTCGTCTTCAACCCTTGCCTCCTCGTCACTGCTAATTTCAATTACGTTGTCCATCTGTGGGATTAACTTAGTCATTATCTCGCTAGTGAACTTAATTAGTATCTCCTGCCCTAACTGTGCAGCTCACAAGCTACGGAGTTATAAGGTTACTTAGGTTAGCTTAAAAATACAACTAGGGTTAAGTCTATAAGGGGGTCGCGTTCTTACTCCCGCTGGCGTTGAGCTCCTCTTGGTCCTCTTCGCCTTCTGTTTCTCCCTGAAAGAAAGGTTTAAGTTGCATTATATTGGCCACCCTTCGCTTGCGTTCGCCCTGTTTTGCGAGACGCACGATATTGGGGGAGACGAATTTCATAACGCGGTAGGGGCCGTCGAACTTCGGCGCCAATTTTGCTGCGAAGCCCTCTGCAGCATTGGACAGCTGATGCTGCCTCAACAGAACCATCGCACCCAGAGCAGGTCGCCATTCGCGTCTTCGGAGATTATAATGGCGCCCCTGGTCCTTAGATGCACGCTGAAGATTACTGTGGACTATATCGAAAATCTCTTTTAGCCTTTTAGCCCTTTCCTTAGGGTCAAGTGCAGTAGTTGCCGATCCAGGTGTGACCTCGTCGTACAAAGCGGCGGGAAGACGTGGTTCTCTACCCTGCATCAGGAATGCTGGAGTGAACCCGGTCGAGTCAGCCACACTGGAGTTGACCGCAAGCGATATTTCAGGCAACAGTTCGTCCCACGAACTCTGATGGCCTTCAATAAATTGCGCTATCATGGTTTTCACAGTGCGGTTAGTTCTCTCAGTGGGATTTTCCTGCGGACAATAAGGGGCCGTTTACTGGATTTCCACGCCCAGAGAACCCAAAAATGACTTAAAATTCTTGCTCGTGAATTGGACCCCATTATCACACGAACTTCTTGGGTACACCAAACCTGCTCAAGATTCGTTCTCTGAAAGCTGTCTGCAATTGACTCGCCGTGGCTTTCCGGAGGGGGACCAATTCGACCCACTTCGAAAAAGCATCATGAAACACCAACAACATCGAGTTGCCGTGCTTCGAACGAGGTAAGGGACCAACGAAGTCGGCACATAACACTGCCATAGGCTCTGCCACTTGCCTTGTCAGCATCCGACCGGCTGGCTTTAGCTGTTCCATTTTAAATTTTTGGCATAGCTCACAGCACTTCACGTACTTGGCAGCATCCCGAAACATACCTGGCCAATAATATCTTTGGGCGAGTCTAGACACAGTTTTCCTCACGCCTTGGTGTCCGGCAGTGGGAGCGTCATGGCACTCCTGCAGCACCCTTCCCCGCTGATCGCTAGCAACACAAAGTTTCCATGGAATGTAATCCTCATCATCTGGCCTATGACCCAAATGACGGTAGAGCTGCCCATTTTCCTCGACAAAATCGGGATACTTGTCTGGTTTTTCGGCGATCTTGACCCGCATACTCGCGATCCACTTGCAGGGGGTCTCGACCACCACTGCTTGCTGGCAGATCTCTAGGGGATGCGTCAGCAACCACATTTAGCTTGCCCCGACGGTATTGAACATAAAATTGGAACTGTTGCAGTTCCAGTGCCCATCGTGCTATCCTACCAGAAGGACTTTCGATCGAGTTCAACCACTTGAGAGCGAAGTGGTCTGTGATCACTTCGAAGCGGTACCCTTCGAGGTAACACCTTAGCTTCCTGATCGACCTCACAATCGCGAGACACTCTTTCTCAGTAGCGGAATAATTCTCCTCAGCCTTGAGCAGCTTCCGGCTCGCATAGGCTATTACCCGCTCCTGCCCCTCTATTGTTTGCGTCAGTACCGCACCGAGCCCATAATTGCTCGCGTCGGTCTGCAACACAAATTTGGCCGAGAAGTCCGGACACGCTAGAACAGGGGCAGTGGTCAGGCTCTCTTTCAACTGGCACAGTGTCTCCTCCTGTTCTTTCCCCCATGACCACTTCCTACTTTTTCTCAGAAGCGCCGTCATGGGTTGGACTAAGGTCGCAAAATTGGGCACAAATCGCCGGTACCACGAAGCCATACCGAGACATTGGCGCAACTCTTTAATACAAGATGGGGCCTTTAGATTTCTGATCGCCTCCACTTTGTCAGGGTCAGTCCGAATACCTTCCCCACTAATCACATGCCCGAGATAAACCAGCCGTTGCCGAAAGACGCTGCACTTCTTTCTGTTTACCTTCAAGTTAGCGGCCCTCAAACGGCGGAAAACTTCCCTTAGATTGGCAACATGTTGTTCTCGGGTCGCTCCTATCACCACGATATCGTCTAGATACGCGAACGCGTGCGGCTCCATATCGGGCCCTATCACCGAATCTAACGCCCGCTGAAACGTCGCGCAAGCTGAGTGGAGACCAAATGGCATCACCCGCCATTGGAATAAACCCCTCCCTGGCACAGTAAACGCCGTGCACTCCTTGCTTTCGGCCGCCATGGGGATTTGCCAATACCCGCTCTTCAAATCTAGAGTGGAAATGTAGCGAGCATGGCGCAATCTTTCGAGGATGTGGTTAATCCGAGGGACTGGATAAGCGTCCGGCACAGAGTGCGCATTGAGCTGCCGATAGTCTATACACATGCGCCATTCCCCAGTCTTTTTCTTGACCAGGACTATTGGGGCGCTGTGTGGGCTACGCGACGGCTCAATGGCACCCGACTGGATTAGCTCCTCCACCTGCTCATCGATTACCTTTTCCATGGCCGGGTTCTTGGGATAATATCTCTGTTTCAGGGGCTTGCTATCCTTCATTATTATCCTATGCTCGACAATATGTGAGACTCCTTTCAGATTATCGAAGAGTGCCAGTTCGGATGCCAAGAACTCCTGCAGTTCTGGTTCCAGATCCGCTGGCCACTCTGCCTCCGCTACGGGGGACTCATAGCTATTTTCCTCTTGGATGACCGACAACTCGAGCCGGGATGCCTCACCGTGTGGGTCGGCTTGGCTCTTACCCCCACTCACGGCCCCCGATTCCCGTCGGCAACCCCTGAACCGGTGCAGGACTCAGTCTGCTTCCCTCTTTGCCCATCTCCCGACAATCCTCTATCGACGAACTGGTGCGACGCAGATTGAACCGCTTCTGCCGTTCCGCGGCAGCCTCGTCCTGGCCGGAATCGGCCCCTTCAATCTTTGAACAACGCTCGGCTTCCGTCCTACCTTCTAACACCACGCCACCCGGTTGCCAAGCAGGCGCTCCCCTCTCCATGAGCGGGATGCCCTCTGTCGGCTCCTCGTTGCTGGGTGGTACTGCCAGCCCTGCGGCCGGTACCACCACCGTCTCGAGGATCAATTCGGCGTTGCCGCATCGTATGGTAGTGCCCATGGCACAAAGAAAATCCATGCCGAGGATGATGTGGTCCAGCATGGAGGGCATAATCAGCATTGGCATGCTGATCGTCTTGCCGGCCATGTTGACATCCATCCTCAGTAGTCTATTAACCTCTAGAGTCGATCCGTCAGCTAGATGGATTCGAGTCTGCACATCCTGTGCCTCTCCCCGAATCGCCCACTTGCGCACGCAATCTTCACTATGAAACTGCGTGTCGCTCCAGTGTCGATCGTGGCAGAACTGACCTGCCCCCAATCCCCTGCAGCGACGATCCGGCCACCCTCTACGGTCAGGGGGGGATTTACTTTCGGGCGATTGTCGTTTCGGCGTCGACCTGATCCCTGTCCAGGGGACGCCGCTGCCCGTTTCCCGCCTCCGATCGCCTGCAGCAGTCGGGCGTAGTGATTCCCTTTTTCCACATTGCCGACAAAACTCTACCCGCCTATTCGGACATTCCCTGGCGAAGTGACCTTCTTGCCCACACCGGTGGCACGCCCTTCGCGGATCGAACCCTCTTCCGTCCCACTGGCTCATCATCCGGTTTGCCGCCTCTCCGTACCCTGATGCCGGCTGCGCGGGGATCTCACCACCGGCCGCAGCCGACGGATGGCTACCGGATGGGGATCGAAAAGGATTGAGATGCCTACTCTTAGGCTGGGCCTCGGGACTCCGGGCCGAGTTGTGTTCGCCTCTGTACCGCCTGACCACTGGGCATCCTCGCCCGGTACTCCAAACTCCGCATTCGGACACCCTCGAGCTCCACGGCCAATTGTGTCAACTCTGCCAATGTTGAGAAGTCGTGCCTGCGTATATACAATTGATACTCAGGTGCGGCGTTCTCGTATATACGGTGCAACTCCTGTGCCGTGTTATACCTCGCGTGGTGCATACGCGCCCTCAGGTCTATCACGTAGTCCTTAAACTCCTCATCGCTACGCTGCAGGCGGGCCCGAATTTCGTCTTCTAATCGCTCAAAATAGCGAGGCGGGAGGAAGAATTCCAGAAATCCCCTCCTGAATGTCGACCAAGAAACATCCCTCAACCCGCTGGTCATGAACCACCTGGCGGCCTTGCCAACGAAAACTTCGCCCATCACCCGGGGCATACGGTCTAACTCGATACCGTAAGTCACTGCCCGTTCCTCAAAAGTCTCCAAAAATTCGAGAGGGTCTACTAGGCCATCATACCGCATTCCCCATTTCCGGACCTGTTCCGGAACATAAAAGGAACACCTGGCATCTGGCTGGGGATAAGTTCTGGGAACGTAGATACTACCAGGAGGACCGGCGAGCGGTGGCACGGCCTCAGTGTCCATATCTACCGTTCCCCGGACTCCCTCCACCCGGATGTCGGGCACACACCGCGCACCATGGACATTTAATTTCAGGGCGGGAATAGGGGTACACTCGTACAAATGCGTACTCCTCAAGTCCGGCTCTGATGTTCTTCGGGGTTGGCTGACTGCGCCGGTCAGGCCGCCCCCACAGCGTGGCTCCAAAGTTTTGGCGTACTGCGCCTCCAACTCGGCCAGTCGCGCCCAAACTTGCGCATCATGTCCCCCCTTCTGCACAAATGTGCAGAGCCGCTTCCGCAGCTCATCCAACCGGCCTTCTTGGTCTAGCCCGAACTCCTGGGCGATCGCCGCCAATTCTTCTTTGCGCCGCTGGTGAATCCAGCGCACGCCCACCCCCGGGTTTTGGCACTCACCTGACTCCATCATATTTTTTTTTCTCGGTCAAGGGGCAATTTGTTTTTGTTTAAATTTCACAAAAAAAATAAAACAAAAACCAAAAGAAAAATGCAACACAAAAAAAAAAATTGTTTACAAATTTTTTTTTTCCGGTGTTGGCGTTCAATTCCACTGTTCACTGTTCACTGTTCTGTTTTTATACTGGCCAGGGCCTTCGGCCACTTGCAGCCCACCAACACAACCACAATCCCGGCCTTTTCTGGCCGCACTCACGATTCGGTCGCTTGGCCGCACGAAAACCGAATTTGTCCCACTGTTTTCGTCGACGCCGACGTCGACCGCGACGCGCGCACTTTTCTGAAGTCTTCTTATGTACGCACACACGAATGTGCGAGCTCGCGACGATCCGTTTTCGCTGCCTGCCGGGCGCGCGCACTGTACTTTCGATCCCGTTATAACTGTTCTCTTTTTGTCTCTTCACTGTGCATTGCTTTTTTCCGCAAGCAATGCGCGCGTTTTGTATGTGTCGGCACACACTAAGAGTGTGTGGATGCTGGTGTAAGTGTATGGGTGTACAGTCTAATTTCATCATTATGGAAATATTGCATCAGCCGTTCTCGCTTTAAGAAGTACCGTTTTAGCGAGGCGACAGCGTGTTGTCGCTTTAAGAAGTACCGTTTTAGCGAGGCGACAGCGTAGTGACGCTGTCGCCGAGTGTGGTTCGTTGGTTAGCACAAAGAGAAGAAGGAAAGACGCCGGCAGTTGCGTGAAGTCCTACATCGTGCAAAGACGAAACTCGCTGCGCTTTAACGATGCCGAATAATAGTGAATCAGTTCCAACATCAGAAGTGGGATCGGGCTCGCTACCTAATGAATCAGATGGGCCATGGCGAATGTTAATGGAATTACAAAATAAAAATTTGATCGAGCTTATCAAAGTTGTACAATCAACGACATCGGCACCAACAAATAAAAAAACAATTGTGTTACCAAAATTCAACGCAGACCTGTATCCAACGACTTTAGCTTTGTTTTTATCAAATTTCTCCTTGCTATATGCTGCTGCAGCTGAAATATTTTGACCTGCTCGTGCTCTTACTTCTGTCAAGTCGACCTCTTGTACCATATCACAGGGTGGAAGCAACCCCAACGGGCGGGCAACTTTGCCGATAAGCAATTCTAAGGGGCTTGCCTTTGTCACTCGACTAACCGTACAGTTTAAAGCTAATTGAACTTCTCCCAAGGCATCTTGCCAAGATCGACTGCTAGTTTCAACAGCAGTTAATAAGTTCTTTAAGGTGCTCATAATTCGTTCAACTTGTCCATTTGCTCTACTTGCACCTGTCGCAATCAAATGCAGATTAATTTTTTGTTGTGAACAAAACTCACTAAATTTGGTGCTGGCGAAACATCTGCCCTGATCCCCTATCATGCGATTTGGCACGCCAAACAAAGATATAGCCGACGTGACAGCCTTTATGCAATTTTCAGCATCAATCTTAAGCGTGTGAGTTAGATAAACAAATTTAGTAAAAGCGTCTACATGAACGATGATATACTCTTTCTGATCAGACTTGCCACTCAACTTTCCAGTTATGTCGATGTGAATGGTGTACCAAGGTGTATTTACTTTTGGTATTGGATGAAGAGTAACTTGAACTTTCCCCGAAGAAGATTTTGACATTTTACACGTAATGCAATTCTCAACAAACTTTCGAATATACTTGGACATGTGATCGAACCAGTAATAGTCATAGGCCTTATCTAACGTCTTCTCCCATCCCAAGTGCATGATTGACTCGTGGATTTGGTTTATTACGGACCATCTAAATGATCGAGGAACAATTGACAAAGATCGAGTTCTACTATTTCGTTGAATTTTTCGATATAAAATTCCTCCTCTCAACTCGTAAGTTTTAGCAATGTCCTCAGCAAGAGAATTTTCTTTCAATTTATTTACAATATTTACTATGTCAGAATCTTGGCGTTGTTCGGCCAAAAGCCAATTTTCAGATATTTCTGCCAAATTAACTCGTTTTTCTGGAATTTTGTAAGTCAATTCCGCTAAGGGCAGATTTCTTGAAAAGAAGTCAACATGAGACATTCGTTTACCTTCTCTATATTGTATGTCAAAAGTAAATGCCTGGAAATACGCCCACCATCTTTGCACCCTAGGACACAGCTCCTGTTTAGTTCTTGATGCTTTAAGAGAGTTACAATCAGTGAACACAACAAAATTTCTACCCAATAAATAATGGCGAAAATGTTTTGTAGACAAAACAACAGCAAGCGTTTCTAATTCATAAGAATGATAACGTGATTCAGCAGGAGAAGCAGCCTTACTGAAATATTCTATGACATGAGACTTGTTGTTGATTTTGTGTAACAAGATGGCACCATACCCACAAGAACTTGCATCAGTATGTAATTCAATAGGATGATTCGGGTCAAAAATTACTAAGACTGGCTTTTGTGTAAGGATAGAAATAGCTTTTTGTCTTATTTGTTCATGGTCTGATCTCCAAATAAACTCATTTTTCTCCGAAGTCAAAAGATATAACGGTTTCATAAAACAAGAAAATCCTTGCATAAATTGCCTAAAATAAGATGCTAATCCAATAAATTGTCGTAATGCAGAGACTGACTGAGGAGGTGGTAAGCTAGTTAACGCTGAAACTTTAAGCGAATTCGGACGAATTTCTCCTGCACTCACTTCATATCCCAAATATTGAACTTTTGTCTTGAGGAAAGAACATTTTTTTATATTGAATGCGAATCCAGCATTCGTGAGACAATCAAGAGTAATTTGCAACCTTTCCAAAGCTTCACTTCTTGTTGCAGCAGCCACCATTACGTCATCCTTATATACGACCACAAATGTATTTGCAAGATCTCCGAGAGATTGCATCACTGTACGTTGAACAAGTAAGAATGCTTTAGTCGAGTATACCCGACTACAAACCTCCCTGTACCCAGGTCAAATATTTCCGATCGCATCTACACGCACACATACACACACACATACACAAAAAGACGCACACACACGAGCGACAGCTCGAGCGAAGCGCAGGCGAGGCATTTTAAGTGGTTGATGTGCTGCTTATTCCCCCCGCGCTCCAGCACTGAATCTTGTTTGTGTAATAACTTCCGTGTTTGTTATCTTATCGACTTGAAATTTGGACAGTAGATTAAGAATCACTAAAGTAATGTACATGCCAAATCCCAAATTCTATATCTTGAAAATTGTTACTGTAAAAGGGTTTTTGTCGAAAAGCGGGGGAACGGGGAGAGATATCTCAAATCTAAAATAAACTTGACCTGCTCCCACTATACACGAACCTACATTCAAAATTTGGTGTATCTAGCTCATATAGTTGCTGAGATCCTTGCGTTCATACATACGGACGGACAGACGGACAGACGGACGGACGGACAGACGGACAGACAGACGGACATGGCCAAATCAAAATCTCTTTTGACGCTGATCAAGAATATATATACTTTATAGGGTCGGAGATGTCTCCTTCTGCCTGTTACATACATTTGCATAGATTTAGTACCCCCTTTTTATCCATTTTATGGGTACAGGGAGTAAAAACTGAGGGCGCAAACGGCATTGCCAAAAAATTCGTATTGTCCGTCTGGTGTGACAAAAGCAGTGCACTCTATCGAATCTTCGTGCAAGGGAATTTGATAATATCCACTTGCCATGTCTAAACATGCAATATATTTTTTTTGTTAACTAGCATTATTATTAGCATTGCATAGGGTGAGTAACTTGGTTTTATGACCTTACACTCCAACAGTTCATTAATCTTGTCTCGCACTAATTCTCTTTCATTTGGGCTAAGTCTATATGGTCTTCTTTGAACAATTTTTCTTGGGTCTACTAATTTAATTTTAATTTCACCCGAACTAACTCTAGACGCAGGAATTCCATTATTAAAATAATTTGAGTATTTTTCCAATAAACCTTTTAATTTATCTCTATCTTCTCCAACAAGATCGGTATTCAACTCATAACATTTTTCATCGTTTGAACAATAGTTTACAGTTTTTGATCTGACAATTTGGAATTTTCCTGGTGATATTGTGACATTGAAACCAGGAGACAGTACTTCTCGACCAAATACTTATCGTCTAAAACATGGAACAATATTTCAATACAATGATGATTAATGTTTACTTTGCTAAGTATTTGCAATGTGCTACATATGCTGCCGTTGCCAATTCCTTTCAACATCACTACACTGTTAATTCTTTTCTCCAACTAATTTGGTACGTTATCTTTTGTTTGATTAATGAACATTCCGCTCCAGAGTCCAACGTAGTTGCAAACGTCTCACCTTGACGAACCATCTCTCATCCTAGAGACATTCACCGTCTGGTCGGACAACTTGCCAACATAGCCGCTGGTGTTTCTGCACTGTCAAAACGCTGAACGAAAAGTTCCTTAAACTCGGCGACACTACGCTGTCGCCCCGCTATAACAGTTCTTCTCAAAGCGACAAGATGCCAGTCGCAACACGACTAGAGGCTGATGCAATAGTACCATAATGATGAAATTACTATGCTGGTGAAATACCCGAAAAGCATACTCACACACACAACCATACACACTCAGTATACACCGACATGTATATTAAATCAGTAGCTAATTCGAGCGGCGGCTTTGGACTTAAGGAAGTTATAAGTTGGACTACATTAGAATATGTGTAAATACGAGCCCTAGCCGCTATTAACTGGCACGGTATGTTGTTTTATGATAGTGCAAACTTCAATGGCTTTTTACTCCCTGTACCCATAAAATGGGTAAAAAGGGGGTATTGGATTTGTGCAAAAGTATGTAACAGGCAGAAGGAGACATCTCCGACCCTATAAAGTATATATATTCTTGATCAGTATCAAAAGAGATTTCGATTTGGCCATGTCCGTCTGTCTGTCCGTCTGTCCGTCTGTCTGTCCGTATGTATGAACGCAAGGATCTCAGCAACTATAATAGCTAGAGACACCAAATTTTGAATGTAGCTTCGTGTATAGCGGGAGCAGGTCAAGTTTATTTTGGATCCGAGATATTTCCCCATTGCCCCGATATTCAATAAAAACGTTTTACAGCCACAGTTTTATAGATATAGCTTTGGGATTTGGCATGTATAATACATTGGTCATTCTTGATATACTGTCCAAATTTCAAGTCGATCGGATAATAAACACGGAAGTTATTCAACAAACAAGATTCAGTACTGCAGGCTTGGCAAGCAGCAACATGAAGGCTTCAGCATATGTATGTACATATGGGCGAGCGAGCGCGAAGCGCGTGCATTTTCTATTAAGTACTTAAGGCTTAACCATGTGTGCGAGCGAGCGCGAAACTGCAGCGGGTCTTGTACTCGTGACGTCACGACATACCAAAACACACGGCATCAGCTGATGCACATGTCGCTTTTAAGCAACACAAGCCCATATGGTTTCATAATTGCTTATCGGTACGCAAACCATACGACAAATTTTAAGCACCTGATCTGCTTGACAATATTTCTTTGTGAGACATGCGCCATCTGCATGACTTTATTTTCTTGAAACATATTGTTATCAATGCTCTGCATAGTGCAGACTATGCATCAAAATTCAAAAATTTACTGTTGGCGCGCAGCCAATTGGCCTCTTCGATAAAATATCGATAAGTATCAGCTCTTCGATCAGTCTCGCTCATCTCTGCATTGTGCTGCTAGTATTTCTTTCACTCTACCGTCGTTCGTCATCGTCATCGTTCGTCATCGACAACTCTGGGTACAGGGAGTCTCGTAGTCGAGTGTACTCGACTAAAACATTCTTACTTGTTTAAATTGTACAAGGTGCACAATAGATGCATAAAAGAAACAAGTAAGAATGCTATAGTCGAGTATACCCGACTACGAAACTCCCTGTACCCAGGTCTAAAACATCCAATCACATCTAAGTCCACTTACCCATACACACACACATACACAAAGACGCACGCACACAGGCGGCAAAAGTGGCTGTGCTTCTTCTTCCCCCTCTCGCTGCATTACTGAATCTTCTTTCAAGAATAACTTCCGTGTTTATTATCCGATCGACTTGAAATTTGGACAGTAGATTAAAAGAGACTAAAGTATTGTACATGCCGAATCTTAAAGCTATATCTTGAAAATTGTTACTGTAAAACGGTTTTAATCGATTTGCGGGGGAACGGGGGGAGATATCTGAAATATGAAACAAACTTGATTCTGCGTATGCTATACAGGAACCTACATTTCAAATTTGGTGTCTCTAGCTCTTGTAGTTGCTGAGATCGACGCGTTCATACATACGGACAGACAGACGGACAGACGGACGGACGGACAGACGGACAGACGGACAGACGGACAGACAGACGGACATGGCCAAATCGAAATCTCTTTTGATACTGATCAAGAATATATATACCTTATAGGGTCGGAGATGTCTCCTTCTGCCTGTTACATACTTTTGCACAAATCCAATACCCCCTTTTTACCCATTTTATGGGTACAGGGAGTAAAAATGTATTTGGACTGAAGTCAAACCTAATGTCAGTTGGCAAATCATTATAAGATTTCATGGCTCGTGTTAATGGCTCATTAAGAGCATAGACAGTCCTATGAAAACCCACATTAAATGGTAAAAAGTTTCGCAAGTTTCTACCCGACACACAACAATTGAGCTTCGCAAGAAGGGCATTACCAGTAATAATATTATTAATAAATAGTAGACCAGCAATCCTTCGCCTATCCTCTAGCGTAGACAGGTGCACTAACCGAGTTCGACTTCTGTATGAGGGGAAAGGTAACGAAAAATGTAGGGGACTTAAAGCAAATTTGAGAATACGCTTTTGTACCCTCTCAATTCTCTTACAGTGAACCACTGCAGAAGGGTTCCAAATAATAGATGCATATTCTAAAATTGACCTGACAAAAGCAGAATATAAGATCAGTCTAGTATATGGGTCGTTAAATTGAGAGGAGTTACGCCTCACAAAACCTGCCATCGCATATGCTCTTGGCAACACATAATTTATATGTTCAACGAATAGAAATTTTGAGTCGAATAGTACTCCTAAATCTAAGACTTCAAATTTGCGTGTTAGCACATATCCCGTTAGCAAATAGGAAGCATTAAATGAGAGTAGGCATTTACTATAAGTTAAATAACAACATTTGGACAAGTTTAGAGCTAGCTGGTTACGAATACACCAATCTGATAAATTAGATAAGTCCTGCTGTAATTTAAAAATATCTCTGACTGAAGAAATGCGTCTAAATATTTTAAGGTCATCCGCATATAAAAGATAGTCTGCAGATTTAAAGCAACTGCCACTAGCGAGCTCCCTTGAGGAACACCAGAGGAAGCAAGAAAAGAAGAAGATAGAGTATTATTTATGTCAACTCGATAAGAACGACTACTCAGATATGAGTTAAACCACTCCAAGATCGACGAGTGAAACCCGAACTTCGACAATTTCATAACTAGAACACTATGACTAACTTTATCAAAGGCTTTGGAAAAATCAGTATAGATTGTGTCTACTTGGCAGCGACAGGAAAAACTTTGGATACAAAGATTGTAAAAACCGATAGATTAATCACAGTAGATCTGCCTGGTAAAAACCCATGTTGCCTAGGATCAATATATGGTTTTATTAAGAAAGCGTTGTGTTTAGCTATGATGCGTTCAAATAATTTAGAAACATTACTAAGTTTTGCAATTCCTCTATAATTCCTAATATCACATTTATGGCCATTCTTAAATATTGGCGTGATTGTAGCTTGCTTCCATTTATCAATAAAAATGCCAGAAGCTAGAGATTTTGAAAAAATTACCAGCAGAGGTACACTGAGTGTACTAATGCACGACTTAAGAAAAACAGCAGATATACCATCACAGTCTGGCTTCGTTGACGTATTTAGATTACGGGCCGCATCAAAAATATCTGACTCTGATACTCTGATAATTCCCACATTTAAAAGAGTTTCAGTGGAGCTGTTGGTAATTTCATCATCACACTCAACCCGAGGCTCAAAGTTCGATTTGAAAAACCTAGCAAAGAGGTTAGCAGTACCTAACTCAGAATTAGATGAAAATGAATCATATGTCATAGAAGAAGTAGTGGATGACGAAGATTTCTTGAGCAATACGTGATAAAAGTCCAGAACATTTTGGGGGCAACTTTTTGATCCCATGCTCGATGCTCAATATGTATTGGTTATAAAGAAATTTATTTAAATAATCATCAAATTCTGCCAGAGGTATTGGACGATATCTATCCCAATCAGAGTAATCATATGCCAGAATAACCTTTTATAGTACCATTTCACAAGTTCAATTTTTTCAGCCCTTTTGTGTACAAGGTACTTGTGAGAGTAATGCCATTAACTATAGAATATTCTATAGTTAATGTAAATGCCTTTTTAATAGGGACATTAGTAATTAGAATACAGTAAATTACTGAGACAAAAATATCATAACAGGTCTCCAAACTGACATGCGATAAGACTTGATTCAATTAATAGCAGATATACAATTATTGATTACCTCAAAGTTACAATGAGAAAATCAAAATCACAAATATTACTATAAGTAGGTTGCAAGTAGTAAAAACGAGTAAAATTTAATTGTAAGTAAAAGGGGAAGATGGTGCATGTCACAATTAGAAAGTGAATTTAAGCAATGAATTATGCTGTAATTAATATCTATACTTAGAAAAACAAGGTCTAATATTTTATGCAAGAAATTAAAGTTAGAATTAATTGGGTTAATCCCATACTACAAAATTCATCAAATTCACCAACATTTCATGAGGTGATGTACATTAGAAGCTAAATAAGTAGAGTTATTAGGAAACGGAGACCATATAATTTTGTCAAGGTTGTACCTCCTGATAACACAGAGAAATTGGTGGGCTTCCAGTCCCAGGTGAAGATTAATAACGGTTGTCCACATGCTCCTCATACACCAAAAGCGCCGTTTAAGCTAAGTATGAGACGCAGATGCAAATAGTGTCAATGTCACCCTTCACAAAGACAGCCAACTGATCAAGTGCTGAATCATTATTGCAAGGCGTTGGAGCCAACTTCGCAAATTTCGCCGCACAGCCACAATAACACATCCACCTCTCGAGCGTTGAAGTTTAACAGCGCCTCTGTCTTGAATGAAAACATGACAGGTGTTGATGTCAAAAAACTCAGCATCATAGAAATTAGAGTTGAGCCACGTCTCAACTAGGACTATGACATCAAAATCACAAACGGAAGTTGCCAATCGAACCAATTGCGACTTGGTTCGCATTCCGGATATATTTTGATAATAGATGAGAAGGCTTAATTGATCGTCCATCTGATGAGCAGCAGGTGCAGGTACACACGGGAGTGACGGCAATGTAAATGGAGAGCACCAGAGCACCAAACAATCCAAGCGATGACAAGTGCAACGGCGCGAAGAGCAAAGGCCTTATCAGAAAGTAATAAAGCGTTTTGGCGATATGCAAAAAAAAAAAAAAAAAAAAAAAAAAAAATCTGAGGTAAGGGCAGCAGTGCGACGATGAGGAGAAGAAAAAAAAAAAAAAAAAATACGACAAGTTTACCATCTCGGCAGCACAGCAATTGATACTTAGAGTAGAAGTCGACAGCAGTCGATAAAATGTTGTTGTAGATCCGAAGTTGAGAGAGTGCGTGAGAGAAGCTTGACTCTAACGCATAATCGGTAGCTAGTTGCTACAACAAGATTAGTATTGACGCCACTGGCGTCACTCAATGGGGGTTTTTTGGAATTGGCGAAACGTTTTGGAAGCAATCCCGGATCGGCGATAATGTGCGGGGATGGTTGGAGGCTTGTAGATTAAAAAAAAAAGTTTCAGGATCAGCCCTTGGTCTGTGTACAAATCTGGCAACTTTCACAGATAAAGGCCAGAATGAATCACAGAAAACGTCTGAATAAAAAAAAAAAAAAAAAAAAAATTTAAAATTGAAAAAGCGCATTGTGGCCAAATCAGCATCACGCTTTACCAGCTTAAAGCAAGTGAGCACATTAGAATTCACTTTCAATTTGTCAGCAACATATTTTAACACCGCCTCTGGATCCGATTGCGTTGAAAATTTACCAACATGCAAATACTTTAGGCTGTGCTTTACCTCCAGACCAGTACAGTTAGAGGCAACACCAACAACATGCTTTCTGTTATTGTTTGCACGCTTCATGGCTTGCTTTTTCCGCACTGTCACAAAGTTTTTTTGTTGGTTTCCTGAGGATGAAGATCAACTGCAGTGGCCGGCAACTGATATGGGTCAATGACCTCGGGAACTTCAGCAACAGAATTTGAATAGCACAATTAACGATGTTATTGTTTTGATTGGCAACGTGGCTAGTTTTGGTAGGACACGTCTCCTTTACACTAGTCTTTAGCTCTTCATATAGAAGTTCAAGTTTCTGCACTTTAGCACTTATTTCATCAATGTTGAAATGAGAGTCATTCGATACCACGCAGTAGTCGCACTGCCATAATAGATTAGGCAAATGCGTTAAAAAGATTGATTGCTTCCGACGATAGTATCACAAGCAATATGATAAACACGGCGGCATTGAAGAGCATTCAATTGCATCAAAAAGTTCAGAAGCTGGGTTGCCGAAACCTCAGTCTTGCACTCAACGCAAAAGCGAAACGACATAGCGAACTAAGCAAGAAAGCGTCCGTACGCATCAAATGCTAGCT
>JAWNNI010000227.1:0-13339 GCA_035043065.1 Hirtodrosophila confusa
ATATTCGGACGTTGATGTACTAAACGGGCAGTACATTCAAGTGGCCCAAACGACACCAAGCACGGGCTTGTTAACGCGCGGACCCAAGCAAAATGCAATCCCACCTCCCGCCCAACCGACCGAGGGCGCGCCGCATAACGTGCGGTAACGAAGATCGCGAAACATATAAAAACGAACAGACTAAATAAAAGTTCTACATAAATTAAACAATATACAAAAAACTATAGATTACACAGATAACATAAAATTGAAGTTCTAAGTACGGAAATAGAACTAGCATTACATATTAAATGATAAAGATTGTTATAATTAGAACATACGATACGAAAAGGGTTATGGATAGAATAGTTAGTGTTGCAAACTTGAAGACAAAGGGAAGAAAGTTTCTGGAATTTCTGATCGGAACTGCAAAACTAATCTGGCTAATTAATTCAGAAGAATCAATTTCGCCTTTGATTAGTTTGTGTAAAAGAATTACACCAAGCATGGTTCTACGATCAGAAAGAGAAGGAAGATTTATTAGTAAAAGTCTACTACGATAAGAAGGCAAGTGAGTATTAGGATTCCAGTTAAGACCCCGGAGTGCAAAGAGAAGAAATTGTTTTTGAACCGATTCTATTCTATCCTGATGAATCTTGTACTGGGGACACCAAATACAAGACCCATATTCAAGAATAGGTCGAACAAGCGAAGTATATGAGTTTTAGTAATGTAAGGATCGTTAAATTCTTTAGACCAACGCTTAATGAAACCCAGGACACCAAAGGCACGATTAACGGTGGAAAAGATATGTTTGTCAAACGAAAAGCTTGGAATCTAAAGAGGATACCCAAATCATCAACCGACTCAATTCGAACAAGCGGCTTACCATTAAGAATATAATCATTAAAAAAAGGCATTCGCCTGTAAAAGGACATTGCTTTACACTTACCACAATTAAGATTTAATAAATTTACCCGACACCAGGCTTGAAAACTGTCAAGATCAGTTTGCAACCCTTGATCAGATAAGAAATCAGTAGATGACAGACAAAGTTTAACATCATCGGCATACATCAGCACCCGAGAGTAATTTACGACAGAAGGAAGGTCATTGATGAAAAGAGTAAATAATAAGGGGCCAAGATGACTTCCTTGTGGTACTCCAGAAGTAACTTGAACAGACTTAGAGACAAAGCCTTTGAAATAAACCTTTTGGGTTCTAAGAGTTAAATAGTTAGAAATCCAAAGAATTAAGTTATTTGGAAATCCTAGAAGATGAAGCTTGTGAAGTAAAAGAGAATGATTAACAGAATCAAAAGCCTTACTGAAATCAGTATAAATAACATCTGTTTGCATTTTAGATTGAAATCCCTTAATAATAAGAGAAGTGAATTCAAATAGGTTAGTGGTAGTAGATCTATATTTCACAAACCCATGCTGGCAGGGTGAAATTATAGATCTACATAAATGTTTAAGTTGAGAAGTTATTAATTTCTCAAAAATCTTAGGAATAGCAGACAACTTAGAAATACCTCTATAGTTCTCGACATTAGACTTGTTTCCTTTTTTATGGAGAGGAATAATAAATGATTCTTTCCAAATATTGGGGAAAGAACACAACTCCACGGACAATTTAAAAAGAACAAATAATGGCTTAAAAATACCTTCAGCACAGTACTTGAGCACACAGCCTGGTACTCCATCAGGTCCCGGAGAAAATACGGGGTTAATAGACTTCAAATCACGTAGAAGCGAGCTTTCAGTGATTAAAGGCCCAAAAATGCAATTGGAGTTAATTACCTGATAAGGATAAGGCGAAAGCAATTGATAAGGTTGTGAACTGTAAGTCGTTTGAAAAAATTCGGCAAAAAGATCGGCGATAGCCTGATCTGAGTCAGCTGTCTTTTTATCAAAAAATACAGTTGATGGAAATGTTGATGACCTACGCTTCGCATTAACGAAGTTATAAAACCTTTTAGGATCCCGCTGAAACTGTAACCTACAGCTCCTGAGGTAGTTGTTATAACAGTGTAAATTAAGTGCAGAGAAGTTAGATCGGGCAATCAAATAGCGAGAGAAATCCGAGGAAGAGCCAAATTCCTTGAACTTTTTGTACAATCTCGACTTTCTATTTTTTAAGTTTATCAATTCACGTGTAAACCACACAGGTTTGTTAGACCTACGAGGGTTACAAAACGGGACACAACAATCAAATAATGAATTTAATGTAGAATAAAAGTAATTGATTGCACAATCCATGTCTCTACACATGTACAGCTGGGACCAGTCAGTCTGGGATAGGAGCTGAGCAAGTTTAGTAAAATCGGTTTTCCGAAATTGTCGAACTCGCTCAGCCGGTTCTCTACCAGGGCTTGGCACACTGGCTGGTAAGTCAATCAACACCTCCAAAGTTGGGTGATAAGGATCTTCAGGAGTGGATATAGGTTCAGTACGGGAGACAGAATATAATGAGGAATCCAAGACAAAAACAAGATCAAGCATTTTATGTGAAGAATTTGGGATATCATTGATTTGACACAATGACATCCCAAATAAACTTTCAATAAAATCGTGCTGAGATGTGGGAGTCAACACGCTAGAATCGGGACTTGAAGTCCAAGTAGTTCCGGCGATATTAAAGTCACCAAGAACTACAAGAAAATCACGATCAGAAACCATAGATGAGACAGATTGTATGGCAGAAGCATGCAAAGAATATAAGAAATATCGGAAGAAGGTGGAATATAAGAACAAGTAATATAAAAGCAAATACTGGACATACACAATTTTACAGCAACAAATTCAATATCTATACAATTATCGATTATTACAAGTTCCGATGATAAATCAGCGTCAACAATGACAATAAGACACCATCACCACGACGAGGGGTGCGATCTTTCTATAAATGGAGAATTTGTTAGACGGAGTTTCAGAATTGAGGATGTCGGGCCTTAGCCAAGTTTCAGAGAAGGCAACGACATGGAAAGGAAAAAGTTAGGCTATTTAGATAAAGATTTCTAAGTTTACTACAAAAGACCTCTTACATTCTGATAGCCAAGTGAGAGGGAGGATGTTAGTTTTTTGAACTATCAGATATTACAATAGGTGGGTTAGAACTACCACCGGAAGAAGGAAGTGAAATCGGAGGCCGATTTTTCTTTTTTACGGTATATTCTTTAATAACTAAGTGGTCGGGCCAGAATTCTTTGCAACAAATATTGTTGAAATATTCAGCCGGAACACTTATTTTAAATGACGAAATTTCCCGAGAATACGTAAATTTGAATTTTTCCACCGTAATGTGGGCTTTAGATTTGGCCTGTATAAAGGCCTTCACATCATCAGATGTAGTATCAGGGGCAAGCCTGGAAACAAAGATTTGTTTCCGTGGTGGAATTCCTATAAGGGTCTTCTTAGCAACCAATGCAGTTGCATCCGCTGGAGCCACAGCATTGGTTGCTAGACCAGTTGATTCGACCGGTATATTATCACTAGGCTGTTGATCCGGATCAACAGTGTTAATAGCCAGCGAATCAGAATGCTCTACGGGGTCAGAAGGAACAACATCCATGGGTACGATGCTATTCTCGTCACTTCTGATTATTGAATTATGAGGAGAGGGGGACGATAAATTTATTAATTCTAACTGTTTATTAGTTGCGGATGAAGTGAAAGCATGTGTGGGGGTGCAGTTCATTGGGGCCAATAGACAGCCTAAAATTAGCCTTCTTCCGTTTTGGGGACTCATTCAAAAGTTTCATACTTTTGAATTCGTTCTCCAAGTCGGAAAAACCATCGAACAGTTTTTTGAACCGCCCGAATATGTCACCAAAGCCTTTCTTAGTCTGCCTCATGAAACCCATGATGTCCCGTTCAACATCCCTACAGGATACACATGTCCACTTGAGGCCAGATTTTGACTCAATCTGGTCCACAATTCTGCCGTTTAGGCCAGCACATTTTTCGTGTGACACATTATCACACAGCCAGCAACAAACAAAGCCCATCTTCGAGTTTGCTCTAACCTGGCAATTTTTATTATAGCAGACAAACATTCTAACAAAAAGGAATTTAAATATAAGAAAATAGAATATAAAAAAAGATAAACAAAAAATAAAATAAAAGGCAAAAGAACCAAAAAAGAATGTAAAAAGAACGGAAAGGCACCCTAGGGTTAAACAACTACCGCTGATTTGTACTTACAAACGCAATAACAAACACAAAGCGCGGGCGCGACGACCGAAACTCACAAACGGATTTCTAACAGAAAAGACCGCGACCAACACCAACAACACCACTAAAGCAAGCGCGGGAGAGAGATAAAAAAAGAGAGTGATGTGAGTACACACAAAAACAAATTATATGCAGACAGCAATGCAACTGCAAAAACAAACAGAATGCTTGGCTGCAGTTTGTTGTTGTGTATAGGCACAAAAATTTTAAATTTGCAAATAAAGCACAAATAATAACAATTAAAGTTCAACACAGGTGTTTAACACAACCGCATGAAAACACACGTCACAAATATAAAACTTGCAATTTAATAATTGCTAAGAACGAGGAAAGAAAAATTAACTGCGAGGCGCAAGAAAAAAACACGTCCGTTTGCGAAAGCGAAGCTTTACCTGCATCACCGATCATGCTAGCCTAAAGTGGCTAATGTCGATGAAAAATTTGAGCGGGCGGTTAGCTAGATGGTCTTTGCAGTTGCAAGGCTTCGACTTCAACATAGAACACCGTAAGGGCGCTGAGAATATCGTGGCAGATACTTTGTCCCGGAGTGTCGAGGCGTTAAGACATGATCCCGGGGAATTGTTAGGATTCGAGACTACGGCTTTTGAATCGACCGAGTACCAGGAATTGTTGGAGCACGTACGTCAGAACCAGGACAAATTGCCAGACATTTCGATAAAGGGAGAGACGGTATTTAAACGTATGAATTTCAATCGCTTGGAAGATGAGTTGGAAGGCACGATGTGGAAATTATGGGTTCCCAACTCGTTGACTACAGCTTTGATTGAAAAAGCACATGTGCAGGAAACAGCAGGACATGGGGGAGTAGCCAAAACTTTGGAGAACTTGCGACGTCAGTTCTACTGGCCTGGCATGACTATCCAAGTGAGAGATTGGGTGAGACAGTGCGTCGTGTGCAAAGAAAGGAAGGCTCCGAATTTTAGCATGCAGGTAGGAATTGGAGAAGAAGTGGTAACAGAGCGGCCTTTCCAAAAACTGTACATTGACTTTTTGGGAAAGTATCCGCGATCCAAACAGGGCCATGCGTGGATTTTCATCGTGGTGGATCACTTCTCCAAATTCACATTTTTGAAGGCCGGGATGCCAGTGCCTCAAACGTGGTGAACTTCCTAGTTAATGAAGTTTTTTATATTGTTGGAGTGCCTGAAGTCATTCACTCAGACAATGGATGTCAATTCTTGTCGAAAATTTTTCAGGGTATGGTAGAAGCTTTTGGCATCTCTCACATGCGAACAGCCGTGTACTCGCCACAGAGCAATGCTGCAGAACGGGTTAATCGCAACGTACTGGCGCTATAAGGGCGTACTTAGACCAAGATCACCGTGAATGGGATCGCTATTTACCAGAAATTGAGGTAGCCTTGCGAAATGCGGTACATACAGCCACTGGGGTTACTCCGTTTTTTACTGTGTTTGGCCATCACATGTTTTTAAACGGGGTAAATTACAAGTTGGCACGAAAATTAAGGTCGATGTGTGATCATGAGATTGCTCATCTGAACGCAGCAGACAAGCTTGAGATCATACGACAACAAGTACAGCAGCAGTTGCATACGTCCTATGAACGTAGTCAACAGCGGTACGATGCACGAGCCAGAGTTTTTAAAGCTGTCCCAGGCCAAGAAGTTTATCGCCGCAACTTCGCAATTAGCGACTTTCGAATAGCCTTTAATGCCAAGTTTGCTAGACAGTTTCTACGAGCTCGAGTTGTACGTCGAGTTGGTAACAACTCATACTTGCTTGAGGATATGCAGGGGAAGCCACTGGGGGTATACCACGCCAAGGATATCCGACTCTAACCAGTGTTCGTGGTGTGCCTCACATTGGGGCGCTCTTTTAAACGCAGATATGGGCAGGTCGGCCAGATTAGGCGCAACAGCAGAGCACTTAGGAGGACAAAGATTTCCTGCTCCCAAAGATTCCGGCTGTAGCTTTGCGTCTCTAGGAATCATTGTCTGATGTTGCATCGGGGTATGCGAAATAGCAAATATGTTGACAAAACGATAGAAGTAACCAAATGAAGTAGCCGTTAAGTTTAAATTTAAATAATAGGGGAAATTATTTTTAAGATATTTAAGGTTAAAATAGTGAGGGCCCTTATGCTAGTGCTTAGCTTACGCCTACGCACACAACTATGCTTGAGCTAGGCAACGAAACGGGCGTAGGTGAATGCACTCGTTCGGCTAAAGCTCTGCAGCTAAGCGTGCAGATGATTCGACTTTAAAGCGGTCAACACAAGGTCGAGGAAACCGCAAACGAGCAGACGTGCCTACGCTTTTTACGGTTGTCTACAATTTTTTTGTGCTAAGTATTTTCTTTCCGAAAGTGGCGAAAGTGGTGCAAAATGCACGTTAAAGAAGTTCAAGTGGTTTTTGGTGCATCCCAAAAAGGTACGCATGCGCCTTATTTTGTAGGCAATTACACCATCATTCGGTGTGCGACGCCAGCCTGGTGGCACAAAAGCCGATATTTCTCCGCCGTTTAACTAGAGAGCATTTACGGGCTCTCTAGTAAGAAACATCTTGGCCGTTCGGCCGTTAATCCAGGGCCACTTCCTCCCCAAATTTTTGGAGTCCTTGGTGCCAATCCTTGTGAACGACTCGTCTGCCGGATTAATGTTGACCGCTGCATCAACAGCCACCGAATTTCTGTCTACAAGAGCCAGCGAAAGCCGCAGGGCCATAACCATAACCATAAGTATACGGTGTACCGACTTCAGAGGCGTCTCCCGCCAGTGTAGTGCAAAAAGGAAAATTTAACTTTAATCGGCTAATACTAATTTGTAATAATACAAATGCGCAAGCCTCAGTATTGTTGTTTACCTGCTCGAAACAGCCGCTGAACGTTTTGGTTTGTGGATCTTATTGACAGACACGATACAACACAAACGAAACAGCTGTTGCTGAGCGCTGCGCGCATTGATTTGGTTATATTTCAAATTTTGGATTTCGCGATTGTTTCCTATTAAAGTAACTTAAAGAAAAATATATGTTTGTAATAGTCTAATGGTAGCACTTGCTAAAGTCTTGTAAGTCGGAAACCAAATAATTTTGGGATTTAGTACGTAAATACGTACACACACATATAGGCAATGTACTTATAAACTTGTGTCTTCCTAGCAGCTCTTCGTATCGTCAACGTCATCTTGGGCCCACGATAACTACAACGACAACGTAAGATCCAAAAGGCAGCTGTGTGAGTAGTAATGAATAGATAGTAAACAAATAAGTACATATATACGGAACCTTTATATGTGTGTGTAATTACGCACTTACCCTAGTAAAATGCAATTTTGAATTCCGCGATTTTTTCCACATTCTTGCCGGTACCCACTTGCAGTATGTTTTAGCAAGTTCTTCTCACATTATTTAAGTTGCCTGGAGCAAAAGATTCCCGAATTGTAATGCCCTTAAGGCTAATTTAATTTAATTTATAATAGGCAAAAATCGCTTAAAAATTGAACACTAAAGGCCCAGTGTGACCAGTGTCTCGCAACGTGAAGTTTCCGTAATACCTTACCTTTAACATAACATAAGCCGATAAATTTAAAATATTAAATAATGTGTTTTAGCACTTAAGTAAATGTTCGTTCGTATTTATGGAATTATATGCTAGTTATGAAATTTAATATGAAGGCTTAAGTTTTGTGATGGAGGGGAGGGATTGTGTACGAATGCAGGATCATCTGCCATCATCTGTTGTTTTAGGGTGGTGTCTGGAAATTATGCTTAGCACCACAGGTTGGGCGGGAACGCTATGGCAATGATATCAACTGCCACGATTCGGTACTGAACGTTTGTTTGTATTTTGTTGTATTGCTGATTTCTTTTTTTTGTAGTTTAGTTAGTGATGTGTAGATTTGGTTATGTTGTGATTGTTTGTGACGGCGGGCACGGGTGTACCCACCCCTAATATGAGAGTGTCTGGCTGGCCGGCACTGCCCACCGAGAATCACCTGTCACGTAACAATATGGCGCCCAATGAAATGTTGCGCGGTGTTGCTGGATGAGCAACATCGAGGCAAAATTCTCAATAAAATAAATAACAACAAGATTACTTAATCTCGCAAAATGGATCTGCCGTTTTGCATCTTTCCAACGGCGTGGCTCGTATGGAGCCAAGACTCTCTGCAATTGCACGCTGTGGGGAAGATCTGAAGGGCATTTCTGCAAGTTAGCGATCAGGATAGGGATTAGTTAGGGTTTGGAGGCTGATGCTACTTATTTCAGTAAGCATACATTGCTCCAATAATATAATGTTTTTTTTTTGTCATGTATTGTTCACGCCACTAAGAGTACCTGTGTGTCGTCGCCGCTTATTATTAGTAGGCGATTCGCCACAGTACACATTGCCTGGTGGAAAACTGTGATATGAACGAGTCGGTAATAAATAAAATTGTGATATAGAGTAGGGATAGATTATAGGAAAATGTTAATTGGTCTATGTAGTATTTTTGTAGTCTTTTTTTTTTGTTGTTCTTTCTTGGGAAAAAAATAATCGTTTTGTTTCTTGTTCGTAGTCCTCACAAGTCTGGTTTGAGATCTGAGTGTCCCGTGAGATCTATATAGTCTCACGCGTTGCAGTGCAGTGTCAAATAAGAAAGTTGAGGAGACGAGTATTAAGAAATTTAACAGATTAGGTAGAAGGGGTCCGGAATCTTGACTATCGGTCATCCACCAGAGGGATGACCAGAATAGTCGATATCAAACCCAGAGAGGTTCAGTATGCAGAGTTGAATAGCGTGGAACAGTATGATGGCATTCCGCAAAGAGTATAATCCTCTCCCCTCCTTAGTTTTATGGTTGTTGTTGAATCTTGTGGTTAAAATTTTTGGTCAAACGTATTGTGTGTTCGGGTTATTGATATTTTTGGTTTGGTGTACGATTTTTTTGGATAGTAAATAATTTGAGTATTTAGGATTTAGGTAGAGATTATTAGGATGGCATCTGGGGGCGATAGGAATGACCATGGTCACCAAACGCGCTCAAGAGGGGCACCTGCGGATGACGTGTCGTGGGGTGAGGACGACGGGGTCGATCCGCTGCCACCATTGCAAATCCATAAGGGTCTGCCTCGTACTCCGACTAGAGTCAAATCTTTTTCTGGTTTTCAGCAATTACCACCGGCATTGGGATCGGCTGAAAAGTCGGCAGTAAATGCAGCGATGGCACAGGCTCACGCCACATACAGGTAGTCCTTATCAATGTGCTTCGTGCTTCCTGAATGATGAGCTTCGTCCGCTAACCGAGGCCCTAACTAGAACCTCCAGTAGTCAGCCACCTCCGCCACCTGAGTATAGGCCAGGCCTCCTTAAGCCGTTGCAGCCAACACAAGTTGAGCCGGCGTCGGCTATGCCACCAAATACAGGGGCTATACCCAAACGGATGGCGAAAAATATGTTTTCTGGCCAGTCGCCTCCCCTGATAGACGAACCTAACGCTGATGCAGATCTGATCAGCGAACTAGCACTGGACGAGCAGGAGAGGGCACGCCATTGGCGTAATCCTTTGTCGAGTCATAGGCCGGTAGAAAATCGTGGGGAGACTGACGTGTTACAAGACGAGCACATCTATACCAACTCCTACGATCGTGTGAATCAGTCGTGGAGGGTGGATGGATGGGGAGTATCGTTTGACGGTAACAGCGCTCAGTCGTGTATTGAGGACTTTGTCTTTCGGATCGAGTTTCTTCAGCACCAAAATCGTTGTCCATGGAACGAGATACTTCGGGGATTCCATACCCTGTTGTCCGGCAAAGCCAGAGACTGGTATTGGCTACACGTCAGGCAGTCGAGAGTGGACAGTTGGCCGATTTTGAGGAGGGCTCTTATCGACAGATTTCGGGGTCCGTGGTCAGAACACGATAGGATGCACGAATTGCTAAAACACGCGAGCAACAGCCCGGAGAAGGCGCTGATGATTATATTCATGCCATGCGACAGCTTTCGTCGCGTTTACAGAAGCCACTTAGCGACCGACACCTGGTGAAAATTATTAAGAAGGGTCTGCTCGAAAATCTAGCCAGGTATATATACGCTATGGATATACATACGGTAGATCAGTTGCGAGACGAGGCTCGTGAGGTAGAGGCCAGTTTTGGAAGGCGACATAGCCGACCATCATATGGTGACTCCACGCGATACCCCGTAGCGAAGAAATTGGTAAACGAGCTAGAGGTCGAGCCCGAAGAGATGGTCGAAGAAGCACGGGTAGAATCGAGGCGTCAGAGCAGACCAGGTTGTTGGAACTGTGAGGAGTCCGGTCACGATTTTCGGGATTGTCCGTCCATGGAGCGGAAGTTGTTCTGTTATAAGTGTGGCTGTCCGGGAACTATTTCACCGAAGTGTCCGGAGTGCTCGGGAAACGGCAGGGGGAACGTGAAGAAGGCGGGCGACTCACATTCGAGGATACAGTCCACGAAGGAGTAGGAATAGGCGAGGAGCAAGATGAAGTTTGTAGTATTAGGAGTGTAGGTCAAATTAAGAAAAATATAATATAAAACAAGTAAGAACGTTGCAGTCGGACGCACCCGACTGCAGAATACTATGTTCCCAGTCCTATATAATTTGGTTATTTGTGTGTTCAGAAAGAGACGCGAAAAAAACGACACAGGCGTGGGAGATATAGATTTTTCTCATTTGTGGGGGAGGGGTGGGGGAGTCAAAATATTTTTGATACAGATTTGTCCAGAAAGTTAAGATTAGTCTGCATGCCAAATTTGGTGACTCTACCTGTACACGTGTGGGAGTTATAAATTTTTCTCTTTTGCGGAGGAGGGGGTGGGGGGGTCCAAAAATTTTTGATGCAGATTTTCCCAGGTGGTCAACATTAGTCTGTATGCCAAATTAGGTAACTCTATCTTTGAAACTGTAGGAGATATACCCCTTGAAAAACGTGTTTTGGGGATATCATATGTCGATTTGTGGGGGTGGGGGTTGGGGTCAAATTTTTTTTGATGCAGATCTGTCGGGAATCTCAACATTAGTCTGTATGCTAAATTTGGTGACTATATCTTTAAAAATGAGGAAGATACAGGTTTTACCCAAATTGCTGTGGAGGGGGTGGTGGTGGGGGGTCGATCTCGACACTCCATAAATTGACGGTATACACCAACACGTGTACCAAGTTTGGTTGCTCTAGCTTAAAAATAAAGGCAAAAAAATTGCGTTCATACGGACAGACGGACAGACGGACATTTCGCAAGCCCAATATACTATTTTCCCTTCGGGAACATAGTATAAATATATAAATTAAAAAATATAAATATAGGCATCTACCCATAGAGGATAGGATAAGGAAATATTTAGAAATTAGGAATAGGATATTTAACGTACGGCAATTGGATGGGATGCGAATGGTGACACGACGAGTAAAGAAAGCACGAGAACGATTTCGGCGTCGACGAACCGTGAAGTCGTCAAGTCGTGGAGGCGGTTAGACGAGGTAGCTCGTCAGATTCGCGCGTGTTTGCCGAAGTATTAGTGGGTAGTCACACATTAAAAGGGCTCTTAGATACGGGGGCGAGCGTGAGTTTGTTGGGAAAAGGAAGTCGGGAATTGATTGAAGAATTGGGAGTCCGAATGCAGCCATACGTGTCACTAGTCCGAACTGCTGGCGGCGATGATCGATCGATCATCGGCCGAGTAGATTTGCTGATAACGTATGCAGGACGGAACAGGGATATAACTTTCTACATATGGCCTTATCTGGAACAACGGGCCTACTTCGGAGTCGATTTCTGGCGAGCGTTTCAACTAGCACCAGCCATCTTAGGTCCCGAGAAACCCACCTCAGCCACAGCCAACTTGGACAAGTTGCTAGCAGTGTCGATGAAACACTATGGGGAAGAGGAGGAAATCTTAGAGGGTGAACCATATTCGTGGGAGCTGTCGAGGGAACAAAGAGTAGAGTTGGAGGCAGCATAGAGAGAGTTTTTGACTTTTGAACAGGCAGGGTTAGGGAGAACCGCTATGGAGAAACCCACTATTGAGTTAGTTGAGGGTTCCCAACCGTTCAAAGATCGACCGTATCCACTGTCACCAGCCATGCAAAAAGTCGTGGACGACAAAGTCGACAAGATGTTGAGTTTAGGAGTGATAGAAGAAAGTAATAGTCCGTGGAGTAACCGTACTACTGTAGTACGACGGCCGGGCAAAGATCGCTTCTGTCTGGATGCGCGTAAGCTCAACAACTTAACTCTGAAGTACGCTTACCCATTACCAGTGATAGAAGGCATATTGTCTAGAATAGCTCAGACTTACTATATTTCTAGCGTTGACCTAAAATTTGCGTATTGGCAAGTCGAGTTGGACGATAAAAGCAAGCCTTATACTGCTTTTACGGTACCTGGCAGGCCGTTATATCAGTTCAGAGTCATGCCGTTCGGCTTGTGTAACGCAGCCCAAAGACTGGTACGTCTAATTTACAAGGTTATACCCACGGAATTGCGGTCAAATATTTTTGTGTATTTGGATGATCTTTTGATCATCTCCCCTGATTTTCCAACTCACGTAAAATATTTTAGACGCGAGAGCCGATGTTTACGGGAGGCAAAGCTATCCATAGGCTTACAAAAGTCAAAGTTCTGCTTTAAAGCGTTAAAGTATCTCGGCTTCATCATTGGAAGAGGTATGCTACGTATGGACCCTGAACGCGTCATAGCCATTAAGCGAATACCTGTTCCGCGTTCGCGAAAAGAAGTTCGTGCTTTCTTGGGTACGGCGGGTTGGTATAGACGCTTTATTAAAGATTTTGCAATGATGGCTGTTCCTCTGACGGATTCTTTAACGAAAGATAATGCGAAGTTTGTGTTGAGTGAGGAGGCGGTACAGGCTGCAGAGAATCTGAAGACAGCCCTGACGACTGCGCCAGTACTCGTGCATGCAGACTTTTCACGACGATTTTTCGTGCAGTGTGATGCATCGCAGTTTGGAGTAGGGGCCGTTCTATTTCAGAAAGATTCGGAACAACAAGAACGACCTATTGCTTTTTTTTCTGCAAAGCTGATGTTCATCAGCGCAATTATTCCGTTACAGAGAAAGAGTGTTTGGCAGCCACTCTGGCTATCAAAAAGTTCAGGCCTTATATTGAACGAATGCCTTTT
>JAWNNI010000228.1:0-12101 GCA_035043065.1 Hirtodrosophila confusa
ATCACATTCTGTGTTTGCTTAGCCGGTACTTCCTCCAAATGATCTAGTTATTTATACTCTTCTATAAATGGTTCATACGCTTTCTTAAGCTCCGGATTCCTATTGAGCTTTCTCTCTAGATTCAAAAATCTAGTCAAGGCGATCTTATACGAGTCTCCCAACTGTTATTGCGGCTGCAAACGAACAACAAAACGATTTTCATCTGTCCTGTTCACAGTGGCCACAAAGTTATCTTCACATATCTGCTCTGCCTCTGTGAACCTCTTAAAAGGCTGTGGAATCTCTTGACACTGCCAAAAACGTTGTACCAAATTGTGCAACTGCATTGCGCCATCGTGCTTAAGAGTTTCAATTTTATTAACAACTAACGCTACGCTTTTATCAGGAATACACTCACCAACAACTACCCAACCAAGCAGCGATTTCTGTAAGACCGGCCTATTTTGACCCATTTTAATTTGGCCTGCTATTTGTGTTTTCCGCTCCTGCTCCCCTATGTAGCAACGTGTGATGCTGCTTATTACAAAAAGTTCACGGCTGCACATTACATTCCTTGGTTAGATGACGCTTGCTACACAAGCCATGTTTCTTAACTTCAAAATATCTTTGCAAGAATGACAAGGCTTTAAACTTCTGACACACTTTGAGGTGATGCGAACTTGAACAACAGTAACATGCATTTGGCTCTGCTGCAGTTGCCAAACTTGCCCTTTTTAAATTACTAGTGAACTTTCTCCTTTCTCCCTTCTCGACGAGCTAGATTAATGCCTCGGTTACTTATAAATTTCGAATTCTCTTTCCCACTTATCTAATGAATCTTCGTCTAACTTACCTTGAACTAAGTGAAACAAGACATCTAATATCTCGCTCTCGCTGCTTAGTAAGCGCAGAGCCTCCAATTGACAGTTAACAGCGTCAACTAATCCTTTAGTGACTCAGAATTGGCTTGCTTAAGCCGAATAATGCTAAACAGCTCGTAAACATGGGTTTGAACGATTATGGCCTTATTTTCAAAACTATCCTTGAGAAGCTGTAGCGCCTTTCTGTAGTTGTCAGGGGACAACTCTAAGCATTCGATTGTTGGCAGCGGAATTGCTCCCTTAAATGAATAAATGTAGAAAGCTCATCGACCTCGATGTCTGATTCGATCAAGGTATTAAACGTGTTGAACCAACTTGTCCACGTAAATTTTCCATTAAATTCCGGCAACTTCAATTTAGGCAATTTAGACCCACCAGAACTTATCGAAGGAACTGTCAGTGTTGAGTTGGCTGGAACTGCTCTGCCTATAGAATGCCGGCCCCTTTGGGTCAGCTGCGTTAGTAATTTCGCCTTAATTTCGCAATAAATATCTTCTGTCATTTGGCGTGTCTCAAATTCATTTACATCTTCACTGCTTTTTTCTATTTGCTGTTGAGCACTGTATATCTGCGTAAAGATAGATCCGACCAAACTCAATCGCGCTTCTACCTCTGCGGTAACCATTGTAAACAATTGTTAAATGCATAGGTCTTATTCCGATTTAGCGACGTCATCAAACTTTCACGCGACGAGTAGAACTCGGAATCCTTACTAGTTCTTTTTGGAGACATTTGTTTCGCCAATGATCAAGCCTAAAACAAGATATTAAACTAATCAATTATTAATTTTGCAAGCCTTCTATGTTTTTCCAAAAAACACAAGCGAGTAATCACTTCAAGACAACTAATAGCCTCTTTCCACTACAGCCAAAAAATGCCACATTTCAACATTTAGGATGATGGTCTTTCCACGGTCAAATGTGCAATTTGTCATTGGCCCGAAATAAATCAGCTGTTCGGCTTGTTTTGATGAAAATTTTCACAAAAAGTGAAAAATATGGCAAATAATGGCAGAACTGTAGAAAAAGCAAAGTTGCATATCAATAGGCACTTACTTGCGATGTGTTCGTAGAGTTTTGATAAATTGGAAGATGACTGGGATGCGGAGATGGGAGAAATTTGCAATGAAATTGCGGGTGCGCACCTGTTAAGTGCAAAAACTTCACTGCTCCTAAAAGGCGGTGTACCTTGTCAAAATGTTGTTATTTCGAGGGTGCACCTTCGGACAAGCCTTCCCTTTTAACCTCATCCTTACTAAATACAGGAACATTAGGATATAAGCATTTTACAATTTATTTTTATTTTTATTTATTTATTTTTTTTTTATTTTTTTTTACCTTTGCACCAGTTCATCGATAAACATCGCGTGCTTCATAACAAAATACTAAAAACTGCCTTTGCTGTGAGATTTGTAATTTTTTTCCTTATGGGATTTTCTACAGGAAAAATGTGACATTTTTCCAAAATCAAAAACATGACGATAAATTACGAAAAATGTGGTAGTGGAAAGACTCTATAAGTCACTCAAACGACGCACTCAAACTTTTAGTGCAAAACATTACTCGTGAAGTGACTCAATCGACGCGCCTAGACGAATGACAAATTAATATGCAAAGCAAAAATAACGTTATGTTATGTTTGTATGTGTTTATTGTACTAGTCCACTTTTTTTAGGTAGCAACAACAATGCGAGAGAGCAGCAGCAGCTCAACATTTACCGCAACTTCGGCTTTAAGAGATACAACAACGCTTCTGGTGCGCTGTGCACATGTGCATTCAATATCACACAAGCAGTTCAAGAATTTTTTGATCACATTCGAGTCTTTTTCGACTCCTCTAACTGATTAAAATAGTCACATGTGCGCTCGTTTTCCAATCCGAAATGAGTCTTTCGTCGGGAGAAAGTGGTACCCTAGCCGCGACTCCTCCTAAAGAGTCGCTTATGACTCTTCTGAACGAGTCGCTTTTGACTCTTCTGAACGAGTCGCTTTTGACTCGGCCTTCCGACTGATTTTAGAGTCGTTTTTGGAATCATTTGCTTTCAATAAAATTAGAAATATTTAATTAAAAATTAGTTAAATATTTATATTTTTATTGAAAGCAACTGATTCCAAATACGACTCTAAAATTACATTTAAATTAAATGTCATAATATGTAGAAAAGTAATTTATTTAATTCAAAGTAACCTTAAAACTATAAGTGAATACGAACATATTTAAATACATAAATCGAAAAACTCATTCCACGCATTTTCTTTTGGTCAGCCTATCTTTGGCGTGGACAAAATGCTTTTGGAGGACAACGTTCATGTCCTTGTCCGTACAATTGAATTTCACATGGCACATATCTAAAAAAAATATTTTTATTTTATTTTCTCAATAATATAAATAAATACCTACTTTTAATTCAATTTTATTTTATTTTTAATGCAACACTTGGCTGACCTTTACTCCGCTTTCAACTAATATAAATGAAGAGAAATGCAGAATTTGCATGAGCTCTGACAAAAAAGCATCGTTAGAAAAAGAAGAAAGACATAACAAGTGGTAAAGCGAGCGAATTCGAGTGCATAGCTAGACCAAAAACAATAATTTTTCAATCACCCGCGCGATCAATTTTCGATTGCTTTATATTTTGTTAGTGTAATTTCAATGAATCATATTTTGAGCATATGCGCGAGTCATTTTCGAGTCTTCTTTTGATCACCAATCTCTTTTTAATTAGCAAGGCGACTCGAAAAAGACTCCTCAAGGTAATTTTTGTAAAAACGATATTCCAAATGCTTGCTGGGACTGTTCACCTCGCGCCACTGTACCACTACACTTTCAAACACATATACATATCCATATGCTAAATATTTTATGTTTATGCTTTTGTAAGGCATTAAATCTGCATCCAAGCATAAACATACATGCCGTGCAAACTATTTTGGGAGCACTAAGCAATATAATACTCACAATCCAATAACAGAGCCGACACTGCAGCTTCGTTTCGCTACCAGTTCCAAGCCCCAGTGTTGTTCTGCTCCAAACCAAATTTTAGTTCCAACGATGAGCTCCAATGGGACATGAACCTTTTCCAAGATGCGGAACTTAATATGATATTTTATTCTTCCTCTTTTTCTAAACTCGTTCTTATATCGATTACAGTTTCTTTATAGATAAATTCCACTCGATGATTCACAATTCTGTTTGTATCACTTAGCCTTTGTAAGTAAGCAAAACAACTATGAGTTAGCTAATTCAAATGCTTAACTGCCATTACAATTCAATACAATTTCAAACTTACTCTCCTCTCAATCAAACAACTAGATCTAACTTAATTCCCGGCCCTGGGCGCAATTCAAATTAGCATTATCTCGGCGCCAACAACCCCATTTACAAGAAAGGAAACCCAAAAGATGTGCGAAATTATAAAGGAATTTCCCTACTGACGGCAACCATGAAAACTTTTGCGTCTGCACCTCTTACTCGCCTCACAAGCGTTGTCAATACAAATCATCTGCTAGCGAAAATCAGATGGGCTTCAGAGCTGGCTGCTCAACAATGGACAGCATTTTTATACTAGTATCTTCAGTTGCCAAGGATTACCTGCTCAGGGGAAAACGCTTATATCTATTTTTCATAGATGATGGTACGGTTGTGTTAGCAGAGAGCCCGAAAATGCTGCAGCAAATGATAGATACGATACAATGCTACTGTGAGACGTGGAGCCTGTACGACAACAGTGAAAAGTCAAAGGTGATGGTGATACGAAACATCAGAGGGCGACTTGCTAACACTGAAAATTGGAACTTAGCTAGCACACCACTTGAAGTCGTAAAATACTATAAGTACTAAGGGGTAAGCGATATGAAATTTGAAAAGCATCTAGAACTGAAACTGAAAGACACTAGATTGCCAATCTGCAGCATTTGGAACTATCTCCTACGACGCACAGTGACGCCTTTTGTTTGAACCAAATCTCAAAAAATTTCACATCCATAAACTATGGCCAATGGTCTATCAAACTGCATTTGTCGTTTTACATTTGCTCACCATGACCTTTTTGATCTTTGCCACGTTCGGCCAAGGGCGCAACTGTGCGACGTAGAAACATAAATCCCAGTACAAAATAAAAGTTGTACCAAGCAACAGCGAAAGCGATCACCTGCAATGCGGCCCAAGTCTGGGGTTGTGACATGTACGAAAATGTAGAGCGAAGCTTGAGATTCTTTATTAAACGAATTTTCAATCTGCCGCAGCCGCAGTCGCACTTTGATTATATTCAGAAGGTATTCGAAATGGTGGATCATAGATACCCAAAACTTGTGGCACAATACCTACTTGTTGGCAGGAGTAACATTTATTTAACGATGGCAAACGCTTGCAGAGGGAAATGGCACCCATATTTCCCTTGTCTCTGGAAGGTACAGCAACGTCAACTCATTTAACTAATAGACTTCAACGGGAGGCAAAACTGTATGGCTCAGGCTCGCAATAGTGAGTCCAGGAGATGCTACAAATCACTTTCTCTTGATATGGGTGAAAATAAGTATTTTCACGACACATTTGGGACCCATAATATTTTGATCATATTTAAAATACGAGTTGAAATGATGAACAGAAGACCCCGCAACAGAAGACTGAAGCGCATATACACAAGAGACCTCCCCAGTAGGAGAATCCTCTGATAATGTACATAATATATATATATATTTTTATATTTTTTGTTTTATTTTATTTTTATTTTCTTTTAATTTTTGTTTTTAACTTTTACTCTCCCATACTTATGTTAAGTAAGTCTTTTATTAAAATCTGCCAACATTGTAAATATGTAGATCCTGAATCATTAAGCCCAATACATGGTTGGGTGAGATCGCAAGGTGCCGATCAAAACCAACACAAAAAAAAAAAGAAGAGTACTCGGAGCACTTCCGGCTCTGTCAAACGAAGAATTACAGCTACAGCTACTTAACGCCATCAACTGGACAGGGCTAGCAGCGTATATAGGCCACGCCATGCATTACAGGAAAAATATATTAAACGGATCGTGTTAAGCACACACATCCTATCCAGATCCTAGTTTACATATATATATTCTTACTTTTATAATCTAATTTTGTAACCAAATCTTAGAATACTGCTTTAGGCTGACGGCAATCTGCTAAGCCAATAAAAGGCCAAATAAATACTACTGATACTAGATTGTAGTAAACATTTTAGAAGAGAATCACCTCTGTCGTTAATATCCGGACTACCCCACACAGTATGATGCGCGTTGGCGTCCGTTCCAACAATTAGGGTCTGCCTCCGCAAGCAGGCCTCCGCGAACAGAGTCTTCAGTTCTTTGGGTGGTGCCTCCCTATCGTGCGCTCCGCCGACGCTAGCTTGATTTTATGCAAGTTTAGCTGGAGGACCTTCAGCTGCATGGCCGTTAGGTTCCTCCTGCCCAGATGGCTCGACTAGCAGCGTCGTGCTGCCATCCTCGTCCTCCTCCAGTGTTGGGTCCTCGGACTTGGCTTCTGTGGCCTTGTCCTAAATTTCAAGGCTGTGGGCTGCCTCTACCATAGCCTTAGATCCTGCTCCACCTCACCAGCCGGTAGCATGTTTGAATTTGCGTCGTCGGGGTTACGTTTCTTGAGACGCAGGTACACGCTGTCCACTCCCCACGCCATCTTGCCATACCAAGGGTATAACAGATCCTCGGCCTCTTTGATAATTTGCAGGATCATGTGCTGTCTTTTCTTATCGGGCTTAGCTACATGAATGACCTGCCAATCAGAGGTGGGCACATCCGGATTCTAACGCTTTAAACTTTTAGGGCCTGATTTTTAGGCACGTCCCGCGGGAAGAGCAGCTTCGCCTTCGATACGGTTCTAGTTATGTTTACTACTTCAAGCTCAGCACCCTTACATGTCGGGGCGGCTATTGAGGCGATTGTTACAGAGACCCACTTTAGGGTAGGGTCATCTCTACAACTGAGAACCTTGACTCCGTTAGGCCACTTTCCACCATCGAATGCGGTAAGTGTAGTTGGGGGAGTCTCCTTCCTTTTAAACATCAGCCGAGAAGTTTCAAACTTTGCCGTTTCGATCGAGCGCTGGCGTTTAGTGGCCATTTGCTCCTAAGCCTCTATGGGGGTAAGGTCGCCGCTGCTATTAAGCCGTGCTCTAATTTTGAGCGCCGCTTTATATTGCGCCTTGCCTCTCATCCCTTCTTTGTCCGCTGCTTGTGCCCGACCTTACTGGAGGTACTGGCACCCTCGTAATCGGGGGAGAGTAGAAGCTTATTCTTGGCAGTCCCGCTTCCCACCGACGCACAGTGGCGCCTTTTGTCATTTTACTTTGCAAAAATCATATTTTCTGAACGAAACAAAATATTGTCAAAATGTAAAAAGTATTTAACAGGAAATTTCCGTAAAATCGGATTGAAGAATTCTTCTGAAGATTTGGTCAAATTTGAAGTTTTTTTTCATAGGAATTCCCACCATAGAAATGCATTGGAAACATGATATTTTCAAGTGTACTCGCTATAAAACTTTTTATTTTCACTTATAATGTGAATATTTATCAATATACGTTTAAATATATATGTATTTATGTAATATATATCTACATATATAAGTACATATGTATGTATATACATATGTATATATACATACATATGTATAAAAAGTAGCATATATACTATATGTAGTTCAAATGTGGGATATATACATCTATATGTATAAAAGAGTTCAACCTGACTGACTCACTGATTGGTGACATTTGGGCAGCCCAAGCGGTAGAAGCTAGAAGCCTGAAATTTTTACAGTACCTTCTTATCATAAAGTTAGGTGGAACTGCCGAAAAAATTGTTAAATATATGTCGGGAAGTATAAGAAAATTGTATTTGAAAATGTATGAAAATCTCGGTACGCGCCAGCGCTGCATAACAACGTGAAAGTGCAAAAAAAAACATCTCCCTCTTGAATCGCTCTCTCGTCCTTAAAACTTATAAGTGCGACTGAAATCGCGATATTTCTTATGTCTCTCAACACTGCCTATGTTTTAAACCAATTGCTATTGATCTACTGTAGATGGCGCGCTGCTGCTCGACATATCTTGCTGGTAATTCTTTAGTATAGCGCCCCATATAAAGACTGCCTCAAAATGTCTGACTTTGTTCTTAAACGACGCGTCTCAAAATTAGAAAGCAAATTCTGTAAGTGGAACAAAACTGTATTGTCGAAATATTGAAATGAGTGAAAATAAATGTTGACCGAAGTGCGTATATCGATACAATAATTGTTCGTCTTAGTGTTGGAAAACATCGAACATTTACTAGAGTTGAAAGAGTGTTATATATAAAACCGCACAAATTTGAATTTGTTCATATTCGCTCTCTCGACCCTAAAACTTAAAAGTGAGTCTGAAATTTACAATTTGTTTTTGTCTCTCAGCTTCTGAATATGCTTTGCTATCGATCTACGGTAGATGGCGCGCTGCTGCTGGAGTCAATTATTTTTGCTATACTACGATTTGGTTAATTTTAATCATTTAAGTTTTTTAATTAATTATGTACCTTTTTAGTTAATATAATGTGAATGCTGCTGGGCAGATTTAGTACAAATTAATATAGAATGTGTGTTTAGCGACGTATAATTTGTAAATGAAATATTTAACAGGCTTGACGTCAATATAGAAATATAGAAAGGAAGATATGAAAAGTATTGGCTGGTCATATGGCGCTATTTCGGATGCTGCTAGGCATCCTCATCAGTGACCTTATTGTTAGAAATTTTTGTCCAAACTTGTCCGTATATGAGTAGTAGTCGGCTAGTTTCGAACCCGAGTGCTCCCGTCTGTAAGGCGGATGCCTTAACCTCTGACCCACTTGCCGTCCGATCCCGGCTTGAACTAATTACTGTCATCAACAGGTCCATTTGAAATTCTAAGTCTGCACCAAAGCTTAATCCCTTTATCTAAGTTTCTAACTCTTACAGTTATATTTATTATTATTAGAACCACTTGTATTGTATAGTCCATTATGTGTATTTTGAGTTTCCTGATGTCCTCGCTTAACTCAGAAACTGTAGATTTAATTAGCTCCAATGACTCTTTCTCATATTTGAACATAATGGGTCGACAATATTGCAATGATGATGAACGAGGATTTTTCCAGTAGTCTGCGCCTGCATTCCGAAGCCTCAACGGCACGACGGAAGCCATAAACATATTAGCATCCGAAATGGTTTCCCCGTCCTTCGTTATGATTTTTTGCTTATACGTGCTCTGACCTGATGATCCATCGCAGCCCCACTTGTTCATCAGTGTAAAATTTTCAGGTAGTACTTGAACCTCCGACTCAGGCATACCTTTAATAATCTGGCTGGCAGTATGATCCATGACGTCCTGCAATTTGACTTTGACAGAGTCATTGGTGATGTGCATGTACGGCGGAACAGCTTCCTTTTTTGCTGTAGTAATTTTTTTTATAGCTGGGAAGAATGTGAGCATCGTGGCTTTTTAAAGAGTCGCGCAGAATTCCATACTTCTCTTTTGAAAGTTCCAAGTCCATGAATAAAGCCAATGCCTCCTCAGCCGTGAATTTTGTGACTTCTGTGTTAGGCGGGGTTGGAACGACTTGCAGTCGTGGTGGACTCGCGACACGGTGATATTCGATTTCACCCTTTCCTGCTCCTTTCTGTATTTCATCGTCAATGCCTCAGAAAGATGCCCAGTAGCAATTGTTCCCGTGAAATCCTGCAGTTTCCTTTTTCTTGTATACGGCGAACATTCGTCTATAGGCTTCGATGGTCTACCTCGTGGTTTTCCGCCGGACGTGGAAGGCGCATCCTCAATAGCCTCAAATTCCTCAACCACCTCATTTAGCCAATCTGCATTTCTAAAGTCGAATCTTGTTTGCGTGCGGTTCATTGCGATTCATTCCATTTTGCAGTCAACTTATAATATACGCGATTAAGTCTGCCTTTTATGCAGGCTTGATCCTGGATATTTTCCCTTGCAAAGCTTAGTGCATTCATCGTAGCCGTTATGAATTCATATTTGTCCGTTGCGTCTCTGAAGATATTGAACACTTCCCGATTAGTGATTGCAGCAAGCTATTGAATTATATTGATAAATACTATTCACTTGAAATTATCACTGCTGTTGTTGTCGTCACGATTGCCAAAATTAGAATGTGATGCAATGCAATTTAATGGCTAAATATATACACTGGCAGCTTGGGCAGATTTTTATTTTTGGAATAGCTTCAGGAATGTTTACAAAATCTTCCTTTTATAGTCACCATGCGGAACTCTGCTGAACTTTATGTTAAAAGTTTATATGAAGTTGCAAAACTATGTTAAGAATAGTGGCCAAGTAATTTACTTATTAAAAACACAATAATGTTAAAAAATTACAATATTAATATATCATTCGCTTAAAAATCGTCCCATCTTTCATATAAAAATAAAGACATGATATAATACCTTCGCAAAGGCGAAAAATTTTTCCCGCAAAACCATATTGACAAAAAAGTGGAAATATTTGTCCAATTTGGGAATCTCTACCGCCCAAATAGATGAACCAAATCCAAAAAAAATGTTCACACCTATAAAATATAGCCATATTTCAATCAAACTGCATTTGCCGTTTTACATTTGCTCACCATCACCTTTTTGATTTTTGCCACGTGCCACGGCGAAAGGCACCACTGTGCGACGTTTGAGCTGACATTCCAGTTCCAGTTGGGAATCATCCTAAGCGTTTTATAGCTGCCGCCAGGAACCTCAAACCACGGCTACGGTCGCAGTACCTCTATCGTGCAGGAGCCGTTAAAGAATACTGTGAGTGCGGCAGAGTATTTCAAGAACATTTGTTGCAAAGAATTCTGGCCCGACCACTTAGTTGTTGAGGAATATACGGTAAAAAAGAAAAATCGGCCTCCGATTTCACTTCCTTCCTCCGGTGGTAGTTCTAACCCACATATTGTAGTATCTGATAGTTCAAAAAACTAACATCCTCCCTCTCATTGGGCTATCAGAATGTAAGAGATCTTTGTAGTAAACTTAGTAATCTTTATCTAAATAGCCTAACTTTTCCTTTCCATGTCGTTGCCTTTTCTGAAACATGGCTAAGGCCCGACATTCTTAATTCTGAAATTCTTTCTAATAAATTCTCTATATGTAGAAAAGATCGCACTACTCGTCGTGGTGGTGGTGTACTTATTGCTGTTGACGTTGATTTGTCATCTGAGATAGTAATAACCGATAGCTCTGTAGATATTGAATTTATTGCTGTTAAAGTTAGTTTTTGTGGTGTGTGCTTTTTTATTACTTGTTCATATATACCACCTTCTTCAGATTTCTCTGTTTGTTCTTCGCATGCTTCTGCTATACATTCTGTCTCATCTATGCTTTCTGATCGTGATTCTCTTGTAGTTCTTGGTGATTTTAATATTGCCGGAACTACCTGGATTTCTAGTCCTGACTCCAGCGTGTTGACACCCACGACTCAGCATGATTTTACTGATAGTTTATTTGGGATGTCATTGTGTCAAATCAATGGTATCCCAAATTCTTTACATAATGTTGATCTTATTTTTGTCTTGGATTCCTCCTTCTATTCTGTCTCCCGGAATATACCTATATCCATTCCTGAAGATCCTTATCACCCATCTTTGGAAGTGTTGATTCACTTACCAACCAGGATGCCAAGCCCAGGCAGAAAATTTGCAGAGCGAGTTCGTCAATTTCGGAAAACCGATTTTACTAAACTCGCTCAGCTTCTCTCCCAAACTGACTGGTCTCAGCTTTACTTGTGTAGAGATATGGATAGATCAATTCAATTTTTTTTACTCTACTTTAAACTCTTTATTTGATACGTGTTTAAAGTTGGTTAAACCACGTAGATCTAATAAGCCTCTGTGGTTTACGCGGGATTTAATAAACTTAAAAAATAGAAAGTCGAGATTGTATAAGAAGTTCAAGGAATCTGGCTCTTTCTTGGATTTCTCTAGCTATTATTTTGCCCGATCTAGCTTCCCTGTATTTAATACACATTGCTATAATATCTACCTTAGAAGCTGTAGGTTACAGTTTCAGCGGGATCCTAAAAGGTTTTATAACTTCGTTAATGCGAAGCGTAGGTCATCAACATTCCATCAACCGTATATTTTGAAAACACGACAGCCTACTCTGATCAGGCTATTGCCGATCTTTTTGCTGACTTAAAGTTCACATCCTTATCAAATGGTTTCGCCTTATCCTTATCC